>JAWNLK010000111.1:0-600000 GCA_035042385.1 Drosophila engyochracea
GTGATGAGATTTTGGAGATGCCTTAGTTGTGTCGACATTTCTAAATATGGACATTTCACAAGAGCCCGGCGCGAATTCAAAAACCCGCTCTGATATTGATGACGGTAAGAGGAACCGAATCCGAAACATGGGCGTAATTAAACAGAAGCAATGCACGCAGCGCCAGCAGCACCTGCGATAGCAGGTCGACTGAATTAATCAAGAGGTAAATACGGTTTTTGTTATTATCAAAAAAGATTGGACACCGATTTGACATACAATACATCCTACACATTGCCAATATTTTCCACTTCCATAAAAGCTCTTGAAGAGGCTTCACGGTGAATTAGTCGCGCTCGACGTTCAGCTGGTATAAGAGAATTCGGAGAAAATGTTCAAAATAAAAGCTACTGGTGAGTAAGTTAGTTTTCTCTGTATCGAATTCTAGTCAAATCAAATCAACACTAGCCTTCATTGGGCTACTGTTGCTCACTTTGACGCAGTGTACGATTGCCCGCCAATCGGATGAACCTAGTGATGTGATCTGTCCCGATGGCCTCGTTTACAATGCCACCTCGGATCAGTGTGACTATCCGGCGGACTATGTGCCGGTGGTTGAATGCGACAACACAAGCACAGTTTGCCAAGGTCAGCCGGAGGGTACGCTCTTTCCCATAGAGGGGGTGTGTAATAAGTTCTACAAGTGCAACTTCAATTGTGCCGTGGAACAGGTGTGCCCCAACAATCTGTTGTACGATTCCAGTTATGAGTTATGTGATTATCCCCAAAATGTTGATTGCCCCTGGGAGCATTCACCACCATCCGGTCCGAACGCCGGGCCCTCCGGCATCTCCTGTGAGAGCAACGGTCGCTGTCTGGGCCAACGCGAGGGCACCCTGTTCCCATCCCTGGTCAGTTGTAGCGAATATGTAGTCTGCCAGTGCGAGTGTGAAGTGGACATGACGTGCGGACAAGGCTTATACTGGGATCAGAAGCTGCTGACTTGCAACTATTCGTATAATGTTGACTGTACACTCTAATCGACGAAAGTCACACAAATAAATATAATGGAAAAGTAACTATGAATGGTTTTTTTTATTATTTCATTCTGCCAATCGAGTCGAGCATTTTTTAAGAGCCCCAATGTAGTTTAACCTGATTTTGAATATCAGATACGCTTATCAAACAACGATTAGGAACATTTATGGCGTGTTATATGATTACTACAATTATGATTGAAGTCTTCTTGATTTATCTATGTATATCTTGGTATTTAACTGTCGTTTTGCTTCGGTTACTAATGAAGTCGGAGGCGATCGGATTTATATATTATAAAGCTTTAATAGGAGTAATCGGTCCAAAGACTTGTTCTCGCATAAATTTGATCGGGCACTTTTTTTTTTTGTATTATTTGCTTAAAGCGATATTTTTTTCAATAACACGAAAAATAACTTTTTCGAACTCTGAACAGAAATTGATTTGTGAGCAGATTAACATCGGTCTACAAGGTCTAATTATCGGCGTGAATCAGATAACCGTTCTTCTTGTTTGTTTTTAATAAATCAAGACCTTTCTCTTGGTAAATAACTCATTCAAATCTTATAATGGAAGATTTTCAATTATTGCTGCACGGGAACGCGCAAATCGAGAATCTGTTAGAATTTCGGTTAGGTGAGAATGTTGAAGTTGGACGTATCGGGGGTGGAGCGGCAGCTTGATCATTAACAAGAATTTCAAATTTAAATATTATTAAAATTCAATTATTCTGTGATTTTGGTGTTAGAAGTAAGCTGCATTTTAAGCTTTTTCATGCTTAAAGTGAGCAAGATATCGGGAAATAAATATATTAAAGGAAGCCATCAGCAATCTTTGGTATAAGAGTAAAAAACATTAGTTATACCTTTGGCTAGTATATAAGGCGGGAGAGCACGAAGTACACATGTATAGACAATAATTTACCACTTTTCCATTGTAAATACTATTGTTAGTACTACTAGCTTGCTTAACAAGTTGCTAACGAAATAAGTTTGAGTGATCAGTGTACTGAATCAAATCGGCTTATTTTTAACCAAGTTGTCTCATTCTCTGTCTTTTGACTCGTATTGATGGATCATTGAAGTTATAGCGATGTCGGTTAAGTATCTGTTCGATGCATAAAGAGTTTTTTATGCAAACATGAAACTTCAGATCTGGGCGGTGTTTAAACTATTTAATTTAGCAAGTTTATTTATGACCGAAACAAAAGCGCGCGTCTGGCTTGCTTGAATCTCCAACTCGGACTCTTCGATAGTGAAAACTATCGATATTTACTAAAATTACAATGTAGTGTTTACATAAGTGAATAAGATTTCACAGAGTTATGTAATGTAGCGATAAATTGACAAATTAACAGCTGATCATTCAATATCAGTTGTATTCTAATTAGTTTGACCAAACAGTATCGGTTCAGGCGGAGTCGACCTTATGGGATCTAGGGTTGATTTCTCCTATACTCGTGCATCAAAAACCTCCAAAATTCAGAGATTTGACCAGCCAGTTGCGTGGATAAATTTCGCAATCCTGGCCGGTCTCATGTTTGCTAGCTCTGATAGGCTAGTTAGGGAATAACTTCACAGGATTGCTAGCCGTTTCCTGGCAAGTGCTGGGCAGAAGCAGAACTAGCTAACTCATCAGCATTCAATATCCTGGTGTCCAGGAACCCATATCATGCAGAGATTTGCGACAGCTTGTTACTGATATCGAATTTGACGAGACTGCGCTAATAGATTTGATTGCTGCCTGGCTATCAATATAAATATTGACATTGCCGGGGCAGTTTTGAATACCCTGTCCCCAAAAAGTCATAAAAAATGGAGGATGATCCTCTAAGATATACGATTTCTAGATCATCCCTGGATTAGTGTTTTGATATCATAGATATTTAATATGTAAATGCATATTTTGCAACTTTACAAGTTTAACTGATTGTAAAAACCACATGCATTAATTATTCATTATTACCTTGAATTCATTTACGCCATTTAAATATATGTACTATATATATAACCTCCAAGTAATGTAAAAGTATGCTCTACAAACAACGATACAAATAATCTGAAGTGATTTTCTATTCTATTGCATACTTTATGGTTACGGAATTACGGGAAGGCGAATAATATTTTGGACGCGAAAATTAATAATCGCAGGTTTGTGACTAGCGAATAATTGTGTTTTTTTTATTATTTATAAAATCGTAAGACTCTGGGCCCATTAAAAATGGTTAACATTATAAGTCACTCTCGGGAACTGATGCATGGCGATGATGTAAAACTGTGCCTCCCGTCTACTGACTCTTTCACTGGACAAAGGCTTCAAGCTGACTTAGAAAGTTGTGAAGCCTGGTGTCGTGTTAATTTATTAAATCTTAATTGTGATAAATGCAAATGTTTGCCCTTTTATAGGTGAATGCCCTTTTTAAATAAGTATTTTCTTAATGGTAAACAATTGGAACGCATTGAATGTGTTGATGATTTGGGTATCCTTTTAGATCGTAAACTTAAGTTTGGCAAGCATATTTGTTCCTCCGCTAATCGAGCCGTTCTTGACTTGGGTTTCATCAAGCTCTGGTCAAAAGAATTTGAGAAGCTCTATCTTAATAAAACACTATATATTTTACTTATGTGCGTCCTATTCTGTAATATGGGTCTTGGATATGGTTACCCAATTGCAAGGCTCATCAGGACAGAATAGAATCCGTAGCAAAAGCAATTTCTATTATTTGCCTTAGGGATCTTAATTGGATAATACTAATATTAATGAATAATACTAATATTAGCTTACCTTCTTACCGAAGTGGACTTTTATTAATAAATCTCCCTTCTCTTTATGCTTGGTGTAATCTTGTTACATAATCTTATAGACGGTGATATTGATTCTTCTGAGTTAATCAGCCAACTTAATTTTACATTTCCGATCAAAAAGACATGGAATTTTCAGGCTCTTTTTCTTCAAACTTGTAGTACGAATTATGCTATCCATAAAAGATTTGGATCTTATGTTCAATTTATAATATGTTTTTCCCTTAATAAGTTGTGCTTCATCTATTTCTTCTATTAAAACTGTTGTGTAAAGTCGTCTAGCGCCCCTCCGTTGGTTGGGTGAGATGTGGGTCGTAGTTTGCCTGGGTCCGCGCTTAAACATGACCGTGCTTCGTATCGTATTATCCTTGTCCATTCATTCAGGCAATACCAAAACAGCTTTTATTTTATATCATAAAAAAATGTATATATATAGATGATATTGTGAATATGTATGCAACAGATCGAAGAACATATTAAGTATATATATTATATATCAGCAACAGCATATATCACATGACAACTCATAGATATTCTCACACATATTTATGATAAGTTATTTTAATTACAGTAATATGTATATATATAATATCTACGAATGTATTTTAGGATGCAGTTAACCGAGAAAAACAATCAAATGCAATACGGCATTTAAACATTATCTTAAATTTAAACAAGTAACATTTTGTAGTTAAGAGTTGCGAGATACTTGTTTTACTCTACAGCCAAATTTGTATTGGTCGTGTGTAGTGTCCGTCATCTTGTCCGTCTGTATGAACGCAAGTTCGTCACCTAAGCTGGAGACTTAAAACTTGGCTTATATATTGTATATTTTTCGTATTATTTGAAATGAATGCTGCAGCAGGCGCTATGTTACGCTAAATACCGTCAATGTCGCCCATCGTGCATGTGCCTTCGCGAGAGAGAGAGAGAGAGAGAGAGAGAGAGAGAGATAGAAACAGGAAGAAAGAGACAGGGAGGGAGAGAGAGAGAGTTGTTGCTGAACGTAGTCTCGAATGTTATTGATTGCGATAGAGACTTAAATAGGTCTGTTTGCAACTGTGCTACTGTCAAAGCATATTGAAGGAGTGGATTGGGCATGGAAGTCATCAAAATGGAAAATATAACAACATCATTAGTCAACAACATTCGTCTTGCCCGCGACAGACAAAGTGTTAAAATTGTGGTGCTATGGGATGAAAATCGATAATAGCATATCGATAAAATCACATATCTCAAATTGGTTAGTACCTTGTTAATAATGTTCTCCAAGGATTGACACCTGCCATGTTCACGCCAAATGCATCCAACCCATTCGCACCTAAGCATCGAAAATGATGATGGCTTCCAAAGTTCGCTATATAAAGTCCGGGCCTTGCCCACCAAAGTCACCTACAGCCCATTAAGAAACGGAAATGCTTATTATATCTTATTATTGTTATTATCTTATATAGTTAAGCTAGAGTCATCAAAATTTGCATGTATGTATATTACTAGCAACGCCCTTTAAGAATCGATACTACAAAAGTGGAAGGCCACGCCCACTTGAGCTCCCCAAAACCTGATCGAGTAAGTCCGAGAGCTAGAGGCACTAAATTATAAAGGCACACTAATAATTATCCAACCACCGGCGATATATATCGCATCCATACATCATATCACACTATATATAGCAATCGATCAATTCATACTGTTAACTGTTTTCCTGCCAGAATCGGGTATCAGTGATGAGATTTTGGAGATGCCTTATTTGTGTCGACATTTCTAAATATGGACATTTCACAAGAGCCCGGCGCGAATTCAAAAACCCGCTCTGATATTGATGACGGTAAGAGGAACCGAATCCGAAACATGGGCGTAATTAAACAGAAGCAATGCACGCAGCGCCAGCAGCACCTGCGATAGCAGGTCGACTGAATTAATCAAGAGGTAAATACGGTTTTTGTTATTATCAAAAAAGATTGGACACCGATTTGACATACAATACATCCTACACATTGCCAATATTTTCCACTTCCATAAAAGCTCTTGAAGAGGCTTCACGGTGAATTAGTCGCGCTCGACGTTCAGCTGGTATAAGAGAATTCGGAGAAAATGTTCAAAATAAAAGCTACTGGTGAGTAAGTTAGTTTTCTCTGTATCGAATTCTAGTCAAATCAAATCAACACTAGCCTTCATTGGGCTACTGTTGCTCACTTTGACGCAGTGTACGATTGCCCGCCAATCGGATGAACCTAGTGGTGTGATCTGTCCCGATGGCCTCGTTTACAATGCCACCTCGGATCAGTGTGACTATCCGGCGGACTATGTGCCGGTGGTTGAATGCGACAACACAAGCACAGTTTGCCAAGGTCAGCCGGAGGGTACGCTCTTTCCCATAGAGGGGGTGTGTAATAAGTTCTACAAGTGCAACTTCAATTGTGCCGTGGAACAGGTGTGCCCCAACAATCTGTTGTACGATTCCAGTTATGAGTTATGTGATTATCCCCAAAATGTTGATTGCCCCTGGGAGCATTCACCACCATCCGGCCCGAACGCCGGGCCCTCCGGCATCTCCTGTGAGAGCAACGGTCGCTGTCTGGGCCAACGCGAGGGCACCCTGTTCCCATCCCTGGTCAGTTGTAGCGAATATGTAGTCTGCCAGTGCGAGTGTGAAGTGGACATGACGTGCGGACAAGGCTTATACTGGGATCAGAAGCTGCTGACTTGCAACTATTCGTATAATGTTGACTGTACACTCTAATCGACGAAAGTCACACAAATAAATATAATGGAAACCTAACTATGAATGTTTTTTTTATTATTTCATTCTGCCAATCGAGTCGAGCATTTTTTAAGAGCCCCAATGTAGTTTAACCTGATTTTGAATATCAGATACGCTTATCAAACAACGATTAGGAACATTTATGGCGTGTTATATGATTACTACAATTATGATTGAAGTCTTCTTGATTTATCTATGTATATCTTGGTATTTAACTGTCGTTTTGCTTCGGTTACTAATGAAGTCGGAGGCGATCGGATTTATATATTATAAAGCTTTAATAGGAGTAATCGGTCCAAAGACTTGTTCTCGCATAAATTTGATCGGGCAAATTTTTGTTGTATTATTTGCTTAAAGCGATACTTTTTTTCAATAACACGAAAAATAACTTTTTCGAACTCTGAACAGAAATTGATTTGTGAGCAGATTAACATCGGTCTACAAGGTCTAATTATCGGCGTGAATCAGATAACCGTTCTTCTTGTTTGTTTTTAATAAATCAAGACCTTTCTCTTGGTAAATAACTCATTCAAATCTTATAATGGAAGACTTTCAATTATTGCTGCACGGGAACGCGCAAATCGAGAATCTGTTAGAATTTCGGTTAGGTGAGAATGTTGAAGTTGGACGTATCGGGGGTGGAGCGGCAGCTTGATCATTAACAAGAATTTCAAATTTAAATATTATTAAAATTCAATTATTCTGTGATTTTGGTGTTAGAAGTAAGCTGCATTTTAAGCTTTTTCATGCTTAAAGTGAGCAAGATATCGGGAAATAAATATATTAAAGGAAGCCATCAGCAATCTTTGGTATAAGAGTAAAAAACATTAGTTATACCTTTGGCTAGTATATAAGGCGGGAGAGCACGAAGTACACATGTATAGACAATAATTTACCACTTTTCCATTGTAAATACTATTGTTAGTACTACTAGCTTGCTTAACAAGTTGCTAACGAAATAAGTTTGAGTGATCAGTGTACTGAATCAAATCGGCTTATTTTTAACCAAGTTGTCTCATTCTCTGTCTTTTGACTCGTATTGATGGATCATTGAAGTTATAGCGATGTCGGTTAAGTATCGGTTCAGGGGGAGTCGACCTTATGGAATTTGGAGTTGATTTCTCCTATACTCGTGCATCAAAAACCTCCAAAATTCAGAGATTTAACTAGCCAGTTGCGTGGATAAATTTCGCAATCCTGCCCGGTCTCATGTTTGCTAGCTCTGATAGGCTAGTTAGGGAATAACTTCACAGGATTGCTAGCCGTTTCCTGGCAAGTGCTGGGCAGAAACAGAATAAGTGTTCCGGGATTCTACCTCTTCCTCTTCTTTGCAGTTTCAGCAGAAATCATTTTACGGCACCGGGAGTCTATTGGCATGAATGCCGACCAACCAGTGCCCTGTTACAGTTCGGACTACTGCAGAGCAGCTCGTGCGACTCAGATTACGCAGCTCTCTACTGTGCTTTGTGATAATATTGGGCAATATTTGGTGTGCTGTGCGAGCGCAATTTGCATTTCGCAATTTATCAATTGACCTGCGTCTACTTTCTTCCTTGATATTGAGCTTGCAGGTAGCAAAAGGCAAACTGATATCTTCCTTATCCGTGAGGATATAGTGGTAATATATCCCCGTTCCCAGCTAACTCATCAGCATTCAATATCCTGGTGTCCAGGAACCAATATCATGCAGAGATTTGCGACAGCTTGTTACTGATATCGAACTTGACGATACTGTATACAATATAAATATTGATATTGCCGGGGCTGACTTTGAGCCTTTTTAGTACTTTAGCCTGAAAAACACTGCAATGTGTCGGGAGACTGAATGATAGCTGTATGTTGAATTGCTCAGAGTCGACACCTCCGCCTACGCGGTTTTCTAGCTTTGAGCCATCTGTGAAAAAGGTTATGGGTGCCCGTGGACCGGGAGTGCCATGAGCACAATCCTCCCTTGGGGGGACGTATGTGCTGAAGAGTGTTTCTAATCGTATTACTAACATGCAGTAATCTGTTTTCGAAGGGATGTTTAAATTCCCTTCTAAGATAGAAGCATTGCCTGTTTTCTGAGCAGTCCAGGTTAAGCATTCTCTCAGCCTTATGGCCGAGAGTGTTGCGTTTTCTATTCCTTGTCTTTCCAGGCATAGTAAGTCAAGTATAGCGTCTAGTGCCTCACTAGGTGTGTTACGAAGCACCCCGGATATGCACAGTTCAGCCATACGCTGAGGATACGAGGATGGACTTTGTAATTTCTCGCGAAAAGAACAAGTTTCATTTTATTGGGGTTAACACCCAAACCACAATTGTGTACCCAGCATGACAGTATTTTAAGTTTGATAGTCATAAGGTCATAGAAAGTTTGGGGCTACTTTCCCGAAGATTACCGCAACGTCATCGGCGTATGCAACAGTTTGGCAGCCGTCCCCCTCCATGTCCAGTAGCAATCTATTTATCGCTATGTTCCATAGTAGGGCTGACAGGCGTACCTCTGCTGACATACCTGGAGAGAGTTGACGGTCCAAATGTAGATATCACAATACTGCAAGTGGGCAATTGATTGATCAATTTCAGTAAACTGCTGTCAATCCCCAGGTCCAGCAGAGCTCCAGCTATCGCCGCCGGAGTGACGTTGTTGAAGGCGCCTTCAATGTCTAAGAACTCTATAGAGTAGAGATTTCTCTGTAATATTGACTACAGAATGGATCTACCCTTTCCGAAGACATGTTGAGACTCAGACAGAAGCTTGGAGTCGATGGATATTGTAAGATAGAGACTTATGAGTCGATCTAGAGTCATCAGCATGAAAGATGACAGACGATGGGTCTGAAAAATTTAGCGCTGGTATGTGATGGCTTCCCAGCTTTAGGTATGAAGGTTATATTTGACTGGAGCCAAAAAAAAAATGTAATATATAAAATAATGTACAAATAAATAAACCATAATGTACCTGTACCGTTAACTGTGTGTTGTTATATGAATATGTTGCGTCATATCTAATGAATGTATTTATAAATATAATTTGACGTAATTGTATATATACATATATATATATATAGTTATAAAATGTTCTCCAGAAATTACCCTAATCTGCCAAGAGTTTTTGTTTGGTTGAAGTTTAAAATATTTAAAGTTTGTTTCTCTTTATACCCTGAACCCATTAAAAATAAGTAAAAAGGGTATAATGGTTTTGTGCAAATGTATGTAACAGGGAGAATGAAGCATATCCGACTCCATAAAGTATATATATTCTCGATCACGGTCAACAGTCGAGGCGATATAGCCATGTCCGTCCGTCCGCCCGTCCGTCTGTATGAACACGCAGATCTCAGAGACTATAAGAGCTAGAGACTTCAAGTTTGGAATATAGGTTCTTGTATACCAGGCGCAGATCAAGTTTGCTTTATTTTACCCTTAACTGCCTCCGTTTCTCGATTATCGATACAATAAAATTTCCGACAGCAATAAATGCTACAATTTTAATGGCATTAACACATAATATGCATATGCATATTATTGATCAACTGCCCAAATTTCATCAACCTCAGTTAAGAAACACCCAAGCTATTGTCGAAAATATATTTTCATATTGATCTCATTTGTATCAGCAGCCGCAATCATTTTCTGCATGCATCAATATGCGAAGGCTTGTGTGAGAAAGAGATGACATGATAATCGACGCAAGCGTCAATATGTCTTTGTGTGTATTCTGCAGAGCCCCGTTACCCCGTTACGATTGCGTGTACGTATATATATATGTATATGTATGTATGAATATACACGTGTTTGTTGCCAGTCAGCTAGGATCAGTTCGCGGGCTTGTGAAAAAACATGCGCTGCTCGTTTTTTTTACTCTTCAGTGCCTGAGCTTGCTATAAAAAATGAATGCACTAGCAGACCTGCTCACATTTGGGTGCAAACTTATTATAGGGAAATTTGCCAATAGTTTTAGAACATATTGAACAGATGGGTTCAGGGTAAATCATAGTCGAGCTCACCCGACTACAACACTCTTCCTTTTCTAAATATTTTTAAAGCTATTATACGTATCCTCTGTGCAAAAGCACGTAAATACAAATATACGTATGTATGCAAAAGAGCTCAATCACAGAGATGCCTAGAAGCGCATTACATTAAGACAAACTGCTGACTTTTTTCATTTTGTTCTTCTTTCTGGGATTTATGGTATGGGTGGCAATGGCTTAAAACTAATTATGGACATCGACACAGTGTATCACTGGCAAATGGCTGCGCACAACTGTTAATTTGACTGCGCATCACAGTTAATTTGAGTGCACATCACTGTTCTTTAGGAGCGAGTGACTGACTTTTTTCTAACTCCAAATTCGGGCTAACAGGCCTTCATGCGGTTATTAGGATCTGATTGACTTCGTTTCTGATGGGGCAACCGCAGCTAGATAGTTGGCTTTGACAGCGTTCATCTTCTCGACGACAGCTGGGGCTATTATCCCAGTTCTTTTGCATATTGATGTATTAGCAGCCCATAACAGATAATTAATCTTCATCAGCTCATATATACATAATTTTCCCTTAGTGCTCAATACAATATTGCTTAAATGACAGCATGATTGTGTATTTTTCCTGAAATTATTTTTTCAAATAAATTGTAAACAGCTTAACAGTGTTCACTCGACTCTTCTTACATATTTGATAAGGTCATCTTGGAATGTTACATTACAGGCCTGTTATCAGACCAAAATTTCATTATTATGATTGGTTAAAACTATAAAAGGCGAAGAGAACAGCAAAACAGTTTAGTAAGCGTCCGCATACTAAGGAAATTATAGCTTAAAATGTGTCTCGCACAGTTGAATAAGCCCCAATACGGTATAATTGAAGTCCAGAATATAATCCATCTAAAGTATTAAGAATTCCAAATAATATTTATTACACAGTGCTACTTTTGTGCCTTCTATTTTGGCATTCAGCCGAATCGCTGGCTACAAACTGTTGCAAGGACGGAAAACCCAAGCGGATCCTAACGATTGCCTCAGTTATTATGTTTGCTGCAGTGGAGTATTTGTGCCAAAGTCTTGCTCGAGTGGCAACTATTGGAATCCTAGCTCAGCGACGTGTCAACTGAATAACGGACAGTGTTGTCCCAATACCGGAAAATGTACTGAAAACGAGCTACAAGTCGATCCCCAAGATTGTGCTGCCTACTATTTGTGCGTTATGGGACAACTTACGAGTCAAAAATGTGCCAGTGGCACTTATTTTGATACCACAATCAAGGCATGTGTTGTCGATACTGAAGGTTACTGCCCTTCATAGGTGGTATGGCATTTACATTATCACCATTTTCATTTAAATGCATTCAAGAATATACAATTTTGTTTTAAAACGATATCTTTTCCAAATTTGTGATCAATAAATTTCTACTAATAATGTCTAAAACAAACTGTCGAATTATCGAATAGTCCAAACAAGTACTAATTAATTAGTTGAAAGTCAAAGTTTATTTGATTATATTCTCTTGGTACCATATAATAGTCACTCTGGGGTCGCATAGTGCTATTTTTCACATATGTTTTGATGAATCCCCATCAACATTTTATTACCTATTTCCGCATGGTGATCAACTTCAGAGTTTATAATAATAACTAAAACAAATTATCACGTGTCTATTGTGCCTTTGACAAGTAACCTGTTTCTATAAAAAGGTCAGTGTAGAATAGAAGCCTAATGAAAAAAGAAACAGCGCTAAAAAAAATTCACTAATTGTAGAAATAGCAATTTCTCATTTCATTGTCTTCATTTAACCTTTTTGATAAAAGAAATTGGTTTTAGTATACAACTACTGTATACAACAGATATGATCTGATTTCTCTTTATCTATGGCACAAGCATCCCATCCCAAGCAGGAACATTTAATTATTTTAATTGCTAGCAAATATAAAAGCTGCTACACATCGTACAAAACTTCAGTCGACGCTATCTTCACAAAGGAAAACGTTGCTAGCCAAGTGCAGTGTAAAAATGAAGAGCATAAAATCGGACAGTGGTAAGATATTTATCGAACTTTTATGTTATAACAATTTAATTTCAATAACTCTGCTGTCCACTTTCAGTGTACGTGCTGGTTATTGCATTGTCACTTTTCCTAGGAACTGTGGCCGACGATTGCTGTCAGCCTGGCGATACCAAAATCGACGAAGAGGATTGCACGAAGTACTACGCATGTTGTACTGGTCAATTCGTTCATAAGACGTGTTCCAGTGGAATGTACTGGAACCCACAGAACAGCGCTTGCGAAACAAACAATGGTGGATGCAGCAACTGTGAAAGCAGTTCACCCCCACCATTGACATGTACCAATGGAGAGACCCAGGCAGATCCTAATGACTGCACCAAATATCAACTGTGTTCCAAAGGTCAGTTTGTGTCGAAATCTTGTGCCACTGGAAACTACTGGAACTCACTAACCAGCCAGTGTGAAACAGACAATGGACAATGCAATGACAACACCCAATGCACGAATGGAGAAACCCAGGCAGATCCTACTGACTGCACCAAATATCAACTGTGTTCCAAAGGTCAGTTTGTGTCGAAATCTTGTGCCACTGGAAACTACTGGAACTCACTAACCAGCCAGTGTGAAACAGACAATGGACAATGCAATGACAACACCCAATGCACGAATGGAGAAACCCAGGCAGATCCTACTGACTGCACCAAATATCAGCTGTGTACCAAAGGTCAGTTTGTGTCGAAATCTTGTGCCACTGGAAACTACTGGAACTCACTAACCAGCCAGTGTGAAACGGACAATGGACAATGCAATGACAACACCCAATGCACGAATGGAGAAACCCAGGCAGATCCTACTGACTGCACCAAATATCAACTGTGTTCCAAAGGTCAGTTTGTGTCGAAATCTTGTGCCACTGGAAACTACTGGAACTCACTAACCAGCCAGTGTGAAACAGACAATGGACAATGCAATGACAACACCCAATGCACGAATGGAGAAACCCAGGCAGATCCTACTGACTGCACCAAATATCAGCTGTGTACCAAAGGTCAGTTTGTGTCGAAATCTTGTGCCACTGGAAACTACTGGAACTCACTAACCAGCCAGTGTGAAACAGACAATGGACAATGCAATGGCAACACAATATGCACAAATGGTGAGCTTCAGGTGAATCCGACCGATTGTGCTGGCTATTTGCAATGTGTGGACAATACACTGGTACCGAGAAAGTGCGGCGGTCAGACCTATTTCAATGCACAACTGTTGACTTGTGTTGTCGATACCGAGGGCGTGTGCATTCCCAACGTCTGCGAAGGCGAGTGCTGTGATGCACCTAACAACTGGATTGGGTCCGTTGCCAATAACTGCTCCGCGTTCATCCAATGTCTTTATGGCAACAAGATCCAGATGAAATGCCCCAATAATCTACACTTCAATAGCTTGACACTGGAATGCGACTACCCTGAGAATGTTAATTGCAATGATGGCAGTCCACCACCGAGTGGACCCTCTGCCGGACCCTCGGGCACTTACTGTGAGAGCGGCGGTCGCTGTGTGGGACAACGTGATGGTGCCATGTTCGCCGATGCGACCAACGCCTGCAGTGGATCCTATATTGTGTGCCAATGCGAATGTGAGGTGAACTTCACGTGTTCCGCCGGATTAGTTTTTAATCAGAATGTCCGGTCTTGCGACTGGCCTGAAAATTCCAATTGCTAAATTCATTAATAAACGTATCTGAAGCTGCACAAGTTTTTATAGCTTCTTATAATTTTCTCCGACATCTAGAAGCTTATGTCGGAGATATTCTATTTTTACAATTATAGTTTTATACCCTTGCAGAGCTGGTTATAAGCTAGTTCTAAACTTTGTATTGAAGGAGACGTCTCTAATCACATATATATTGTTGATCAGCATGACTATACGCTTTCTTTATAGCTATGTCCTACTGGCCGTCCGTCCTCTTCTTCTTTCTATGCGACGGAGTTTTAAAGTTATTTTGATGAATCTGTTTGCTGCATTCAATACTTATATTGGCGCCGGATCAGACTAATATATCTCTTAACATATTAACAACTGTCTTGCTCATCAAGGTATCACGACTAAGCTCACCCTCAACATCTGACCACTATATCACCACAATTGTGCACGCAGCAGTATATGCATTCTTCTTAATCCGTGCAGGTTGGTACAGTTGGTTGGTTAACAGCCTCCTTAGTGAGGCCTCTCTACTTAACACACAGTTGCATTATAGTATTGTGTATAGTGTATACCGCCTCCAATCTATCCTCGTCCAGCAACATATTTACGAACCCAAACGGGGGTAAATATTGTTGACAGAATCGCTGACAGTACTAACAGCTTCTAGCGGCATGCGAAGTAATAGCAGAGCAGAAGATCAGTCTTGTCAAATAGATGGAGCACTTCACGAAGCCTATCTGTTTTCCCTAGACTTTCCCACTATTTGTGCGCAGAAATCGTATGTAGCAGCGCTGAGTGCAATTGCTGATAAGCTTGAGCCAGATCGATTTTCAATGCCAAAGGAATTTATTGTATGTAAGTAAATTAATAATTGCCGCAAGCTATTGGTTGCAGAATTCTGTGGCACACAAATCTAAATTTAATAATTCTTCACTTACCTTATACTAAACGATCTGCCCTCATGTCCTTTTCTGATTGCATCATCCACCGACATCGATTTTCTATGTTATGTACAGGGTTGCATGTTATTTAACAGATGTTATCACAGTCTCAGTTCTGCGTCATTGGTGGTCTGTTGCACACATTACTCGGCCATTCTGACCATGGGATAGTTCTCTATCTCATACATTTAGAGCTAACAATATTTTTTTTTCTAACTTATGCTATACATCATTAATTTTATAATGTAATACTAATATTTGAACTGGAACTTAAAAACTTAACAAAAACCAATTTTTTTATTTTCATTATGTTATTCATTTATATCTTTACTAACAATTTCTACTTTTATCAAAAATCTAACCGTCATATCTTAACAAATTATTCAAATTATCAATCAATTTACTCGCTGCATCTCAGTCAGTTCGCACAATTCGGCAACAGCCTCCAATTGGACGCTGTAATTATGTACTTGAAAATTACGATCGAAATCCATAGAACTTGTTTTGCCAACTGGAATGCGCCGTTGTCTTTTTCTTCGTCTTTGTTCATCGGTGTGCCCGACTGCTTGTTCAATTTCACTGCGGCCGTTTTCGTTGATGGCAGCCGCCGTCGCGACTGTTGCCGATGACCGTTTCCTCCGCACATTCTCGTTCACCGTTATCTTCAACTGTCTGCTGCTGAAAGGCCGCTGCGGTGGTTGTGCAAGCGTAGCCGCTCGAGTAAGTTTTACGCAGATGCTATTTCACAATACAAATTTTAGTAGTCCCAGCGATGAATTTTTTATCCCAGCTCTGATATTTGTAGCAGACATATCTAAACTGAATAGTTCTTCCAAACATGACCGCTCCCTCACTTTATTCGTAACTAACTGAGCTGATCTGCTTCAAGCTGGATTGCATCGTCGATATCCATCGATCTCGATATCGTATGTTTCGTATAGTGGGTGCATGTTATGTTACTGATGTTAATTACAGTCTCTGTTTTAAGTCACCAATGGCCTGTTACCTACATTACCAGTGGCCTGTTATCTACATTTCCAGTGGCCTGTTATTTACATTAACAGCGGCTTGTTATTCACATTAGCAGAAGCCTGCAACAGACAATTACTCGCATTGATCAAAAGTTTGTTTGATGCTGGTTCCAAGTGAATACGGCATAATGATTCAGTTGTATATAAATAAGACAAGTTGCCGGTTGCTGGTAATTATAGTGTGTATATGTGTCAACAACGTCATTACACTGTAATATCAATTTTTTGGTCGTCGTTCAATTCCAAGATTGGCCAAATCAGGGTTGCCTTTTATAACCGGTAACATCGATCCAAAATCCACTTCAGAAATTAATGATTAAAGACGATTTATTCTGGTTTATTTAAGGTAATATCTAGCTAACCCAAGAATTTCTTTGACATAATTAGGGACGATAGACATATTGACGCGCCGAGTTTCGATCGGCGAGTGCATCGGCACACTCGCTGTAAGTGGCAAATAGAAAATCTCTTTAAAACTTGCTTCTCTATATGTTCTCATATTACACCCAAGAGCTACATACAATCTCGTTATATTTCTATCGATTTTGTTGAAATCTCGACAAATGGTGTGTAGCCCCATAAAGTATATATAGTCTTGATCAGCACCAGTAGCCGAGTCTAAATAGCCATATTCGTCAATCTATATACATATATACAGTGTCTCAGACCTAATTTCGACAAGTGTCTAGCAAAAATTTGAACTGCCGATCATAAACTAATTATACATTATTTTTCAAAAATTCCAAAGACCGATGGCAGGTATATATATTAACAACCAAAATGAATATATGACCCCCATAAACTCGGATCTTCCCACCTGCTAGGTCGGGTTATGTAAAAAAGTACTTTAATTTATGGTCAACGCTTATTGCGAACAGTTGCATTATGGATACCCTGTTGCCATAAAACCCGGATTTTTTACGTTGTACGTTGAACATTTTCAGTATAAATAGACCAATCCTTCGTAGTCAGTTTAGTTATATCCTGCATCTCGGGTGCAACCAGTGAACAACGACTATGGGCAAACGGACTACCATTGAACAACGGAAACTCATTCTGGAATTCCACCGGCCTAGTTATTGAAAACTTGTGGGCTCTGTTGGAAAATAGCATTCGGAATCACACCATATCCAAAAACAGGATCTTAAAAATGCTCTGGATGAGTGGAGCAAAATCTAAGTATTAACATCCTTTTATACGGCAAATATATTATTTTTTTAAGACCGTTCGAAATATGCTTTGACATGTATTTTGGATATGTTTTCAGTTTTTGACTAATTTTAATGAATTAATTAATATTGAAAAAAAACTAAAGTTCTTTTTCAAACGTGATATAACATGAAACAAATTGGCATTTAAACATTTTGCGTTGTTTTCCTTGTTTAAACTTTATAGCACTTTAAATATTTTGCTAGACACTGGTCGAAATAAAGTCTGCGACACTGTATATGTTTCTATTCGAACCAGCCTTAAAATTGTCTTTGAATATATCTTTCTTTTTGATGCAAGCAGTGCATATGTCCGACCGGATCGCATATAGTACACTCAAATAAATATTCTTGTCGAAGAGTGATGTACAGATGGCCTTTGGAATCTTATATTACATTTTAAAGTTTTCCTATAATTAACAATTTAATCTCGAGAAAAAACACAAAATCAAAAAATCTTCGTTTATTTATTTTTTAGAATTAGACTTCTAATAAGAAACCTTAAGTGCCCAATGCCAATGAATCTTGGCATATTATAACAATATATGCGAAATTTCATTTCATTTGAGCATTCGTATATTATCCATTTGTACAAAGTGTTCAACATTTAAGTAATTAAGACAGAAATCGATTAAGCTTACTAACTTTACTGAAAATACTGTTCACATAAAGTGTGAGCGAAGGAGATTCAGCAAATTTAAATGGAATAATAAAAAAAAAAAATGAAAACCATTTAAATTGAATTGCTGGTTTGATTAAATATTTATATTTATTTAATCTTCTTTAATAATTTTTTCTTATTTTTCTTATTTGGCTTACTTGGCAGCTCGCATTGTGCGATCTTTGGATAGTCACAGCGCTTCAACTGCGCATTGAAATGCAATCCTGTTGGACAATCCATCACCAGGAACATCATGTTACTACAGAGCATAAATTTACCGCAGTCATCACGATGGGGAATTAGCGCATCCTGCTCCTCATCGGGGCAAAAGCCAGCAGTTATTGTCGGGCTTGACAAGGGTTCCTCCGGTTGCAGCCACTTCTGGCTGATGGTGCACTTGGCTTCCGATGCTTTCATGCAAGTATGACGAGTTGGGCTAAAGTGCTGTCGACCTGGGCAGTTAAGCAGTTTGACTTTTTTAGACTTGCACACATAGTACTCAGTGCAGGAGTCTGCTTTGGGCAAGGCTACTCCACTTTTTCTGCCCCAACATAAATCATCCGCATTAACCTTATTTGACTGTGGCAATAATGTGTGTGGGTTTTGCTGTTTTGGTGGCTTTGAAGTAAGAACGGCTCGTGCAGTTGTTGTCGTCTCTTCGATTTCATCACTGTCGAATTCCGATTCATCGCTTTCTGAACTATCCGAATCAATTTCCTCATCGCGATCTGAAGTTTCGTAGGGGCATATAACATTGTCTGCATCATCGCAATGCAGAGTAAGTGGATTGAATCGACTGTTCTCGTCGCAGGATCCAACTACAGCGTTGCCGTCATTACAAACGTAGTATCCTCGACATCTACCAAACATAGGCAATAGAGCGCCATTTTTTCCCACACATATGGGTGTTTTGAACTTAAAGCCATCCTTTTAGATAAAAACATGATTGAATAATCCACGATGCAGTGCGTTTCATCATTTACCTTCAATTGGGCGTCGGCTGTCTTATGCAGAATCAGAATTATCCAGAGGACGACAACAAACTTCATGTCTCCTACCATGTTCAAAATCGCACATAAACTGTAACTTCGCAGTATCTTCACTTTTATTTTATGTTCCGAACTGTCTTGGGAACTTTGAATGTTGTGCCAATATGTAAATTGTATGGTGAGATAGCACTATCGAAAATTCCCATGTGACAGGCACTTTTTCTTATCATTTTTAAAGTGAATTGATAAAATCAGAAAATATTACAACTGATATCTAAATAGTGAATGCCCCTTCAGCATATAAAGTCTAATACACGTTCCTAATAAGGCCTCCTCATACTTTGTTTATGAGTACAAACATATATATATATATATATATATATATATATATATATATATATATATATAAATATATGTACAATACAATTGCTTGACATTCTAATTGGCTGCCTGAACAATCTTGAAGAAGGTTAAAAATACTCCTAAAAATATGTAATGAGTCGAGAACTCTCTATTTAAAAATAACGATAGCCAAAAGTATGCAAACACTTTGTGTGCACCATTGATGATTACTGCAAATTGTTATTTATTTTTAAAGAAAGTTATTGGATGTTTTTTTACAGCGTGTCAGACCGATACCGGAATCGGAGCTACATATTTATCGATTGAAATTCAGAATCGGACTCAGAATCTAAATTCGAAATGTGTCTGCGCTCAAGCAAATATGAAGCCTTTAGCTCTTGTAGTCTTTGATCAAGAATATTTGTATATACCTTATTGGGTAGGAGAGTCGCTTACATCTGACTCGAACATTCTCACTTCATTTTTCCAGCTTTTGAATTGCATGCCGTAAAAATACTTTTAGTTCTAGAACCGCAATTGGAAGTTGAGCTTGTTACTGTTTGATTCCCCGATTCAGTAATATCAATAGTATAGATTTTAGGAGATATATTTAGCTGGTATTAAATGTGACGTGAGTTACTCTTCTTCTGTACAACAAGAACAGGCAGAGTAACGAACAAGCAGACGAGAGACATATTCTGTTCATTTGTGGAGATGACGTGGCTGTTTAGTCTGTAGTATTTTGTTTAGAAAGTGCAGTTATTTCCCCTTTAAATACATTTTTTAAAAACAAATGCAGTTATTGAAAAAAATAAACTATATTAATTTGTGGAATATAATCCTTACAAGAGCAGCAGACGTTTTCTAATCCGAATAAAAAAGGTTGGAATGAAGTTATTTTTTATAGATGGTGTGTCCCGAAGAAACCGTCCAAAATCTATTGAGGTTTCGGTGTTGAGGACCATCTATATGAAAGCTCAGGTAAGGCCTTTCACATCTTGCAGAAACATGATAACATATATCAATTATTCAACTCTGAAAAGCCAGTAATTTCTACTTTAAATGACAATTTCTAAAAATATATAAGAAATAAACAATTGACTCACCAAAAGGTTTTCCTTGACCAGAATGTTTTCTTTAATTAATAATAGGAATTCAATTGAATTTCTATCAAAATCTTATCGAATGTATCCGTGCGTCTTTACTATCAACAGAAGTGGCTTCAATTTTGATATGATTAACTGCTATCTTTCCGGTTCATTATTACACTGAACACCTTATAAAAATATGTTTCTGAGTTTCATTAGATTTCAGTTGCTTTCTACCCGTGGTATAACTAACAACACACAATTTAAAAATAATAATTAGAATAAAGTTTATAAATACCAGAAACTAAGTAAAGAAACTAACTCTCAAGATTTTCATATATTATTTAGTGAAAGAAAAAAACAATCTACAACTTTAACACAAACAACAACAAAAATGAAAAGTAAATACCAATAAATATCAATAAACAAATATGTGTGATAGCGAAGCTTAAATGATTCTTCTAGACTGAATGTGTTGTATTTTGAGTAAACCAATTTTGCATATTAAAATTTTGTAAGCCTCTCAAAATTACCAGAAAAATTATAGATATCTTCTTGGCCTAAAAAAATAATAATTTAATTATGTAGTCGGCGGAATAGTTTCTGTTTTTTTTTTGTGGTTTTTTTTTTGTGTTGGGAAAAAGTTGATACTTTTGCTTTCATAATAATAATTAAGTGATTTAATATAAATATAACATAATGTAAATGATTGAGAAAAAATAATAACCACAACAAAAACTAAATCAAAGAAAGTCACAACCACAATCAGAATAAGAACGATCACAATAACAGCAACCACAGCAGCAATGAAAACAACCACTTCGAAAACTTTAATAACAGCATGTAGTTCAAGAACCACAACAACTATATACAGTACAAAATACAGCAATTGATATATCAACCACCACAGCAGCTTCATGTTGCTCAACAACAACTGTTTGTATAACATCAAGCATCGAATATTGCCAGGTTATCACTTTATGGCAAAAAACTGTTCGTTTCCGGCCAATCTTTGATTACTATTGGAAATGGCTCAAGTTTTCAAAGCATTCACAGACACCAAATCGAAATCGTTTGTTTAGGAGAATAAAATGGCATCCGCAGACTGTTGCAATGCGCAACACTGCATGGGCATTTGTGATCTTTTGGAGAATTTAGGTGTAGTGATCTTTGAGCGAGATTACTAGTAATCCATCCTCAAAATTTGCCTTTAAAATTTCTGCAGATATAAGCTTTTGTGAAAAAATTTGAGTTTACTAGTAGTATACGTTCCAGGTTTGGTAACTTAAATAGCTCTTAAATTGTTTGAGAAATAGGCTTTTACCATTTTTGGGGACGTGAGTGAAAGTGGTCCAAAAATATTCCGGCCGTTGAAGGGTGTTACTAGCAATTTTCGTTTTAAATTTGATAACTCAAGCTTTCAAATTGTGTGAGATTTATGGTTTTATCGACTTACCTGATGGTGATCAGGTAAAACAGTTTTGGGAGGCAGAGTGGGCGTGGCGATCCAATTTTCTTGTTCATCGATCTTGTCGATTGTCGATTTTGCCCAGATTATTATTATCGCATTCGTCACCAAATTCGAAAATATAATACAATAACACTTTTTCTTAGTCAAACCGATATAAATGCTTGCTTTGGATAGACAATGGTTGTGTTGTATTTCGTGTTGCAGGTTTACTTTATATATTTAACAAATTATTATTATTTTGTATTTATTTATTTATTAAATATCAGCTGACTTTAGCTCGACACAACAAAATACATAAGTAAAAAATGTATTAAAATAAAAATACATTTTTAAATAAAATTTCAATAAAAAATAAATAAGAAATAATTATATAAATAGTAATTTTTCTTATATTCTAGCTTATGACTGGAAGTGGCTCACCCTGACCACGCTGTTGATCGTGTTTGCTTTTCGCAGGACTTCAGCCAGGAGTAGCAGAGTCAGTAGCGAAGAAAAGGACTTCAATCAAATAGTGAACGCTGTTAAAAGTTTAACAGCAACGAGAATGTCATTTGAATCAATCACAATTATTGATACAGATTATTGTGAAGATATGCCAACAGGCTACTATGAATATCCATATGATTGTGCAGCATATATTTCCTGCAACGATTCCCAAACAGAGCTAAGATATTGCGCTCCTGGTAAACTTTTCAATGAAGATCTGCAAATTTGTGATACACCCGAAGCAGTTAATTGCAGCGAATCCGAGTATCCGGATGATTGCGTGGATCAAGCAAACGGAGCTGTGCTGCCCTCGTTGGAGCACTGCGATCAGTTTATAGTGTGCATCAATCATCAAGTTGTACTCCATACGTGTCTCGAGCACTATCTCTTCAATCCAAATTTACTCGTATGTGACGAACCGGACGAGGCTTGGTGCTATGCCGAACAAACTACCGAAATGACAACCACAACCACCACAGTCACTACAACCTCCACAGCTCCAAAAGTAACCAGCGAAGCCAACAACTCGTGTCAGGATAAAGATCTGGGCACAACATTTCCATTTGCTGAGGATTGCCAGCAGTACATTCTATGCCTGGGGAACGATCAGTCTGTCCAAGCCAGATGCCCATTCAATTCTTGGTACGATCCAGCGACGGGCAATTGTGGTCCCGCCGTGCCACCAACCGCTTGCCAAGAATCAACAACTACAAGCACCACTCCAAAGACAACGCCAAGTCCAAGCGATCTGTGTGCGGGCCAACAGCTAGGTGTCTCATATCCATTTGTCAGCAACTGTGAGCGATATATTTTGTGTTTGGGTAATGGCGATTCTGTCATAGCCAACTGCATTTACAATGCTTGGTATGATCCGGCGACGGGCGATTGTGGACAAGATGTGTCACCGGCAACATGCCAGCAATCCTCTCAAACTACAACCACAGAGTCAACGACACAGTCAACAACTCAGTCAACGACTCAGTCAACTACCACTGAACCAACAACAACAGAAAAGCCCATTAGTTCAGACATCTGTGCTGGAAAGGTGCAAGGCGAGTATGTGAATTATCCTGATAACTGTAGCAAATATGTAGTGTGCGCAGAGCCCGTTCCCATTGCATTTTACTGCACTTACGGCTATTACTTCAGCGAGGCGCTTCAGCAGTGTGTTGACTGGGAGCAGAGTGATTGTGAGGCCACTTCCAGCACAGTGTTACCGCCTGGCGACCAGCCAACTCCATCTCCTGGCATCTGCAAGAACGGCAAGGATATAACATTTCCATATCCGGGTAATTGTCAATGGTATTTCCGCTGTGTCAACGATAACGTCTTCATGATGAGCGTTTGCAATAGCGGCGAGTACTACGATCCATGGAGCGGAAAGTGTGGTGCCAACGTTTCGCCCAACGCATGCCTTGAGGATTACACGACAAGCACATTAGATTTGGACACGACCACTACAGAAATGATAATCCTGCCTACACCAAAAACGACACCTCAACCGCATCCTTGTGAGGGCGTAACGGAAGGTAAGCTTGTGCCCTATCCCAACGACTGTACCAAGTTTATTGAGTGCACCAGTGCGGGTCCTGTGGTATACGATTGTGTTGTTGGACAGGAGTTTAGTGCGGAATTGGAACGTTGCATGTGTCCTTGGGTTGCCAACTGCTCGTTTGCAACAATTAAAACTAAAGCTACCTCGACAACCACAACTCAAGTGGCTGCCACAACGGAATCGAATCAATCCACCGATGATGATTTTTGTAAAGGCAAAGCTGACGGATCGCTTATTCCTTATCCGAACAACTGCACAAAATACATAGTGTGCCAAGAACCCATTGCAGTTGCCTACGTCTGCCCTGGTGAAGAGCAGTTTAGTCCGACACACTTGCTCTGCATGGATGCCCAGGCAGCTAATTGTAGCTCTAAAAAAACTCATTTAATTTGGCAAGTTTTGTAATCTATCAGATAATAATATAAAAATAACAAACAAACTTTAAATTCGTTAAACATAGTATTTTTTTTTGGCTTTAGCACACAACGCTCATAAAATCAAATACCTACGATATGAGACTCAACATAAAATATCTAAAGTATAAATATAGAAAAATGTGATATTAAAAAATTACAATTATACAATACAATTTAATATTCTGATCTGCTTTTGCTATTCTGGAATATGAACTTGTAGCATATTCGATAATATGACACTAAAGGTAAATGCTTTTTCTCTTTTAGAATTTAAAGTAATATTAAACATTTTGTTTTTGTTTCATATTAGAGAATATTGTTTATGACAAAAAATAAGAGAGAACGTTGCAATCAGGCGTAACCGACTGCGAAATACTTTGATAACATACGTAATATAAGCTGACAACAGGTAGCAAAGGGTGGATGTAGCCAAGAAATACTGTCCAAGTTTGCCTTTCAAATTGCGATAGATATAAGCTAGTAACGTGGCCGAAAAAATTATAAGTGAAAGTTCCTAGTAGTCTTCCTTCCAAGTTTGGTAGCTCTTAAATTACGGTAGATATGGGCCTTTGAAAATTTTATGGACGGGAGTGGGCGTGGCCCAACATTTTTTTTTTTGAGTGCGATCTTAGTAATCTACATTTCAAGTTCGTAACTTTGCTCTTAAATTGCGGGAGACATTGGCTTTTATCGTTTTTAGGGGCGGGAGTGGGTATGGTCTACATTTTCTCTTCCGAATTTTTAAGGAATGTTACAATATACCTTTCAAATTTGGTGACTCTAGCTTTCAAATTGTGTGCGATATATGGTCTTATCGATTTACACAAATAGGTGTATCGGTTTAGGGAGGCGTGGAGTGGGGATTGGGCGTGGCCATCCAATTTTGTATCAATCTCTTAGGCGAGTTACCAGTAACATACTTTTTAAATATGTTGACAAATTGTGGAAGATATGCGCATTTCAGATTTCTAGGGTCGAGGTTCCTGGGCGTGGTCTGAAAATTTATATGCCGTTTCTTTGAGGAGGTTACCAGCAAGTTATCTTCCAAGTTTAGTCACTCTATCTTCAAAATCGTACCGATCTTTGAAGAAGGACACATACAATCTACCTTCCAAATTTGTTGACAGTTTTACTTTTACGTGATATGTGCATTTATCGACTTTCATTTTTGGATTTTGTCTTTTACCTTCGGAAAAGAATTTACCGCTCATTTTATCAAAATATTCATTTAACAATTGAGCTTTTCTAGGAACATTTTTGCTTTGTATAAATATCATAAGGTTATGTCTGTATATCTTCGATTTAATATAGCTTTGTGTAAAGAGATTAACTGATTTTTGATGTTTATGTTCTTGCTCAATAATTTATTTGTCTGAATAGTATTTAATCTGCGGCACAAATGTTTAATCTTTCTTATTAAGTTAGCTCCTTACGTATCTCGTTATCGTCGTATCTAGCCAGTTCCGCAATGATCCTATGGACAACCGATGTTGGATGATCCACATGACTGGGTATTACGATTCCAGAACAAGTTGGTGGGACAGTTTAGGACAGAAGCTGTTGAGCCGCAGTAGATAAACTTGTTGCAATCTAAAGGATATGGCAGATACTTCTGCCCAATGGCACTATTGCAGAGATGATCGAGATTTATCGGTTCATTGGAACCAGGTTGCATTGTTGATTGGGGTACGGATGGCGGAGTTGCAGCAGTTGGCACTAAGGGATTCGGGGTGGTAAATGGCGGAAAGGGAATCGGAGATGCCACGCAGCCCGCAATCTGTGGCAGATCGCAGCGCTCATGGCGAGCGTTCCAGTGATAGTTGTCCTGGCAGCGGAGTAGACGTGTCTCGTAGTAGCGACTGCAATCCCCCGGATAGGCGCTGTATTCAATGGAACTAGGTGTGTCTGGATAATCGCCATTTCCGCAAGTGGAATACTGCTTATTGTCACAGCGGTAAGTCAGCTGACTCCAATAGTAGTTGTCGGGACATTGATTGACATATCCCAGGCCATTTAAACAGGTGTAATACTTTTTGCAATCATTGGGATAGCTTAGCATCACAATATGATTGGGATCGTCATAAAGTGGACACAGACTATGTGGAACAGGTGCTATAGCCTGTATAACCTGTATGGCAAATGAAAGAAAAAGTGAATTAATAATTACAAACCCCACTGTTAAGTATCATATACTTACCGATCCATTAGCTGTGTCGCCATAGCCAGTGGTTACTAAAGTGATCACAGTCAAGCAAATGAGGATCTTAAATTTCATGACTGTTAAGAATATGATTAAATAAATCAGTTGACTTTCTAGTGTCGCTTAATTGATGCTTACTTTTGGTTTGATCAGCTGAAGTCAGAGAAAGCACTCAATGCTCTTGGCACTTACAAGCGCCTTTTTATATTTTGGCTTATCAATGTAATCGCCGGTATCTTTAAGCCTTACAGAGAATCAATAAAACAGCTTAAGTGTAAGTGAATGATGTGTAAATATTTTCAAGTGCTTTCTAAATATCTGTTTTGTCTTCTTACATTCTTAGCTGTTTAAAATTTTACCGCACTTAGATATGAAGTGCTTACCATTTAAATACCTAGATATAATTCAATATATCTTGGCTTCTTATTGTTCTTATTCTTCTTATTGTCTTGCTGTTAAATATTACTATTGACTTGGTAATAACATTGATATTGCGATAAGAGCTCCCTAAGAAAAAACTGCTATAAAACATCGCAACTTACTAACTATGTCTGCATTTGTCAACGGAAACAAAAGTGAGTAATTTAAGACCATCAAACGTATACAATTTTAATTGTTAATTGATAATCATTATTTTGACAGTGAATTTGCAAATTTTGATAGTTTTCGGCCTGTTTGTCTTGATTGGATTCTCAACCCCACAAACACTCATTGGCGATCAAACCAATGACTTGACACATATACCTTATCCAGGAGATTGTAATCTCTACTATGAGAAACGCACTCTGAGTTGCCCACCGGAATCGTGTTGGATACCCCAATTGCAACGATGTGAAATTAAAAGCATTATAAAACCAACAAATTTCACTCACAGCTCGAATTCGACTTCTAGCCGAGATGATCAAACTCAGAGTCTTTTCGCTCTGTGTGCTGCTCAGAAGGAGGTTTTCATACCATACCCAGGAGACTGCACTCGTTTTATCCAGTGCGACTATCTGCCATTCGTGAAGATTTGCCCTCCGTTCCTATATTGGAACTCCAATTTGCTTACTTGTGACAAAATATGTTTGTAATAAAAGTGCAACTGTAATTTATCAGAAATATATGAATTGCCCGCAATATAAATAAATGCATTTTAAATGGCTTATATTATAGCTATGCGAAATTATTTAATTTGGAATGTAAGGTTTATGTATATAAGTGAGAGAGATATGTGCAAGTTCTTCAATTATATTACAAATAAGAATATTCTTATCGAGATAAAGAGATACCATCAACTCAATCAATATTCCATCATGATATATTCAAAACCTATTTGAAAGCCATATCTAACAAAATGTAGATTTTTTGTTACCGATTATCGATGCTTATCGATTTTGTGGATTGATGCATATATTTGACATTTGAAGTCTTTATTTTTTGCAGACTCTGAGATCGGAGTGATCATATAAAATATTAAAATGAAAACGGACCTTTCTATGGCATCTCGAGCATTGTGTGTTGTTGTTGATGGAACGCTCCTTTGACATTTATTAAGCTCAATAAATAATAGGAATAAGATTTCCCACACTATAGAATAGTGATATAAGAGTCTGTTGTTGACTATTTAGCACAGTTTCTAGTGGCATAATAATACTTATAAGTGGTAATTTGGTTTGGGAATCTTGGAAATCAATAAAGTTTTCCATAAAATAAGAGCTATGCGAGACAGACAGAGTTGATCGACGATGACGATATTTACTTTAATGCGATTCATGCTTTGCGATTAAACTTTAAAATTTTCTATGGTATAACAAAAACTTACATGCTGTATCCAATAATTTATTAAACTTTTTTTTTTTTTAAATTTAGGAATCTAAGCATTACAGATGCCCGGCATACAATTCGAACTCTGTCTGTCAAATCCGAAGCCATTGGCGCACTTTCCCTCGTAGACTTGGGTCTGAATGCAAACGTAGAACTTGGAGCAGTCGCTATGCGAGAAGTAGGCATCAGCGTTGGCCGGATTCTGGCAATCTGGTTTTGTGGGAGCGGCACAGGAGTGATCGAAGTCCGGGACGCACGATGTGCTCTCCGCACTGTAGGCCTGACCGTAGAGACAGGTGTGCTTCACCAGATTCTCTTTGTCGCATGCGTAGTACTCATTACATTTCTCGGCTGGATAGAAGGCGGTCTCGGGGAAGGCGCACAGTTTCTCGGGGGTGGTGCACTTGGCCAGCGGTGGCGAGATGCAAGCCTGCTCAGAACGTGAATAGTGTTTGCCATCCGGGCATGCCACATAAACGGGATCCAAGTCGCCCAAACAGATCCAGAAGTGGGAGCAATCCACCGAAGGTATCCTCTCTGCTGGGCCCAAGTCATGGCAATACGCAACTGCGACTGCTTTGTCACTGGGCACAATCGGATTGCAAGCACTCTCGGAGCAGCTTTTCAATTTAGGATCAAAACAATGATCATTTGCACACGTGCGCTCTTCTGGGACTTCGAAGACGCACACTATGAACTTCTTCTTATCAGTCGGGTGAGGAATCAAATCGTATTCAATTCCCCTACATTGCTGAAATGCAAACTCAAATATTGAACTCATATTCATATTCATTATTCATATTCACTTACGTCTTGCAAACTTTGTGCACTGCTTCCGAGCACAACCATCAAGCCAAGAAGTGCAAATGCTGTAGGATAAATGATTTAGGAAAACAATCGAATTGTTAATTCAAATAAGTTTTACTCACTAAACGCTCTCATTTTGTCTCGTTACACAAATAATTTCCACTGTCTTCAAAAACTCAGCTCCCACTCTTTTATACCATTTCAGATAAAAAGCTGGAACAAACGCAGCCTTTAATCTTTTAATTACACTTGTTATTTCTGTGAATTTGATAATTGGTTTCGATATACACATACCCATGAATTATAAGTGATAATTTTTTCACACACCATTTATTTGTTGTCTTTCAGAAATTCTTTGACTAATATAAAAAACTGGGATAAACAATAATACGAGCGGAGAATACTTTTCTCAGGCACACCAAATGTTAAATACCCTCTATTGTTTCACTATAGAAAACAGGCGTGCTCGTTGCCGAGTGCTGGTTGACTATTTATTATACCAGTTGATAGCAGGTGGCAAATAACCTTCTGGAAGAATTAAACAATTTCTAAGGTTCATGTTAAATGTATTAAAACTGCGGAAAGTATAAGTTTTTGCAGTTTTGGTTGGCTAAGAATTTGCGAGAGATATTGGCTTAGGTTAGTTTGATACCGATTTCAAGGTTAAAGTTTGTTGTACTCGCAACTGTTGATAAAAATGTGTTTCGCTGTGACTGTAGATTTTTATCTTCCGTACTTTTCTTGTCCGTGATAACAACATTTCTTTGCTGTTCCAGTTTATGAAGTGTTTTTTTTTTTGTGCAAGCATTTGTATTTTAAATGTGTTATGTTTCCGAAGGTAGCCAACTGATTTTTCCCTAAATCAATGAAATAGATTTAAATTATTATAAATGTAAAATGTTCCAGTTGAATCTAGTCTAGTTAAGAAGGCCAATGGCTCAAGGTGTCCAAGATGGGCAACGACTACCATTAGAATAGCCATAATGACAGACGAAGAAGACGAGCTTCTCATGGCTTACATAGCAAAAAAAAAGACCTCCAATTGAGTAATCTTCTTTTTTCAAGGATGCCACTGCAGAATTAGGCCTAAGATTGACTCTGGAACATATTCTATAGGAAGGCCCAACAATGAGCAGTCTGAGTCTCTCTCAAATCGGTAATATTTAATTTATTACTTAATTATTTGAATAGTTAAAATTAAATTATTAATAACATTTAGTTACTTTAATTTAATTTTCTTTGTTTCCAAAGTCAATATTCAATAATCTGAACGCACTTAATAAATAGGGTATAATCAGAAATCATATTTATAAATAGATCGCCAGATGATTCACAATGTGATTCACAATATAGTTTATAATGTTGCGAATCGCCAGCCAAATCTCTTAGTGAGAGATAAAATAGAGTATATTAGAACAAGAATTCGAAATTCCATAACCATATAAACAGTTTCCAATCCCTCATCACATATAACAGTTGGTTCTAATTTGGTTTCTATTTTAATTGTAGAATAAGTTGGTATCTCAGTTGATGGGCTCAATAGGTGACGTTTCGAATGTGGTTAATTCGTCAAATGGATTAGCATTAACATTGATTGCATTGAAAATGATTATTTCATATGATGCCATTAATTTAGGTTATATTAAAATAAATTATGTTGTAATGAAAACAATTGAATAAAAATGTATCTGTTTGCCTCTCATGCTTAAAGTGCTCTAATTTATTTCTGCTGTCCTGCTAATTGGCTTCATTATGACTGCAATGTTAATAAACCATTAGACTTAATATTATTCACAGTTCCCTACTACTTTTGGAATATTAATCGATTTGCAGTTGCTAACAAATGGATATTGATAACTGACACAAATAAGTCAATTCACCTGCCTTCACTGTTAATCGACCCTTTCATTAAATTGATATAGTTGCGTGGATAAAATCACAAATATTGGAGGACACAAAGATATTATAGTTCATTAACTCCTTTAAATATGTAAATATATATAAAAATAAATTACATCAATAGTAGAAGCGAATAATATTTATATGAACTAGATTGTTACTACCATACGCTTTAAAGATTTACTCCTAATTTAAAGATTGCTGATACTAAATAATAGTATGGTTAATTTTTTTTGGCATACTTTTAGGCAGCTTAAAAAATGTAATAAGTACATGTTTTTTTGCGATAAAATATGTCTAACGGCTTATACTCTACTCAAAAGAATATCCAATAATCACATAAAAAATATAATAAATTAAATTTGGCCAAAATCAATTTATTATTATTACTAAGAACATTTTCGAGTAGTCAATTTGTTTGCTATTTATTGTCTAAAGTTGACGTTGGTGATTTAATTGAAATGTGTAACTATTATGAAAATCAAATCATTATTAAGATAAGATAAAAATATTAGTGGCATGTTAAATGCTAATTAGATATTGATAAGACAAATGGACGATGATGCATTTTCAAACAATATAAATACAAATAGAATCGCTTGCAGTTGCTCTAGAGCTGACAGATACTTGAACTCCGAACAAGATGAAACGTGAGTTTTGTTGGAAGCAAATTGCCTTTAATTACCTGAGGGATATGTCAAGGAATGTCTCTGTTTATTTCAGTGATCGCTTGGATATTTGCAGCATTGCAGCTGCTGTTGCTGATAACATCTCTCGATGCAAAACTATGTGCCAAGCCCACTCCACCGACTACTACAACAACTACGACTACGACTACAACAACAGTTCCATCAACGACCCAATCAAGAGCAACACCGACCGACGATGAATCAACTGAGACACTAAAAACTTCATCTTCAACACAGGCATTGCCCACTGGAACAACACAGATTCCAAGTGATACTCCACTCACAGAGCAGTCGGATTCTACAACAGATGCAGCGTCGACAGAATTGCCACAGCCTCCAACTGAACCCACAACATCCACCCTCGTTCCCGAAACACAATTTCCAGATGATTCTACTACACACGTTCCCCCAACAGAGTTGACACAGGCTTCATCAATTTGGACCACAATGACGGCGACAGATACGATAGCGACTACAATTCCCATACCAATGACAACGGGATGTTGTGATGTGGATGCTGATATCATGTGCAGAAACCATCCTGGTGTGCAGTACCTGCCACATCCCTATGACTGTCATCTGTTTATACAATGCGATGGAACGCAGGGTTTTATAAAACGATGCCCATCTAATCTCTACTGGGACTCGAAGAATCAAACATGCGATACTGTTTGCGCCTAATAACCATAATAATAAAAATATTAGTTTAATATGAATAAATGTACATATGCAAAGACATTTAGATATTTTATCTTCTATGTTTCAAATTGTGCTCTTCATTCATAAACACTCAAGCACTATAACGGGGAGTGGTTTGAGTGCGTCTCTATACACTAGATTTGTTGTCTTCCCGGAATTGATGGGTGCTAAGGTTCGAACTCAATTAAAAACTATGTTGAACATGACCGACATTGCTGATAAGAACGCACTGATCGAACGATGCTGATAAGCAGAAATCAATGTTATTTGTTATGTATATAAAGGGTTTGAAATTTTGGTAACTGTGCGGAGTGCAATTATAACAATAGCCGTGGAATATTTGTGCACCGAAATGAAAGGTCAGGCAGCCAACGGAAAAAAGGAGAAGCTAGCAAAATGAGTTAACATTTTCTTTCTATCTCCATACCTTTACAACAGTTACTCTGCTTACTGTGGTTACATTCGCCGCAGTGGCAACCCTTGCCAGCGCTGCCGATCCTGAGTGCGTCTACAGGAAATTGCGTGGATTGGCACCCCACTGGCCAAATCCTACCAGCTGTGCCAGTTACTACCGCTGCTCCAACAAGAATACCGTGCGCTCCCTTAAATGCCCAGCCGGCAAGGAGTACAATTCCAAGTCCGGCAAATGCTCAACAGCAAGACGTGGCCTCTGCAAACTGAGCCTGGCCGCACCCCTGGCGGAGGTAAGTGATCGAATTTGAATTAATTTCTGAAGTTTTCGTCCTTTCCCGGACGGACACAAGAAATAATATTTACATAATAAATACCTGATCTTGACTTAATGCTAAGCTAACTTCATATGCTCCACCCGCAGCCAAGTAATGTTTGCAGTAGTGAGGTGAGTGGCGCATATCTGCCCAAGGCTGGCTACTGCGGGGAATTCTTCATCTGTGACGATCAGGTGGCCTATCCTCAAGTCTGTGATGCAGGCAGCATGTTTGACATAACCACGAATCGATGCGTGCCCGACACCGAATCCGTGTGTTGGCAAAATTTCTGCCTGACCAAGAAAACTGGCGATGTTATTGCCAGCGAAACATCCTGCCTGAACTACTACGTCTGCGAGGACGACCAGACCACTCGGAAAACCTGCGCCAGTGGCACCTATTTCGAAAACAGCGTTTCGAGCTGTGTCGTTGATGAGAATAATTCCCATTGCTGGGAGAACTTCTGCGTTGGGAAGGCCGATGGATCAGCGGTCGCTGATGCTTACAATTGCACCATCTTCTATGTGTGCTACAATCAAATGGCCACCTCTCAAGAGTGCCCAACGGGCACATACTTTGAAGAATCCGGTCCGCACTGTGTGCCCGGCACATGTCCAAGTGATGACAGCTCCACTTCGACAACCACCGCATCACCCTCCGACTGCGGTTGCTCCGATGGCTCCAGCAGTGGAGAGATGGTACCCAATCCGGATAACTGCCGTATGTACTTCACCTGCGTCAATGGTGAACTCATTCCCGGCGATTGTCTGCAAGGCAATTACTTTGACGGTGAACTTGGCACTTGCACGGTGGACAGCAGTGGATGCTGCCCGGACAGCTCGTCGACAGACTGCGTGGATGGCACCCTGACAGATGATGCGAGTAATTGCAATCAGTATTTTGTGTGTCAGGATGGCAACTGGGAGTCGAAGACCTGCCCAAGCGGCAGCTACTTTGATACCCAGCTCCGGATTTGTTTGTTGGATGAAAACAATGTGTGTCCGCAATGCGACACGGGAGCCACAGACTCAAGCAGCACCACAGAAACTGTGCCCATCATCACCACTGAGCCACCCGTTGCTATTGATGGTCACTCGTGCAGTGGAGTCGAAGCTGCGGTCGCCGGAGCTGACTGCTGGAACTATTTGGCCTGTATCGCTGGCAAGTGGACTCAAGAGTCCTGCACTGGTGGCTACTACTTCGATGCCTCTATTGGCATCTGTCGCCCCGATGACGACAATCAGTGTCCCGAGAACAAGTTGCTGGAACCGAATGCGCGTACGCGACGTGCCGCAGAGAATGACTGCAACTGCCCCGATGGCATGGACGAGGGCAGCATGGTGGCGCATCCCACCGAATGCGCCATGTATCAGATATGTGTCAATGGTCAGCTGATCGATGGCTCCTGTGGTCAGGGCAACATCTTCAGCAGCTGTGAAAACATTTGTGTGCCCGATACCGAGGCCACATGCTGGGTGTGCAACAACAAGCCCAATGGCTATCAAATGATAAATCCCAGTGATTGCACTGCCTACAGCACATGCATCGATGGAGTATCCGTTCCGTCCAGCTGTCCCAGTGGCGAGTGGTTCGATGGCGATGCCTGTGCCATCGATGTCACCGGCCAGTGTATAAATCCCTGTAGTTGTGGTTCGGGCAATGTCGCCAATCCTATCTGCTCCAAGTACTATAAGTGCACCGATGGTGTTCCCCAGGTGGTGAACTGTGGTCCCGGCGCGGGCTTCAATTCGGCAATCGGCAAGTGCTTCAGCAATGTGACGTGTGAGGCCAATCAATGTGCCACAGCACCTGATCAAACTGCCATTGCGATTGCCGGCGATGTGACAAGGTTTTATTTGTGCGTCAACAATATTGCCACGATTCGAGCGTGTCCCGCTAACACAGAGTTTAATCCAACCGTTTTGGTTTGTCTGGCTACGCCAAGTGTGAGTTGCATGTTGCTCGGAACAAAGGTACTGTTCGCTAAAGTTCCCTTATTTATCAATTGCAGACCTCATGTGATCAATCACAATGCAAGAAGACCAATGTGAATCAGGTTTACCCATCGCTAACTTGTGATAATACCACCTTCTGTCTATGCCAGTCCGATGGCGCCTATCTAAATAACTGTCCATCCGGCTTAAGTTTTGATGCAGCGTTGGGCGTATGCACATATGTAAGGATTCTCTCTCGAAGTCTGACAAAAAAGGGTTGAAAACGTTCTAATACCATTTCATTTTAGACGGGCCCTTGCGATCCACAAGTGTGTGTCGACAAACCAGAATACACCGTTTCCAATAACTATGATGATCCCAATAGTTTCTGTCTATGCCGTGCCGGCGAACCGACGCCAGTGCCCTGTCCCCGTGGATATACCTTCAATTCCGATCTGGAACTGTGCGTCCTCATACCAATTCCTGATGTAAGTTAAATTTTGGGTTTCTTTTTTTAGTTGCAGCTAATATGTAATGAGTTGAATTCTATTCTACAAATTGCTTGTTTACTTCGGAGTACCGACGATGTCTGCTCTTTCACGTTTAATTTGATGTGCTGTCTCTCTTTAAATCCAACAATATTATAGCCAAGATGCTGTAGCACCTATTGTGTTAACAAGCCAAATTTTGTCACATTCCCGGCTCTGGATACTAACACTGGATTCTGCATGTGCACGGATGAGGTGCCATCGTTTAAAAAATGCCTGAATAATATGATTTTCGATGCAACTCTAGGCATCTGTTTGGTCCCCGCTGTAAGTACTCTAGGCTAATATCCTGATCCGACCTTTTCATTGGGTAATTGCCATCATATAATTTTGCAGGAACCTACCACATGCCCATGCAATGAGTGTGATTCGACTCAGTGTGTGAGTGGCCCAGACAATCTGGTTTTCCCATCGAATACCCCAGCTGGCTTTTGCCTCTGCAAAGACTTTTGCGGTGTATATACCCCATGTCTTCTGAAATTCGAATTCGATCCAGACCTGCTGATTTGCTTGGAGCCAGCGGTAAGCTTGCTGTGTGATGACTGAATTTATTATACACTGACTCTCATCATTTACTGTCGTTCTGTTTAAATTGTAGGAACCCAGTGTCTGTGATGCGTCGCAGTGTGATGTTCTTGCCGAGAATGAGCCCTACGCTGCTAATAATGGCACTGACGGATTCTGCTACTGTCAGCAAGGCTTACCAAATTACAGTCCGTGTCTCGACAATAAGCAGTTTGATGCCGTGTTAGGAGTATGCTTGGAGCCTGTGGTAAGCCACTCATTCAATTTATTATCGCTATAGTTGATGTCCTCACTCATTTTCAATATGTTCAATAGAATGGCTGCATGGCCGGCTACTGTGACTCAGAGAAGTGTTCTTGCTTGAGCGAAGACCAAACATTCCCCTCCTCAAACGAGGCGGACGACACTAGCTTCTGCCTGTGTCAGGGTGGTGAGGCAACTTACGAGAACTGTCTGAGTGGTAAATATTATAATGCTGACAAAGGAGTATGCATGATACGCGAGGTGGGTTTGATTTGGAGTATTCGAATTGTTATCCGATTTCTAAGTTAATTTATTTATTTTTTTTCACAGGCGCCCTGCTCTGTCTGTACACCAGGACAATGTGCCACAATGAAAGACAATTCGAATTTCGCGGCGCTAAATACAACTTCTGGCTTCTGTCTGTGCCTTGAAGGTGTTGCCACCTATCTGGAATGCCTCGACAACAAGCTATACGATGCCAAGCTGGGCGTATGCCTCCCTAAGGCAAAGACCGGAACCACTCAAGACTTATCATGTGATGTGGCACAGTGCCAGAATCGAGGTGCAACTGGGGTAACGACATTTGCAGCCAAAGATTCAGCTAATGGCTTCTGTGCATGCCAAGCCGATGGCAGTGCCATCTTTGAGAGCTGTGGAGAATATAAGATCTACGATCAGATTCTGAACATATGTGTCACACATGCCTGTGATCCGGATCTATGCAAAACTCTGAATAGATTCGAATCGTTCGCAGCGCGCAATACAACTAATGGATTCTGCTCCTGTGACACTGTGCCCACATTTTATCAGTGCCCAGTTGGACGCGAGTTCAATGCGATCCTGGGTCTGTGTATCGATATAGTCACAGGTGTCTGTGATCCTCAAGAGTGTGCGAATAGCAACAAAATCACGGTATTTGCAGCGCAGAACACATTCGAAGGATTCTGCCTCTGCGATGGCAGTGTTAAAGGTGCCACCTACCATAGCTGCCAAAACGGCTACCTCTATGATCCCACTCTGCAATTGTGCGCTTTGAACGATCATGGCATACAGAAGAGATCTGTGGAGCCGGAGGAAAAAGTAAGATCAGTCTCATTCCTTAAGAAACTCTTCCAGAAACTTGCATAGACTTTGCGACACTCATACCACACTTGCGACCAATGACTTGAACCCATGTAGACCTTAGACGATGTCTTAAATTACTTACTTATATACATATATATGTATACGTATACATATACATATACATATACATATACATATACATATACATAAACATAAACATAAACATATCCATGTTATTTATGAGTTACTATTATTACGAGAAATTCCGCTTGCTCCACTTTTATACCTATCCAAATATATGTATGTTTATTTACCACACATGTGCGCTAAGCTGAACTTTTATTTCGCTATTTGATTATACTCCTGGCAGGGAATATTATAATTATTTCGCCATTTGTGTAGCACATTGTAGCAGATCTGTCCGACCCCTTAAAAATGTATATATACAATTGATCAGCATTATCAGCCGATTTGGTAACCTGTCTGTCTGTCTGTATGTCTGCTTAAATGCAGACTACGCTCGGAAAACAAATGTGACCTGCAAATTAAATAAAATAACACTTTGTTGCAAAGAAAGTAAAAGTAAAATGTGCCCTTAACTGACAATTCGATACTTTTAATCTTTCTGAACCATATTTATAATTATCTGAAATCCAATAAAATTGTGGCTTGACAATTAAATTTCTTACATTCTGATTAGATTTTGTTGAAAATAATACTACAAATATGTCGTTGTAAAGAATACTGATTTTATTAAGAGTAATTTATACTTGATAACGTGAAACATAAATAGTAAACAATTGCTAGGAAATACAAAACTCAGATATCCAGGAATTTGTCATTGTTTAAAGTAAATACATATATATTCTTAATAAGCATCAGAAACCGATCTGGCGGTGCCCATTGGTCTGTATTTCTGTCTGCCTGTCTGTATGAACTCCACAATCTTAGAGTCTCCAAGAGAATGTTCTTATCTTTAAATTAGTTGTTGTTGTTCTCCATTTATATAAAAAAATATTTCATGTTCTCGATAATTATTAGACTTAGTTGAATATCATCAGTAAAGTCGGCCAGAATCTTAGGAACTATCGGCACAAAATTAAATTAATGCATGAAAATACTTTTAATTTTATATCACAAAAACTCACAATTTACTCGTGTAATAGAATTACGATTGGGCAATAAATTGATAATTTTCTGGATTACTGAAAATAGTTGGACTACCTTGAAGAGGTTCTCAAAAAATCGAATTAGAAAGAAATTATAATTCAATTGCGTAGTGATTTATATTCAATATCTTTGTTTCGTTACTTAACTGAGATCATATAATAGAGTTGTGAAAATTCGATACCCAAGTGGTAAAAAATCGTCGTATCGGCTTCAATCTTATTTTCAATGATATTTTTGAAAATTCAACTAAAACATTTTTCAACTTTTTTTTGGTTTGATTTTGTGAATAAATTCATTATAGGCTCATTTATCATTTGTTATAAAAACAGAATAATCGCATGCCTTGCCAAGACGCTTCCCAGATTTAACAAATTCATCCCGAAGTCAATCAAAGAAATTATAAAAATTATAATTATAATAAAACAGATTTCGACAGTTATTATTTTTATCACTAATACAATTCAACAATTTCTCCACTGATTCATTGCAGTTCGCCTGTGAATTAAACAGCAAGCGCTCTGTGCCAGCGAATTGCTCTCAATACGAGATATGCCTGGATGGTAATTGGCGGCGACGCACCTGCTCCGAGGAGCGCTACTACAATCCGGAGCAGCAGCGTTGCCTGGAGCCACGCGACGACATGGTCTGTAGCTATGCCCGAAAATCAGGTCTGCCCGCCTGCAATTCAAGCAGCGAATCCGAAACTATTCCAACCAAGAGTGAAAGGGGCAACAATTGCCAACAATACTTTCGCTGTGCGGCAGGCAAGTGGCGACTGAGGAACTGCCCCAAGCGACAGTATTATGCCACGCATCTAGGCAGCTGTCTCCCAATGCCGGTCTATGAGGGCGATGATTTCTGCAGCTGGCTGAATAGCACCCATATCACAGATGTGCAGCCGGCCAGTTGCCAGCAGCTGGCTGTGCGGGCAGATCCATCGAGCTGTGATCGATTCCTGATGTGCATGGAGAACGCCTGGTGGAAACAGCAATGTCCACTTGGCATGTATTTTAGTCGCACCTTCAACTACTGCCTGCCCAACAATGCGAACCAGTGCACAGTCGAGTTCAACAGAACTGATTCCTCCACGGGCTGCACCAATGGACAGATACGGGCCTTGGCCACCAGTTGCCGTTCGTATGAGGAATGCAACAAGGCGAATCAGTGGATAGTCAAATCCTGTGGTGAGTTGCAACAGTTCGAGCCGCTGCTGGGCTGTGTGCCCAGCGATGGCAGCTGCCAGGGCAACGGGCTGCGACGACCCTGCCAGCCGGGTGAGCTGAGAGCACTGCCATTGCCGGAATCGAATTGCAGCCAGTTCTTCTACTACTGCGACGCGGATGACTGGCATTTGGGCAGCTGTCTACGTGGACATAGCTTTGCCCACCACCTGAAAAGGTGTCAGCCTGTGGAGCGTTGCCAGACCATGCTGCAGAAACTGCCCACGGGCAGCTGTGTGGGTCAGCCTGATGGCCAGAGCGTTGCCCATCCGGAGGACTGTGTAAGCTTCTATTTGTGTCTACGGGAGCAGCCGGCTCTACTTCAGAGCTGCTCCAATGGCAGCTACTTCGATGCCAATTTCGGCTACTGTCGCCCCAACGATGGCAGTTGTCTGCCCATCGATTCAGTGTGTGCCCATCACAAGGGTGCTGGCTTGGTAGCTCATGCGGACAACTGTCGCGCCTACTACAATTGCTCCAGTTTCAATTCGGTTCAATTCCGGTTGAACTCCAGCCTTGGCCAGAATGACTCTCAGTTGTTCTATTGCCCTGAGAGTCAATACTTTGACAGCCTAACGTTACAATGTCGCCTGGATCAGGGACAGTGCCGCCAAACCGCCCAATCGTTGTCTAATCTCACCATCATGAATCCTTGCGCTGGAGTCGCACATGGCACACGTCTGTCCCACAAGGTCTACTGCAATTTGTACTATGCCTGCGTCCATGGACTGGCCATTCTAGCCGAGTGTCCACCGAAGATGCGCTTTAATGCAACGCTCCTGCGCTGTGTAAATGAGTCGGAGTTCCGGCTGGAATCGGAGTTGGAGAAGTGTCCGCTGGGACAGCTGACAGTTGAAAGTGGGAGTGGCAACAGTAGTGCCGTTGACAGCTGTGCCAGTCTGCAGAATGGCAGCTATGTGGCTGACTCCAGGGACTGCACCAAGTATTACATTTGTGCGGGTGGCGTGGCGTTGGCACAACGCTGCGGCACCGGCTCCTACTTTGATGCAGATCAGTTGTTGTGCATCCAGGACGATGGCGCCTGCCCCTATGTTGTTGTCAGTGGAATAAATGAAACGATGAGCGCCTTGAACAACAGCACCAGCGGGCATCAGCCGCCCAAACCGGAGTTGTGCGAGGGCAAACACGGTCACCTAATGCCGGATAAGTCAAATTGCAACAACTTTTACCTGTGCGTCTCAAATAGACTGCGCAGGGAGCGCTGCTATGCGGGTTACTTCTTCAATGCAACGCTGCAACAGTGCCAAGCCTTTGAGCTAACCGACGAGAAGGATCTGCTGCAGCCTAAGACAGCTGCTGATCCAGCGACAACGGAACAAGCTTTAGTAGTTGAGAAGTATTGCAGCGATCCGCCCACAGATATTGCCAGTCTCTGCGATCTGATTGGCGACGTGATGACCTCCATTGCAGAGCCGGGCGACTGTCGCCGCTACATCAGCTGCGATGAGGATGAGCCCGTCTCGCAACGTTGCCGCAACGGTGAGAGCTACGACAGCCTGCTGGGCATCTGTCGCCAGAACGACGGCACCTGCCTTCTCGAGAACGGAGACCGTGTGGGCGTCTGCAACGGGAAGCATGGCCAACTGGCGCGGAACACGCATAATTGTCGCGGCTACTTCATCTGCCTGCACGGCCAGAAGATCGAGGCCGAGTGCGAGGTGGGCCAGTATTTCAGCAAGGCGACAAACACTTGTGAGCCGGATACTCTTCAGCAGTGCACCAATGATTCCAACGAATCGGCAAAGCCAAAACCCGTTGATTAGGCGTTGTGATCGTTAAATCTTGTAAGCCATTCGGAAGCACTTCTTATGTATCAAAATTGCGTTTTATAAAATTATCTATGTGGTGTTGGGTTCAATAAAATTAGCAATAATTAAAATTTTATTCGTTTTCCAAGTTAGAATTCGACAATGCACTCAGAAAAAATCTCACTTAATTTTAAAAATTTGTCATACTTTTGGCACCAATAATAACTCCCCTAATTGTTCAGACATTATATTTTTAAAATACGGTTTTTTTCATTGCTTAGGTTCGGGATACAATAATCTAAAATTTTGAAAAAATGTGTCTAATTTTAAGGGTCTTATTTAATTTTCGTGTGTACACAGAAAGCAACTGCAACGTTAACTTTGTTGTTTATATGTATTAAAAATGTATAAATCTTAGACATTTTTATAAATTAATAATAATTTAATTTGAAAAAACTTAAGGTTTTTCGGCGATCCGAATTTGCGACGCTAAGTTCGTTACTCGACCTCCAAGGCAGACAACAGCTAACATCTAATATGAGCCAGTAAATTGCATTACAATTTTGAAAAATGCAGGTTGATGTTTTTTTTTTGAGTGTGGTTTAATCAAAAAGAAATATTTCATACCAAATCATACCAATCTATCATGCTGTCTGTACTTCTGTTCGTCAATTCGTGTATTGTATGAAATTGAAGTGAATTTATTATTGATTGGCTCCCACTGGGTGCCTGGCAAACCGATAGCATCCCGATGTATCACTCGGTCTTAATGTAGCGGTAATAAGACTAACTTAACGTCTATACATAAAACTGATATCGAAGTCGATCGATATCAATTGTGTGATCACCAACTTGAAGAAGGAGAAATGAATCGATGTGAATAAAGTTAAGTGAGCAGACGTGTTTAGAAAGAATTGTAATTTGGTTTTGACTGCCATATTAATTTATTAAAGAGTTCCCATAATTGTAACAGCGGAGTCAAGAGAATTTAGATATGCATTACTATTTACTTAGAATATACATCGAAAGCGCAGAGGCCAAATGCTTTTTGACTTCCAAATGACTGTTTTCCACCTTATTTCAGTTGTTTTTGGACAGAATAATTCAGATCCAGTAACGTCTGCCAGTATCGAACCTATCAGTTTTTAATTAATTTGATTAAGTTAATAAAGATCCACAAAAATATCTAGCTTACATCAAGATTGACAAAAGAGACTAAATATATTCAAAACAATTTCATGGAAGAAAAGTAGATAAAATATTCAAAAGCAAAAATCAATTTAAATGTGTAATTATAAATATTTTTTTGAATGGCTTTCAAAACAAATACAAAAAACATCTAAATCATACTTTCCAAAACTTAGCATCTCTTGTATAACAATGACAGTTTGACTAAATTACTACATATTTTACAAGCACTTGACTTTAGTTCCACATAAATTATTTATATGAATCCGCTTAAGACAAGTACACTTTTAGTCAAAAGTATGAACACATTTAAATATATATTGAGATATTTAAGTAACACTGTTGCACAACTTTAATTAAATGTTAGTCAACTTTCGCGGACCAATGCCAAATCATTCATGCCGATGTTAGAGAAAGACTAACGATGTATGTCATATATCTATCTAGATATATATTGTACGTTGAATCTGGTGTTAGCTGTCATAGAAACCAATTTGTTTGTCAGTAAATCATAGACTATATGTATTGGATTGTAGCTGTTAAATTTTTAGTTGTAACGGCATTCGTCAATACTTTCGTTTAACTGTGTATAAGCACTTCCGACAACAATCACACATCACGCAATGGCGCCCTTAAGCTGGTAAACGACGCACTTGCGACTTGATTGACGCATACAGTCACTCAAAATAGATGGACCGCTGTACAATAATAGTCGCTTGTGAAAAGAGGCATCTATTTTTATAGTTACGCTACAACTATTATGTGACAATTAATTGTGATGTCATTATTAACCACTCGAAAACTGGGTGTGAGGTATCTTGAAACAGGACTAACAGGTCTTTGAGTTCAAGATGTATAATTTATACATATGTAATAATAACTGCACAAGAACCTCACTCTCGAATTCTCGAAATGTCAAATACTACTCGTTGGGAGTAGTGTGGCCAGCCAATTAACTACTAAACTATAAACATATGTACATATGTACATATATGTATGTATTGTCAGTCAGCTCGATGTTAGACTGAGTGAGAGCGCAACACATGAAAATGAACTACTTTGATTATCTACCAACTTTTACATTTTAGTTGGAGGCATTTGGTGGTCGGGACAGCAGGACAGTTGCAATCCAACCTCGTCCTGTGGCACTCACTTGGCTATTGGTCATTCGTGCGCGAGTGCTTCAATAAATCGGTCGCAAGAACCCTGGTCTCCATTATGTAGAACGGAATGTGTTAATAACTAATACGCGACACGCGAACGAGTGAATGGAATAATGCCAAAGATACACAAGAGACAAATATTCGTTGTACAACAATTTTAAATCAATACGCAAGCAACATTTCAAACAATTCCAATTCCAAACCATGTAATGTGCAATTCAAATCAACAATAAAAATTAAATAAAAACAGTTTGTACAGATTGATTAGCAGTGACTGATTTAATTGATTTTTGTGAGTACTCATGAATTTTGACTAGGATCTGTGAATGTGCATGGAATTTGAATCAATCAATAATCGATTGTGAATATAGAACTTGAAAAATGACAACAACGAATCAATAAACCCTCAATTGCTGTGATTACTTCGATGGCATGGGACTTTGTCCAACTGACAAACCAAGCAATTCTATTGACGAATCTAGCAAGTCACAGCCAAACAGTTCAAATACCAAGTCAAGACAAGGAACCTTCTCAGGTCTCTGCTATAGGTCATTGTGATTTTAACTATAGATGTGGAATGTGAAAGAACTAATAGTGCCAATCCAATTTTCGTAGAGTGATCAAAAATGCAGATTAATTCAGTTAATTGAAAATACTTAAATTGCCAACCCGCCACTATGGCCAGCAACAAGTTTATTTGTTTTATCGACCCAAGTACAACTGTCTGTAACGAGCATTATCTTGCACACATACATATACGCATATTTAATCGTATGTATAAGGTCATTATGACTCTGGCCTCGATATGACGTTGGACTCTGGGTGCCATGCCATTGAATGGCGTGTGTACACACATGGACATACATTCATACGTCAATCTTTTTAATATGTATTCAGTTCACAGGGTATGCCCCCTGTTCCCAAAACAACATTAATCCAATTTACCAACAATTAATAGTGCTCAACCAGAAGATATCAGTTTAGCGAAGTTGTGTCGAACAAGTTAGAACAAAATTGATGTAAGACAATAAAGTATATTTTTAGTTTATTGTTTGGTGATCTCTTTTTATAATTTAAGGATAGCTCTCTCTATTTCCATTCTATTTTACCCTGGCCATTTCTATTTTACCCTGACAGAGAGCCTTACAATTCTGTTACTCATGCATATCTTGGCATATTGAGGTTTTGTACAAAATGCATTCTTGCATTTCAAAATATTTTCCTCAATTGTACAATTTTGAACTATTTATTAATTAACCCGAACTTTGACAGTCAAATATACAAATTGAATGCGAACACAATTACATATACACATGTACATATACATATACATATAGTACCTGCCCCATTGTGGACTATTTCTCTTTGTAATTGTAATATAACAGGGTTCAAATGTCAAATAAAAGTGGCCCATCGGGACATTACAGAAATAGGGAAACGACCTAGTTGTGCCCTATGAAGTAAAGTTAGTAAAAAGAAACACAAATTAAAATGCGTGCATGCATATTTAAATTAAAGAAAGTTCACAACGAATTTTAAAAAGAAAAGAGGGAGGAGCTTTAAAGGACCCGAGATTTCCTATAAAAAGATGTAACATTGAAAGGCTAACAGTTTTTTTTTTCGACAATCATTTATTTCTTTTAGTTCAGAGGAAACGTAAAAGAGTCAAATAGTTTTGGAGCGCGCGTTGATTTTGTTGCTGTTATATTTGAATCGAAATTATAAATTTAAATACATTTTTTATTATGGGAATGGTGACAAATGTACATGCCTCGTGCGATCTGGCATTGTAGGTCAAATTACACGCCAAGTAGTCGAAAAAGAGGAAAGTTCTTGTTATAGAATAACTAAATAGTATAATTGCTTTGTGTAGTGACGTGTCGCAGATAGATAGACAAACCCACGGAAAAATGAGCAGTCATGGAAAGCTGCAGGGCAATGTGCGAGGCAACTCAAATATTTTTCAAATACGAATCGACAGCGTTGATGATGAGAGCACCGCACCCATAACTGAGTCCAATTCGCGCGAGGATCTCATTGGAAGCAGCGCACTCGAGAGCGAGAGAGCCAGTGAGCAGACAGTGTTTCAGTTTCCAAGTGAGTTCGCTGCTGCTATTTATGTAGCTATCTCGATTAAGCTTAAAACATTTTACATTTTACAGGATTCCTGTCGGTGCCCACATTACGTAGTGGGCGCAACTCTCCAAACCGGCGACAAGTCGTCTCAAGTCCAGCCAAAAGCGAGCGAGCAATTCGCCAAAATCATCCCAAGTCGCGTCCACGACGGCTTAGCCAGGACAGCGGCATTGTAGCAGGTCGTCTAGTTGCTTATGGTGTAAGTCATCCAACTAAACTCATCAATCATTATACTTATCTGCTAATATAATCATATCTTGTCTCCTATTTTGATATATGCCAAATAATCCTATTTCCTGCACTCATAAAAAAATCAATTTAAAGTTTATTAAACCGACATTCCTTTGGCGCCATTAGCGCCGTATTATTCAAAAAGAAAATTTCTAATATTTATGTTTTTGTGACTTAAAACAAGGGTGTATTATTCTAAAAGTAAGACAAATGGAAGCATTCTTAAATTAGCTCTTCTGCTGCTTATATTATTATTAAATGTCAGTAATTTTAGACTTTACATAGTTTATGGAATTCATATTTTACATAGTTTATAAAATGCATATGCTTAATTGGAAAGAACTTACGATTTCGATTTGGTTCGCCTGTTGAGTGACTTCCCACTGAGCTACTCGGCCTCTAAACCAGGCAAGAACTCAACTCTAATATAAGCCACTAAATTTCATTACTTTTTTCTGAATTTTGGAAAGGATTTTTCTAAAAATTAGGGCTTACCTTTCTGTACTTTCTTGAAATGTTGTTAATATAAATATTTATATTAAAAAATAATCATAATTTTAGGATTGTCGATTAAGGGCAAGCATTTCTAAATTTTAGAAATATTTTTCCTAATTTTTAAAAATTATTTCAAACAGATTTACTAAAATTAAGGCATTTTTTTCCTGAGACTACGGTCTGCTTCCTTTTGTGCAATGAAATCTAAAAACTCCACTTATCTCAAGCAAATTCAGTGTCGTTATCACCAGCAATTTGTACCTATCGATCTTAACAAGATATCTTATAATGTTTCTTCCATTTATTTGCCACAATAGGATAGAAATTTAATTGAATTGGATCTGGAGGCCCCACCAATGGAGCCCAGCATCACTGCCGACAGCATATACCATTTTATGGATGTGGAACGTCAAGCGGTGAACAAATCCGTCTCGCCAAAACCCCCCGTGGACAAACAGAGCTCGGGCAGCAGCGGCTCTGCCTCCTACACAGAGAAATGGCTCAACTCCTCGATGGTGCGTGGCAGCAATGCCTCATGTTACTCGAAGGGCAACTCGATAACGGTGCCGCTGCCCACACACCTGGAAACAGAATCCGCTGAGCCGAGTCCCACGCAAGCATTCGGACCCAAAGTTGTGGACAGACCTGAGGAGGATATACCAGGCACAGCAATGCGTCGCACTCTGGGCTTGCACATTAGCCCGGCGCTAAATGGGCGCATGTCCAGCGAGGTGGATGACAAAGGGACTCAGTCAAATGAAGTAATCGAGTCGTCACATTCGAATGAGCTGGCAGATCAGTTTGGCTATCGACAATTGATGCCCACCGATCGAAGGACATCCACCGGGGAGAGCAGCAGCATTAGTGGCAGCTATGTCAGCAGTCGCAAGGCCAGCAAGAGCAACAGCCTGACGGGCGATGGCAGCGAGGGAGAGCGACGCATAAGCAAACAGGATAGGGAGGGCCTCGACCCGGAGTCACTGATGTTTCGGGACGGACGGCGCAAGGTGGACATGGTGCTGGCCTGGGAGGAGGAGGATCTGGGCGTCATGACCGAGGCGGAGGCACGTCGGCGCGATATAAGGCGCTGTTTCATGGAGAATCTAGTGAAGGAAGGACTCGACGTTGAGCTTGAGGACAAGTCTCAGTCGTTCAACGAAAAAACATTTTTCCTCAAGATTCATCTGCCGTGGCGCCTCGAAACACGACTGGCTGAGGTCATGAATCTTAAGTTGCCCATCAAACGCTTCATAACAATAACCGTAAAGTCGTCTTGGGTAAGCAAACCATTCATTAAGTGTGAACCTGTGTCCTTAAGTGTCCTTCAATTGTATAGGATGATGAGAACGTCGTCATGCGCAACGTGCAATACTGGAAGGATATGTGGCAACGGCTCACCAAAAAGATCCAACTCGATCACAGCCTGCTGGAAGGCGAGACAACTTTCAAGGCTGCGACAGCCAACGGAAATCCGGAGGAACAGTAAGTCCTTAAACTGACAACACTTAACTGCTACATTACAAAAACTACAACATTTTGCACAGCTCTATTTGGACATTAATTATATATAGAAAAGCTATTGGATAGAATCTCATGTTGATCAATGATTATCCGATCAAATTCAAAACACACTCAGATAAAAAATATTACAATTAAATCAAATTCACCTTTAAATCTGAAAAGTTTTTCTTATGTTGAGAAATATTTTCTAGATCAACGAAACAAAATGTCTTAATAATAATATTTCTTAATTTTACATTTAATAGATATGTTTTCTATTATTGAGAATTATTTTCCTAACAAGGCTATAATAAAAATACCCTTATTTTTATAAAAGATTAGAGCTTAAAATACATTTTATGAATTCATAAAATATTCAAAATTTTTCTATTTGTGTAATCTTAAAATACTGATTTTTAATAATGAAAATCTAAAAAATCGTGTAGCTTTGAAATCTACTATTGAGGTGTACGCTGCCCTTGACGCCAAAAGTATGGCTGTTTACTTACTCTTGACAAGATTTATTTGCATTTTAAAGGTTGTTTACACCTTGGCATTCAAGTCTTGCTATTCCTAGAAAACCGAGTCCTTAAGACTCAAAGCATCAAGTTCAAAACCACTCCTCAGATTATAAAATACATTTGTCAACGTAAAAAAATCCTTTGAAACGGAATCCAAAAAGCTGAAATCGCAATTCAACTAATGCCAATTTACATCCTGCAGGTTCATTGTTAAGGATCGTGCCACGGCGTACACAAGTGCTCAGCGGTCGCTGATGGTGATGCAGGTGCTGATTCGGACACCATACGAGGAGGGTGATCGCAGTGGCATCCGACGACTGCTCAACGATGGCACCTATCTGGGCTGCTTTCCGCTGCACGAGGGTCGCTACGATCGGCCCCACTCGAGTGGCGTTTCCCTGGATCGCCGAGTGCTTTATCAGACCTGGGCAACTCCTTCGCAGTGGTACAAGAAGCAGCCGCTTTGCCTGGTGCGCAAGTACTTTGGTGACAAAATCGCGCTCTACTTTTGTTGGTTGGGCTTCTACACCGAAATGCTGGTTTACCCCTCGGTTGTTGGCACTCTGTGCTTTATTTATGGCCTGGCCACACTGGAGTCGGAGGACAATACGCCAAGCAAGGAGATCTGCAATGAGTCCGGCACCGGCAACATTACCCTGTGTCCGCTTTGTGATAGGGCGTGCAGCTATCAGCCGCTCTACAAATCATGCCTCTTCTCACGATTGACTTACCTCTTCGACAATCCGTCAACGGTATTTTTTGCCATTTTCATGTCTTTCTGGGGTGAGTATTCACATTAACAATTAATAATCTGTAATTTTAAGAATGCACTTTATGCACTTTTAGCCACCACTTTCCTGGAGCTGTGGAAACGCAAGCAATCAGTCTTAGTATGGGAATGGGACCTCCACAACGTCGAATTGGATGAGGAGAACCGGCCCGAGTTCGAGACGAACGCAACCACATTTCGCATGAATCCAGTGACACGGGAAAAGGAACCCTATATGTCCACTTGGAGCCGCGCTATTCGATTCGTAATAACAGGAAGTGCCGTGCTCTTTATGGTAAATACTGCACTTAATAAAAATAGCAGTGAATCTTAGAGAATGTCGTTACTTTTGGCCCCAAGAACATCCCATACAATTTTTAATACTTGTGGCTTTAAAATTTAGAAAAATATTCAACAAATTTGGAATGATTTTTTTATGTGTACACGTAATTATTCTGTTCTTTTTTATTATATTTATAATAAATTATTATAATCCATAAATTTAATTTAAAAAATATTCCCACATGATTTTCATGAATTTATTCTGAATGTTTTTTAAAATAAGGTTTGATTTTCTACTTTTTAATTCTGAAAATTAAAACCTAATATTTATGAATGTTGAATTCAGGGTCAGCATTTCGAATGTTGGAAAATATGTTTCGAATATTTAGAAACTATTTCCAAAAGCTAGAATAGCTATTAGTTTTCATGACAATTATGAGTTTAGTGAGATCGAATTTGTAATTATTAGATTCTGTTTTGCAATATGACGTTTTTGGACAGACCAGGCAAATTACCAGATAGATAGATGTTATATTCAATTAAATTTTATATTTTTGCATAAAGAATATAAGATTTATGAACATGGACATTTACAAGGTATTATTTTCTTATTTATTTATTTTTTTGATACATTTATTTTTTTAAATAATCTTCAAATTTGTGGACTACATTAAAAATGAATGAATGATAAAATAGTTATTTGAAAATGTAGTTAATAAGCAAGAACTGTAATAATACATTACCATTTAACAAAATCTTGTTCATCTTCATCGAGTACAGATCGCAGTTGTGCTCTCCGCCGTGCTGGGCACAATCATCTATCGCGTATCCTTGGTGTCGGTCATCTATGGCGGGGGAGGCTTCTTTGTGAATGAGCATGCCAAGCTATTTACCACAGTGACAGCGGCGTTGATCAATTTGGTTGTCATTATGATACTCACACGGGTAGGCTTAGTTTCCATAAGTGTTGAACTTGGTCAATCAATCAATCGATCAATCATTTTTTTTTGGTTTCACATTAGATCTATCACCGCATGGCAATTAAGTTGACAAACCTGGAGAATCCTCGGACCCACACCGAATACGAGGACTCATACACCTTTAAGATATTCTTCTTTGAGTTTATGAACTTCTACTCGTCGCTCATCTACATAGCGTTCTTTAAGGGACGCTTCTTCGACTATCCCGGCGATGATCAGGCGCGGCGCAGTGAGTTCTTCCGCCTCAAGAATGACATCTGTGATCCGGCGGGCTGCCTCTCCGAGCTCTGCATACAGTTGGCAAGTATAAACTTCAGCGATCAGTATGTTTTCCTTTTATAAGGCAAACTCTCTGACCATTTAGGCCATTATTATGGTGGGCAAGCAATGCTGGAACAACTTTATGGAATATCTTTTTCCCAAGTTCTGGAACTGGTGGCGTCAGCGTAAGCACAAACAGGTGCGTAAGATACAAACTTACAAATTTATTTATAATTAAAACTGTTTGTGCAGATTAATTTACTGACTAAACGGTAAGGGATAAACATCTCAAATTAGAACTGAAATCCAGCTGTACGACGAAAGTCTTAGGAAATTTGTGGGGAAAATGGTGGAAAGCTGTTTATAAATTTATTATTATTTATTATTTATTTAGTTACCAATTTATTGTTTCCAGCCTTTTGGATTACACTCCCAATAAACTTTTGTCTGATTCATTTTTATTTCTCATGCGTGAAAGTTAAATTTTAAATACAAGCACTTAACCAGCATAGTAGCAGTCTATTATATAATGTATCGGAGCAATAAATCCCAATATGTATTTAATTTCAGGCTACTAAGGATGAATCGCATTTACATATGGCTTGGGAGCAGGACTATCATATGCAGGACCCAGGACGCTTGGCCCTATTCGACGAGTACCTAGAAATGAGTGAGTAGCTCGCTTCTTTTTAAGCATCCCAAGTTGGCCATTCATAAATTGGTCAATACTTATTTTAGTTCTTCAATATGGCTTTGTCACACTGTTTGTGGCCGCATTTCCATTGGCGCCGCTTTTTGCACTACTCAACAATGTGGCCGAGATTCGATTGGATGCCTACAAGATGGTCACACAGGCGAGGCGACCGTTGGCGGAGCGTGTGGAGGACATTGGCGCCTGGTACGGTATTCTGCGTATTATCACCTACACGGCCGTCGTCTCGAATGCGTTTGTGATCGCCTACACAAGTGATTTCATTCCACGCGTCGTTTATAAGTTTGTCTACTCGGAGTCAAATACCTTGGCTGGCTACATTGAGCACTCCCTGTCCGTATTCAATACATCCGAATACAAGGAGGAATGGGGTGCGACGAGTAGCGAACTCGATCCGGACACCTGTCAATATAGGGGTTATCGGTTAGTAAATTGACAACTATTTCAGCTTAGTCCATTTTTACATTTGCTGTACTTTTCAGGAATGGCCCCAAGCACTATGAGCCTTATGGCCTTAGTCCCCACTATTGGCATGTTTTTGCCGCACGCCTGGCCTTCGTCGTGGTGTTTGAGGTATAATGGGGCATCAAGTATAGTCAAACTTCTCTAAATCGAATCGACGTAAAATAATATTTTAATAGCGACGTTATATTGTTGAAGCATAAGAAGCCGCAAAAATTGAAATCTTTTGATCTCCGAGTTTATGGCATTTATTATTTTATTTCTTAAGAAGAGTTTTGTACAATCAAACACCGAAGTCATACAATTCGCGGTCGTAAATTGATGTACATTTGTCATATTTAATTGTTTCAAATTGTTCGAGTTGTAGAATAATACAGTTCTTTGAATTGGAGAAGTTTGGTTCAAAATCTTACTGTGGCTCTATTAGATACTCACTTTATAAATTTGTCTTGACCAAAACAGCACGTTGTGTTCGTCCTAACCGGCATCATGCAGTTCATCATACCCGATGTGCCCTCGGAGGTGAAGACACAAATGCAGCGCGAGCAGCTGCTAGCCAAGGAGGCCAAATACCAGCATGGCATCAAGCGGGCGCAGGGAGACAATCAGGATATAATGAGCCTGTTCCGCGATGCCAGCCATCGCACATCCATAGCCGGGGGCCAGGCCAATCCGCGCGGGAGTTGGGCTCGCCGCTTTAGCCGCATGAGTGATGGACTGGATGCCCATGTGGAGGTCGCTGGGCGTCCGCGTCGCTCGGTTGAGTCCACCGTGTGGGAGGTTTCCTGACACGAGGAGGAGGCGGCGAGCGCAGATCCCAGTGAAGCAAAGAGATGAGATTGGCAACTGGTCAATGCCCACGATCTGTTCACGTCCATATTGCTCGTTCAGTGTCGTATTTAGTTTCATTGTTATCATGTCAATCATTTATGTCCGCAATCAAGTTCCTTTACTGTACCTACTTTGTGTAAATAAATTGTATTTTAATGGCCATACAAATTCAAAAATAGAAAACAACTCTGTCTTAATACCAGCTATATCACCGACATATTAATCGCATTTAAGAATAATCGCGGTTTCCGTTTTAGATTGATTGGTTTTAGTTAGATGTGGTCAACAATCGTTTAATATTAATACTCGAATTTATTAAAATTACTATTTAACCAGTTGTTAGTTCCTCTTCTCTTTTACTGTACTTCTTTTCTGTAAATAAATTATGTACAAACTTTTAAAAATAGTATACAACTCTGTTTTCACTAGCTTCTTAACAGCTATATCCACGAAAATTTAATCGTATTCAACAAAAAAAAAAAAAAAAACTGTGTTTCAGTAGTATAATTAGTGTTAGTCGGATGTGGTAAATAAGGGTTTCATATCTTTATTAGGAGTAATATTCGAATTGATCAATATAAAATTAAGAGTTTATAATATTTATGGAAATGAATTGTTAGCTCAGCCTCAGGAACAATAGTTGTCAGATAGTTAGTTAGTCAGTCTGTTACCAGGACAACCAGTGTCAGGGAGTCATTGTTTACTCTATCAAATTTAACATTTAACAGCGCTCCCGCTCTTTGGAATATTCCATTTTCGAAAATAACATATTACAAATATGAATAAGAAACTTTCACCAGAAGATGCATTCTACGAAAATTTGACGCTGGGCCTGATTAAAACGCTATGTGAGTAATAGTTATTGTTTGCCAGCTAAACCAATACCGAAAACCAACTTACACAATAGCAAATGTGCCGAGAGTGTGCAATGTGAGCCTGGAGCGTCGACAACCCCTGAATCCGTGCCAGGTGGTCAACTGGGAGCAACGACACTGTGTCTACCTGCCGGAGGACATGAAAAAGTTCTATCTTTCAAGCGATGGCTTCGTGCTCAACTGGAGCTATCAATATGCGCGTAAGTATCGCGACTCGACCAAACAAAGTCAAATAATGATGATGCGTCAAATGGAATCCCTTAGCCAGCGATGTTCGACGCGTCGGCTACATACACTTTCCGCATCTGCTCCAGGTGACCCTATTGCGGGAAAACATCGAGAATACTCACCCGATAAGCGGCGCCCAGTCGACGAGCGGGGCCAGCGGGAGCAGCACCAGCTCTGTTGTAGCCAAGGATAAGTGGGATAACGCCACACCCATCATAACGGCCAAGACGAAAATATTTGAGATCAACAATATCAACGAAATGGCCAAGGTGAGTGTGGAACAGTTGCAGTTGCTATTATTTACATACAAACACTCATAAGTAAGTCGCCATACTTCAGTCACCATACTTTATTCAGAAAGTGAATTTCTAAAATTGATGGTTGTGACTTTCTGAGAGCTAGGGTTTGAATGTCTGAATTTTAGGGTGTATTTTTCCAAAATTTAGAAAAATATGTACATTTTTCAAGGTGCTGTGATTTTTATATTATTAATAATATATAATTTGTATTTGAAGATTTCACATAGACAAATATTTTAAATAGTTTATAAATTCATATGATATAATTTGACTAAGGCAGACGTCAGCTGAACTCTGATATAAAAGCATAGCCGGTAAATTTCGTTACTCATTTCTGAAGTTTACAAATGATATTTTCAAAATATGTCCGTTTGCACTTCAACTTTTTAAAATGTTTTTGTATATGGGAAACATTTGTTAAAAATTGTAAAAATCGCCATATGTTTGAAATTGTCTATTTAGGGCAAGCTATCTAAATTTTAATAAATATTTATCTTAATGCTTAGAAATTATTTGTAAAAAAATATGTAAACTTTTCGGGTCGGTTTTTGTTTTTTATATTATGTAGATAAATGTATATATTTCTTCTAGTTGCTTTTATTTATTTGCACAAAAAAATATTTCCCCTTTCAGGTGTGCATGTTGTATGAGTCAACTAGTTCGAATAATCCACGGTTTTATTTGCTCGAGCTGGGCACACTCAGCTGGCAGTTTCTGGCTGAGACTTTTAGTGAGTATCTGCGAATGGCGATTGCGCACTTGGGCTTGCCCTACTGGGAGCTGTGTTTCACCAGCTTTGGCTTGCCTTCGTGGACAGAGCAGCTGTTTCTACTGCTGGCTCCACATCTGCTGGAGAAGCACGAGTTGCGTCGCGGGCGCACCATAAATCCGGCCTGCGAGCACCCGTACAATATCATCGATCCGAACATATTTCGCAGCAAGCCCAAAGGCATGGCCAAGAACCCGACCAGCAGTGGGAAAGCACACAACAACAAGTGAATCCTGGTAGCAAAAATAATTTTTATATTTTAACAAGAAATGCACACAAAACAAGATTCGCAAATTGTACTGCAACAGAAAATGGGCTCGAAGAAATTCCGACGAGATCTTAATAAAAATCCGCACTTTTATCTTCCAAATCGGCTAGCATTTTGTCCCGAATCTGTGGCCGGGGATCCTCCTTAATGTCGCTGGGCACAGCCCCAACCGAACCCAGCATAAACTCCAACTCGGGCAGTGTGAGTTTCTCGCCCCGCAGCTCCAGCGGACCAATAAACTGTTTCCGCATCGCTCCCTCGTGGTAAACGAAAATGGTGGGCAGGTTCTTGTCGGGGAAGTTGGGTATGCAGGTGGTGGCCACGGAGCGCAGGAACTTGGTCTGAGGGAAGCGTGCCGCCAGCTGTTGCATGTGGTGGTGAATGAGGGCGCAGAGGGGTACGCCGTTGGCATACAGATGCAACACCACCCAGATGCCTTCGCCCGCTTTGGTCACCTCGTTGACGTACTCCTGCCCGGATATTTCCCGAACACTGCCAAAGCGCGCCTTCTCCGCTGTGGCACGCATCTCGGCCATGCGACGCTGGCGATACTGCTCCAGCACTGCCTCGTCCTCTGAATCCTCGAGTTCATCGAGCTCGTCGAGTGACATGTCATCGATCTGCTTGTCACGCTGACCCTCCTGCGGCGGCAAATCTGTTCGTCGCTGAATCACATCGTTCATCATCGCCTGAATTTGGTCCTCGGTAATCTCCGCTTCCTTCTGCTTTGGCCCAATGATTCCCTTTGCGCGCAGCACATCGTTCCACTCGGTATCTTCGTTGGGATCCTACAAAAATCATCATTTGCTTGAGTTTTCATTCACAAATCGTTCAACGCACTCATGCGGTTCATTTTGGGTGCTCTTTACTACCGAATATGGGCATTTGTTGCATGCACATGCTCAAATTTATGCACAAATACACATTTATAATTGAAAATGTATTTATAGACATATAAATATACAAATTATAAATATTCTGCTGACTTTTAACTGACCTGCATTTTTGTATTATTTCTATTTCTTTTGGGACAGTAGGAGACTTATTTGAAATATTGTTCTAATGTGCTTTAAATGTAAACTAAAAATAAATTGAAATGACTAATCGCACATCTCATAAATACTGACACAAATCCAAAATGCAATGCAAAAAATCCCAAAAATGATATTTGGGATTATTATTTATAATACTAAAAAAATACCAGTTGCGTAAAATAAATAACTTATATCTAAAGAAGGGAACAACATTATTTCTTTTAGTTTATATTTTATTTAACTTGATTAGTTTGTAATTAATAAAACAATTTATTTACATTTTTTTAAGAAGTAGTTTAACAACGCCAGCTGATTTCAAATATGGAGAAAAGGTTAAGCAGTCTCATATCATTCAGCTGCTGAAAGCAATGGTCACTGCAGTGCACTGCAACATACATAACAAGCAGCTTTTGTCAGCGCAAGCACTAAGGAGGAGCAGAAAATATTAGAACATCTGTTATTACATTCTAATTTATCGAAAATTACCGTTTCAAATTTGATTTAAATTTAGAACACAAACATCGACAGAATAAATTGTCGTTTCTCTCAGTAAGTAAATGATCTAATGATAAAAATCGTCAAATTGTTGTCTGTCACGTGAAAAAGTGCAGAGCTGTATTGTTTTGAAATAAACAAGTGAAATTATGGTTTTTAAATATTTTTCATAACTTTTATTCGAATCTGTCTTTTTGTTCGTTTGTTTTGTTTCGGCTTGCTAATTAAACAATTTAATTAGTGAAGTTAACGTACACCATGAAATTTCAATAATTGCCGTATGTACTTAAGAGTTTCTTTTCTCTTGGTTTTATACATTGATTTATATTTTAAGTTATTTTAAGTTATATTGCACAATGCAATAAAACATTTATCTTTGCTGCTGTATATCTTACTTATTTGTATTTAATTATTTATTAAGTATTTAAGCTTTTAGCTGCGCTTTTGCACACTCAACACATTTGATGCTTTGTCCTAAAAACAATTCATTTCTAATTAAATTATTTAACAAATATTTTTAAGCGTACCTCACAAATTATACATACATTTATTATTAATAATTTCTTGCACCTAATTCGTAATATAAATATGTTAGAGTAATGCCTAAGAAAACAGTTTTTGGAAGTTTCTCATTGTTGAGCGAGCACATTCAACTAACCATTAGTTTATTATTATTTATTATTTTGTATTTATGTATGCATATGTAATGTAATGCATATATATTTTATATATGTTCAGTTTATGCGCTGAAGAATGAAATATGAAAGTTTGCAACATGTGCATAAACATTTAATTAAATTCAATTAGGTTTCCAGTTTAGTTTTCTTATTTTTTGTTATACGTTTTATACATTGAAGCTTTCCTCCTTTTTTTTATGGTAATATTTTGTTCCAGTTTTGAATATTTTATTTAATATTTCTTTTGGAGAAGAGAACCTGTGCACATAAAAGTTGACCTTGTGGTCATTTAGGCCCCCTTTCGCAGTACACTTTCTATGAGTATATATAACAGTTTACATTTAGCTAAGTACGCCCAGGCGTGTCCTTTCAAAGGTTTCTTTATGAGCAAAACCAACGCTTTGAAACACCCGAAAAAAGTGAGTTTATTTTAGAGCTAAAGTTAACAGATAGATTCATTTGATATTGAAGTGAAGTAGTTAAGTAAAAAACTAGAGTTCGCTAATGTAACACGAAGCTTTTTATTTGCTAATAGAAATTGCTTATTTTTTTCCTTCATTTAGTTCAAATATTTAATGTCATTTATTATTTTGAATGAAATTCGAGATCTTGTATACAAATGAGTGAAACCATATTTAGGTAAATTACATGAGTAGTTATTTGGTAGCATCACTTTTCCCAGGTGTTTCTTCAAAAATATTCATATTAATTTTTGGCACAAACTTTGAGTAATGCCCTCTCTTTTGGTTGGCATCTGCACTTTGTGTCCATCATTATGTCATCATATCTTCATGCCCAGTAGTCTTTTAAATGCGCGCCTATAATCCAAATTGAATATCGTATAGATGACCGGATTCAAGCCGGAATTAATGTAACCCAACCAGGTGATAAAGTTCTTAAACTTGTTCGTGGGACAGCAACTCTGGCAAAATGGCAGAATCACATACATCAGAAAGAACGGCAGCCAGCAGATGACAAACACGCCCATAATGATGCCCAGGGTGCGAGCAGCCCTCCGCTCCTTGGACAGTGAGATCTTCTGCTTCTCCTCGATGAACTGGTTAACGGTGCTCGGCTTCTTCTGCACCACAGTCGTAGCAGCCGTGCCCATCGATGACTGTGGCGGCGTCATCTTTAGAGACGTTTGCTCATCCGCTTGGGTAACACAAACCTAGAAAAAATGTAAATCGTTAATATATTTAATATTATCACAAATAAATATTTTAACTTACAACTTTTGCATATTTAATTTATATTTTAATAAAATAAATATAAATAATTGCAATATAATTTAATTTGCTATCTATTTATAATCGAAGGATTGAAATTATCTAAGACGAGATTTGCAACGATATCTTTATCAAAGTTTGAAGAGATAAAAACTAAGTTTTATTTATTATATTATGTTGCATTGATCTTTATGCTGTCTTTGTTTTGGATAACTATTGAGTTATATGCTTTAATGCATAATAATTGCATTTGAGAACTTATATTTCTTTCATTTATTTATATGCAATTTTTAATTTAATTCAACTAAATTCATAAATATATATCTAAATACTGTTACCTACAACGATTTATTTACTTATTTATTTAATCTAGACAAAATGTAGTTCACATAAAATGAAATGACAATAAATAAATTAAGTTTCTAAATGAAGTCACAAAAGAATAATTTGATTTAGATATTTGCTTAAGACCCACCTGTATGCAACCTTTGGGATCGCTGCCGCTCTCTGTGCTTATCTCCTGATCCGATTTGGCGGCGGCATTGTTGCTATTGGATTGTGGCAGCAACTGTTGCTCACCGTGCGGCTCACATCCCGACGAGGAAGACTGCGATCTGCGACCGCTGCGCCCCTTGCCATGCTTAATTGAGTCCTTGATCTTGGCGCGACGCGACTTCTTGACGAGCACAACCACAGTTTGTTGTTGTTGTTGGTGCTGATGTTGTTCGGTGTTTGCGTCAGGCTGGGCGTGCGTCTCGCTGCTGAGACTCTCCTGGTCGTTGTGTATCATGGGCGTGGCAAAGTTGGCGCGATCGCGACCACAGCAGAGCCAACTGCCGCAGAGGCTGCCCAAGGCACGCGCCTTGGAGCTGGTTGAGCTACTGCCAGCAGCCGCACTGCTTGTATTGATGGCCTCCAACTCCGTTGTCTTCAACGCAATCGTATTCAATTTGTTTGCCTTGGCACGCTCCCTCAGACGACGTCGCGTCGCCACAAAGATCTCAATGTACACAATCGTCATAATGACGAGCGGTATGAAGAAGGAGCCCAGCGACGAGTAGATGACATAGCCACGCTGCGAGGTCAGCTCACACGGTGTTGCACTGGTGAACTCATCCGGCCAATCATTCCAGCCAATCAACGGCGGACTGCTAATCAGCAAGGAGAGTAGCCACACACCCGAGATGAGTAGCAGGACTCGACCCACTGTCCGCTTCTGTGCATAGTTAATGGGATCGGTTATCGCCCAGTAGCGATCCAGGGCAATGGCACACAGATTGAGTATCGAGGAGGTGCAGCAGAGCACATCGCAGGTGAGCCACAGCTTGCACAGATGAATGCCAAACTCCCAGCGACCCAGTATCGAGTATGCCACATTAAAGGGCAGCACCAGCAGCGCCACCATTAAATCAGCCACCGCCAACGAGACGATGAAAAAGTTCTGCACAATTCGCAGTGGTTTGTAGGTGAAGACGCTCAGTATGACTAGGATGTTGCCGATTATGGTCAGCACTATGATGATGGAGAGGACCAGCGCTGTGAGCAGCGCCTCCCACTCCGGCACCGCCAGTTGCAAACCCAAAAAGCTGACATGCAACTCTTCCACGGCCAATGCGCCACATTCCTGTGTTGACTCGACAATTGCTGTTGCTGTTGTCACTGTTGCTGTTGCCGTTGCCGTTGCTGTTGTCAGGCTGTCCACCAACGAACCCGATAAATTGGCTGCCAGGGCTGCTGTTGTTGTTGACGTTGACGACCCTGCTGCTGCTGCTACTGCTGCTGCTGAGGCACTGCGTCCGTTGGCTGCCGCTGGCAATGATGTCTTCCCTGTGGACGCCTCTGGTGTGCTGTTGACGGCAACGGCTGCTGTCAACGCTGCCGCGGCCACCGTTGTGGTGACATTTATGAACAAGATTTGATCTGCCGATGGCATTTTGACATCCTGCTAACACTGCATTCACCTCCTCGTCCTTTTCTGCTCTGCTCGTCTCTTATGCGCGTGGTTTTTCTTCCCCCCTTCTCTCTCTCTCTCTCTCTCTTCTTCTTTGTCTCTGGTTGTTTTATTTTTTCAATTTGCGCTGCAATGAAAAGGAAAATGCAATTGTGAGTAAAAAAACTGATGGCAGATGATAGTTTTTGTTTTCCTGCTCAAATTATTTTAATTTATGGTAGCAATTTAACAATTTTCTTTCTCTCGTATCTGCAGCAAATCATTTCCAACATTAAACCTTTAAGATCCCATTCTACGTGATAGTTAAGCTAAAGAGACTTCAGCTTCAGCTAAATTAAATTGTGTTCTTAGATTTCATAAAAAGTGTTCCTGTTTCTCAGTCTTTTGATTGGAATTTCATTTTCCTTAAGACAGAGTCCACACTTCTGGTATAATTATAATTAAATTAATTGCGTTTTAACTCAGCTCTTAATTTTGTGGTGGACATTGCGAGATTTTAGCATATTATAAGCTAGGCCAATTTACAAAAAAATACAAAAAAAAAAAATTGTATTGCATTTATCTAATTTATGGGAAGACAGATAAATGGATAAATCACAAAGCATACAAGTCTGTAGTCAAAGCCAAGTGCAAATGCCATTGAAGTCAATCAAATTCATGTCAGATGTATTTTTATAACAAGTTGTTAGAAAGCATGCAAGCCAAAAATAGCATGCCAAAAGCCTTCAGTGAGAAAAGGTTCAGGCATTTGATTGTGGAGTATTTAAAAGCAAAACATGTCCTGGAGACATTTCCAAATTGGGTCTTGTCTGAAAGCCGATTACAATTTAGGGGACAATTATTCGCATTAGCCGTTAAATGAAAGGAAGCTAAGTAATTAAAAATGCCAGCCAAAGTAAAATGACAGCTGTAAAATAATACCCCAAGCTACGTTTCATTGGAAAACGTTGAGCAAAATTGTAATCAGAGATGATATGACAAAATTTTCTCGATTATTTGGATGACGTCACTAATTTAAGTATAACGATTGTTAGATGCTTTATAGTTAAAATTTCTAAAATTGAAAGCTTAAAATTGATTTAAAACTAGATAATTTGAAACTTAAAGACGTAATATTCCCGATGTCATATTTTGATTGTTGACGTATAAACGCTTGATTTGAAAAAAATAATTATGCTAATCCGTACTGAAAGAAGAACATTGCATAATATCACGTGTATCATTAAAGCCTGGCATCTGGTTTCATTCAGGTTCATTTCAGTTGCTATGGACAGTAATCGGACAGTGTTTTCTCTGGCTGAGAATTTCGCACCTTTGCCTTGCAATAGCTAATCTTATGTGAGTCCATAAATTGCACATAATTGTTACAGCGTATTTTAGCCGCCTTCAGCGTTTGACACATTTATCCGCTTAGCCTCTTGCCACATGCCTGCACCCAGCAGTCAGTTGCAGTTGCAGGATTTGCAGAAAGAGCATTAATCAAAATATGCTGCTCATAAAGTGCGCGAGCATTGCCAAAAAACAGTAAGTAAAGTTCAGGAAAAACACTTTCATTCAGCCAACAAAAAATGTACCCCATCCTTACCCCATCTTTTTTTGCTGCAGAGATTTTACTGCGAATGTACGAGAAACTCACCTTGATTTCTATCAGCGTGGCAACCTTTTAGTGAGAGTTGCTCAATTGTCTTCTTCTTTTTTGAGGTGTGGCTGGGTTTACTGGTTTCATTACAAACACAAAGTCACAAAGTTTTGCAGTTAGTTTTTCTGATCTGAGCGGACTTTATTATCCTCGCTAGTATGACCAAACTTTGGATAATTCGAAATTAGAGAGACCGTCTGCAATCGATAAGCCGATTAGCAGATATATTGAATAAATGCTGAGCTCAACACTCGGCAACGCTGTGGACTCTGTTCTGGTCGCTTCGCGATAAGCTTATTACAGGGCTTAGAGCGCGCTTATGATTACAACACGCATCAAAGTAGGATATATAAGGGCAAGACACACACTCACAGATACTCACTTATAGTTGTATCTGTGTCTGCTTGACTGCTCTGCATACGAAACGGTTTAGATAAGTTTTGCTTGAGTATTCATTTCCAAATGCTTTGCACTTTTCTTTATATTCTTCCTATGCATTCATATGTGCAAAACTTTTTCTCAATTGCTGACCTTGATGTGTGTGTTTGATGCAAAATGAAATTATATAAGACATATATAGATATATACATAAGATGTATACAGACACACAAATGCACATATGCAGATGAACACGCAATCACAGGAAATTAGCGTTGGCTTCTTGGCATTGCTGTCATTAGCAAGAGTTTGAAAGTTGTTCCCCCATTAAATGTGTCTGTGGTAAATCCACCTACACTTTCTTTCTAATGCTTTTATCTTTAGAAAGAACTCTTCATTTCTGCGTCGGCAAATATTTCAATAGTTTGTATTCTACTAGTATGTATTCAATTAGATAAATGCACAGAAACCTTAAGGCAAACTGCACGTAAATTATTTAGTTTATCTGACATTTTGAACATATATTTAAATTCATTTCATATGGTTAGTATCAATAATCCCTATCAATTTGAATTTGGTCTAAATGCAGTACTTCTAAATACTTTTGCCTCTCATTGATGCAGTTTTTTTTAAAATTATTCCTCGTGCCGTTTGTCATCGACATAAATCGCAAATCGCAATAAAATATCAGAATAAATATCCAAGGCAATCTACCACAATCCACACGAAAGAACAGAAAATAAGGTCTATGCCAAACAACTAAATTTGTTAAGTTTAGTTCTTGTTTTGATCACACACCCCAGACAAAATAAGTGCCAAAACAATTTTGATTATTCCTGTGAGTTATTTTTAGCAGCGCAGTTGACTATAAGTAAAGTTTTATGTTCAAGATATTCAGGATACTTTACATATTTAATGTGGCCCAAAAACTTAATGTCAGTTACTTTATGCCATGCGTTAAGCTGAGTTAAAAATAAGCACTTAAATAAAAGCTTACAATTTGGAAACATTACTTGAATAATTAATTTATCAAGATTATTGAGAGATTAGTTTTCCTAGAAATCCACGGAATTTATAATTCATTTATGTATAGAAATATTTGTATATAATTCATGTGGTTGAATGTCTTTCCTTCAGTGAGTTACACACTTCAGGACTCAATTACAATATCATATGCAGTATAAAATGAGCTAAAACTCAAACTGTATTTCTTTAATAAGAATGCAACTGCAACTAAGTAGGCTAAAATACAACATCATTGCTATTAAGTAAATACATCCTGCTTTCATCTCATTAAGCTCTTATGCATGTCTAGAGGCATTCAGGGAATTATGCTCTGGAAATCATGGCTTATATACCATTATTATTATTACTATTATTTATTATTATTATTCTTACGCAATTAGGGGTAGCAATGCATTACTGAATTAAAAAAAGCAATGTGTACTGAATTAAAACCCCTCTTTTCACTCGTATTTAGGGTGCTAGCCACAGAGAGAGTCTCAGTGTGCTCATTGCCAATCCACAAGAATTAGTTCTAAAGCCTCGTCATCTCTCGTTCATCACAGTCTGTCCTCCACAATTTATTATATATATTATATTGTATACCATACGAAAATATATTCAAGACTTACGCTAAATATTAAATGCATTAAAATAGATTGGAACTAATGTTTGTACTCCCGAGCGGAATGGCGATAGATGACTTTAAATGCAATATTTTTGGAAACATAAATTTAAATACGGAATATGCGAAATGCATATACAATAAGCAAATATCCACTCTGGCGATAAGGAATCCCTATCTCGTCCTCATACATTTCTTTCACAGACATTATTATTTTCACAAAACTGCCAAGGATGTATTACATAATAATAAAAAAGAATTCCAAGTCATGACAGCTATTTATACACAATAATATTTAAATCAAATTAAATTGCCGTCATATATTCACTGAAGTCACTTTATTGAAATGCCTGCCAAGGTATTCATAAATCAGGTCCACTTAATTTTTTCTTTGATCCAATATCCGTCTACTATTCGCATTCCAATTTTCATTTCGCTACGCTTCATACACGTGGAATAGGTTAACTACGAAACACGAACCCAATCTGGTCACAGATGTCAACTGGCAGCATTGCATTGCAGAGACTCGACCAGTTGTCTCCATTTCTGCCTACCTCTAATCACCTTTCGTGGTTCCGCTTTGTACAATGTATCCACTGGCATTAACTATCCCCGTAAACTCCCCAATTGAAATGCATGACTGTGGAAGTCCACCTCTTTCAATAAAGTCGAGTCCAGTGAAATGAAAATCCGAGATGCTTGAACCTTATCCGCATACTCACCCACACACTCACTAGTTTGAACCATTCAGATTTCCATTCCAAGGGCCACGATGCCACACATGGAGTCATTTCATTTCGCGTTGAGTGGCTTTTGGAGAGGTTCATATGCAAGCAATTTAGACTTTTAATCTGTAGCCTTTGTCGCATTTTTACGTTTGGCAAAAGGCGAAATTTCATTTTACTCGCCGATTCCCATGGCAAAAATATTCGCATATTAAGATGAACATTTTGTTTTAAGCTTGAAAATCCGAAACTGTTCAGCTTTGGATTTCAGCCTTCGCCTAGTTTGTAGTTTGCAGTTTGCAGCTTGCAGCTTGCAGCTGGCACTTTTGTGCCACTTGATGCGAACTTAATGCATTATAAAGCGCACCAATACATCAACGGCAACAGACGTACACCTTCACACACTTACAGAAATAGACACTCTCGTCCATTTGCAAATTTGTTTACGTTGCCCTGTGCTGGAAAGCTTCTTGTCCAGGTGTGTTGCCAACGGTTCCCCGCATTTTGAATCCGGACTCTGTGTCTTGGGGCGTGCCCTGCATTGCAACCTCACCCAATGACACAGCATAAAACGCATTCATGCATCAACTGAGGAGCAATTGCCAAACAGTGTTCCTCATATGTAAATTGTGGGTCAAATCTGGGTTAAATGGATCTGAATCCGTCTTTGCTACTACGGACACAGCATATAAATAAATAGGAATGCTCGGATCGAAAGTTTCCACAGACTCTAATTTTAAAAGAAAGAATGGTTATCTTTGGCATACCCAAAAAAAAAAAGAAAAAAAAGCGGAGTCAAACTACAAACGACTACATTTTGGTCCGGATTTCAAATTACCTCCAATCTCCAGCAAGGAGACGGCTATATACCCAGCCTCAACAATGAGTTCTGCTCACATAAGCAGACATAATATAAAATACAAAAATATATAATATTAATTCGTATATTGTATCGGAAATGCTTCCTTCAGTGCGATACAAACTTCCCGACAAAGTTATAATACCCTCTACATTAGTATATTAGATGAATAAGTTAGAATGCTGTCGCATAAACTGCTCGATTTGATAATAGTAATTCTGTGTTTCTTATCCCATCTTCATGAAATTTTCACAGACTCGAGTACATATCGTACACCAGAAATTGACTTCTAAACTTAAAGTCTCTCACTGTTTTCTCTAAAATCGGCAGACAGACACACATACTGACTGGACAATATTTACCGATCAAAAATAGAGGTAGAGTTTTTTAGTTTTATTTTTCATTTTTAATGAATTCAGCTAATTTAAATTGAAACTGAGAAATGCCCTATCTATCTTTAAGATTGCCGTAAGAAATAATATTGGTATTGCACAAGCTGTATAAGCCAGACTTAGACCAGATGATTTCGATAGTGAATAATAATTTTTTTTAGGAAGATAAAGTTACAAAATAAAAACATTTCTCAACGTTGAACAAAATAAATGCATGTAAATTAAATGTATAAATATTTTCAAGAAAAATGCGTTAATTAAAATGCAATTTTTAACAGCAATTGTTATGAAATATTATTGCAATGATATTATTATATTTGGACATTTCGCCTATAAGCTAATGCTATACAATTCCATACAAGCAAAATCTAAAGGTAAACAAGTTTACAATCCGCTTATATATTTATATTTTTCTGTTTGCGTCTTAAACAGTTGTGCCAATTATGTAATCAAAACATAACAAATTGAAAACATGCAATTTTAGATCTATGGTCATCCAATTACTGACACATTTACCTTTTCGGCTGACGTCAATCATAAATCTTTTTGTTAGCAAGTCAGCAATTTGCATTTGCAGTCCTGGAGAAGCCCAGAGCCTCAAAGCGGGCCAAGCTTTTAAAAATGTATGCGTTCTGTGCTCAGTGGCAGCAGTGACAGGCAACCCGTCAGCTAAAGATAGAGACAGAGACAGGGGAGGGAGAAAAACTGAACGGACAGTTAGTCTTACCTGACACATTGGCGACGACTACGACTGACAGATAAACATGGAAATTATTGGTGAGGCAAGCCAGGCATGTAAGCGAACAACTAGCAGAAATGCACCACACACACACACACACACACACACACACAGATACGCCCTTAACTGTCAGTCAAAAACTGCACTCGAATGCACATTTTGTGGGATTGTAATACGCATTTTGCATTGGTCTCAGCATCATCGAACATTTGCCGGGAATTGTTTGGCTTGCAGCGCACGCAATGTGCCTGGCAGTCATTCAAATGTCATTGCGTCTTGGGGGCCAGAACCCTTTACAAATTGACAAATGTGTTGTTTGCAGCAGTAAATACAATCTGATTCACTGCTCACATTATATATGCTTCTCATTGAGAGAGGTACTGGCTTCAGCATAGATTGCTATTTAATTTATTAGTGAGTTATATTTTTTAAGGAAAAAAAGCTCAGAGTATTCGCAATAAAGTCTGAACACTTTTTTGAAAAGCTGGCTTACTCTGATAAAACTTGAAAATACCTTTTTATGACACATATCGAGAATATTGCATTTTATTTTTGCAAGAATTATGCATTTAAAACCAATACAAACAGTTTGTAATTATTTATGTGTAGTATCGTAGTAAAATAAGCTTACATCTCGAGATTTAGGTACGAGGAACCTCCTATAATAACTATGATTTACTTATATATGTTTTCTAAGAACCTAATTAAGCATATGCATTTAGTTTGAAATGTTATTCAACTGTGATTATAATGTGTATAAATATATTAATTGCAATGTTTCAATAATTTGACACCTTTAGTTTTCTTAAACGAAGTTTAATCTTTTAGCTCTTACAAATATTTAGCAGACTAATTTTAAGCCAAAAAACTAGGTTGCATACCAAAGTGTTCTTGTTGGGTTTAATTTGCAAACTTATTTTATACTTTGTATTTTCTTTCCGCTTGCTTCATTAAATCCCTCGTGTGGCAGTTGCACTCAGCTCCTCAGCTCCCACTGTATCAATTCACACATTTGTTATCAATGTGCACAGCTGTGTTGTTGTCGGTTGCCGTCACAAGTAAATTTTCTACACCACATCACATCAGTCTTACCTTGTGTCTGTCCGTGTGTGTGTGTGTGTGTGTATGTGTCAGTGTGTGTTTATGTGTGTAATATATGTACATAAGTAATTGCATATCCTGTCGGTGATTTTTTTACTGTTCAACCAAATAGAAATTTAAAATTATTACTGTTAAATTTTGCGGTTGCAACAACTTGTATCAAACTTGAGCTGATGTCGGGCTAACGTGGCGTATGCACAATTTGACTTTCCAACTCGATGAGTCCGAGTGAATTACTCACTGTTTACCAATAAATATGTGATGTACGAATCGATTCATTTTAGAATAAGTAAACTTGGCTCGAAGTGTTCGATATTTAATTAACCTCTGTTTACATATGCATTTCATGGATTCCATTGTATATTTCCAATCCAAAATATGCTGATTTTGCTCAGTCGATGGCCAGCTGCTTGACAAGTTGGTTTAATAAAATCACTTTGCTAGAAACTAATTAATTTTTTTTTAAGTGTGCCGAGATTGAACGCAATTTGCTAAAAGTCAATCTTGCTTTTATACATCTATTTTATTGGACTGCCAAAAACTTAATTTTGGCGTTCTGCGCTAATGCTTAGTGAGTGTGTATATTTGTTCGTTTGTCCTTTCTACATACACGCTGTGAGTTGATTGATTTGTTCGTCCTTCCATCATTCTATCCTTCCATCCTCCCCCCAGTTTTCAGCCATTTGGCGCTTTAACTCTTTTGTCTCACAAGCGCAAACAAAGTTTGTGCAACAACAAATCACACACTGTGTGTATGGATGTGTGTGTGTCATCTGATTTCTTTCTTTTTTATGTTCAATAAGCGAAATGCTTTTTTCCAATTGTAACGCAACCGTTTTTTACTGTGTGTTGGCAATTGTTTGCTGAATGGTCATCGAACTTTCAATTGCTTTTGCGGAATTGCGTGCAAAGTTTTTACGCGGTTTTTATTCAACTATTAACTGAATAATGAATATAACCATTTTACTTCAGAAAAGTCAGTTTCCCCAAACAAACTCAATCTGTGGCCAGCAATTAAAAGTACATTTTATAAATGCAAATGGTAAAAGTTTTCATAGCCTTGCTGAGAATAATATTTTTGTAAAGTGTATCACTCATTTCTGAAAAGCATCTGTGCTCAAGCTAGGAAATTATTCGTCATATTTCGTTCGACAACATTATTAAGCAGCCATATCAGTCGAAAGATATCTGGATTAAGCTCATTGGTTTCGAGTATTTAGAAAGTGCAATTAAAAATGCTATAGCAATGATTAAGTTTGGATGGGAGCAGGTCTAGAAGGGTATGCAATCTTCGGCGCGTTCCTTTCTTTCCTGATTTTCTTCACGAACATCCAACGTAATTGCATTTTGAAAGTGATTGATATTTTAGTTGCAGAAATAGTCATCAAGGATAGAAAATAATTACATTTTTATATAAAATATTTGTGTGATCAGCTTGGAAAATATATTTAATACTTATTTTATCTGAAGAGAGCTTTAAGACTAGTGAGCAGCACAATGTACCAAACATGGCTTAACTGGGTAAGTGGAAGTTTTTTCAACCTAACCAAACCAGGAACTTATCAAATCGCATTTTTTTAATCAAGTCGTTTATTTTTACATTAATTAAATAAAGTGCTCTTAAGATTTGGTTTAATTGTATACTCATGTTTTCCTTTTCTGTCATGCATAAATATTACTGATGCCGCCTTCACAATTCATCATTAAAGTATATCGCAATCCAATTATGTGTTCATCTAAAAACAAAGGCAATTATTCTCGGTCAAGATGAGCTGTGTAATATCCCTGTTCAAAGTATTAGTAAAGAAAGCTTTGATGTTGTATTAACATGGCTCGTACGCGTTTAAGTGTTGTTATGGCCAAAGTTCGTGGAATAGATGACCTGAATCAGGCTGTCTGCGCTGTGTACGTGTTGAAAGTTTGATTGAAAACGCATTGCCTCGCTGATAGTTCTACTTCTACAGTGGGCGAGTCATAAAACTAAATGGCAACCCAGTTGTAATCCCGTTCAGTTCACCGATTCGCCAATACTTCGCCGGTTTATTATATTTCTTAGTGCCACGTTGTTGGCCAGGCTGGCACCAAAGCCCTGGCCCAGGATTGCAATTGCGCAACAGACGGCGACCGTCAGTAAAATCTCAATAAAGTCGAAGTTTTTATGGACAATACGTTGATTGTGTGCAGTCGATTATATGTTTATTCTGATTGTGGCAAATCTGGCATGAATACCAGCTAAATAAACTTTCAAGTTGTTGCCCGTCTTCCCAGTTAGTCTTGCGCTGAAGAACTGCCCAACGATTGCTGGCGCTCTTACATTTGGCTGCTGTTGTTATTTGCAGCAAAATCAAATGCAGTTCGTGGCAAGAGGCGCAAACTTGTTGTGTATTTATTGTCTGGCACTGAAGTCCTGTCTTAATGCTGCCCATCAATAAAAGGGGAAAGCAGCGACACTCGCCGTATTTGTCAGCTTCACAACGATGCTCTTCGTCGAGCTGAGCAAAAGTAACTGGAGCTGGATAAAAGACGGAACTCGTTCTAGATTCGGTATGTGAGACACTTGGAATTCTGTTGCCTTGGATTATGCTAAATTAACTTGTTCACATTTATAACATGCAATTTGGTGGCTCAGTGAAGTTGTTTCACTTTACCCACCCAACCACCCACAGCGACAATGTGAACTTTATTTTAGGGCATTGAAGAGACAGACGAGTTGTTGAATTGTATACGAAACTGGGAATACATAAAATAATACACTTAATTTTTTGGCAAAAACGAAATTTAGAAATAATTACCCTTCTTTATATACAAGTCAATATCTGAAGCTATCGACCGCATATATACAAATTCTCAGCAAGTAATCCAATTTGCCTGGCTGGCCTTGTGGTCTTGTGGTCGCTACTAATATATCTTTGGATCTGACAGCTGTCACAATTGATTTGTTTCAGTTATTGAGCTGGGCGCTGTCAATGCTATGGATCACTTGATAAAGTACTAGAGCTAAATCTGAAATTAGCATTTCGCTTTAAGCTTATCGGGCCGTGGCGAGTATCGAACTGAAATGCTTTTATCACATATGGCTGTCAAGCACAACAACTCATTAGATTAATACACGTTCCAGGGATTCTACAAGCACATAAATTCTAATATAAATATTCTAAAATTCAGTTTCGATTTGCATTTGAGCATTGTATCCGAGTATGAAATATGTCAGCTACACACACCCACCACACCTCCTCTCCGGCATGCCCTGCACCATTTATCTATACTATTTTTACAGCCATATATTCTACTTTGTTAGCCATGGCATATAAATCATATTTGGCAGCCACTTGACGCGTGAGAAATGCGCAGCCAGCCCCGTGTACTCAGCATTAGCACTTGCCCCAAGTGGATTGGGGTTGGGGTTGGGGTTGGGCTTGGGGCAGTTGTTTCGGTTTTGGTTTAGTTAGAATAGCAAAGTTTATTTGTATACCCTGTAAACATTAAATGTTTGCAGAGGGTAACACTATATTGTTAGGAAAATAGATCGGCACAGGCGATCACACAACAATATTCTGTACTTTTAACATTCGTCAAGTGTGTTGTGGATGCTGAGAGTAACTCGTCTTTCTTGCAATTATTTATCGAATTTCGCTTGCAGACAAAAATAGCCTGTTTTATATTTTAATTATTTGTTTTATTATTCATTTCGCAAATTAATCGGTAATTTTGCCACTCACATTTTAACGACATTAGAAACTCATAATAGAATCGTGAAATCTAAAGAATAACAATAGCGCTATTTCCATTCCTACCTGTGATTGATAAAAATGCGTGAGATTTGAAACATTCATACATGGGAGTGTTTCCCGGAGAACTTATATAAGAATACATTTGAAACAATGTGATTCTTTGTGTACCCAACAGGGTACAATCTAGCAATCATCATAGACTAGTTCACTTTTGTGTTTTTACTCGAAAGTTTGTACAGCTGTGCTGCTGTCCAACCGAATTAGCATACATCCGGAGCATAAATGTGTATATAGGGGAGAGCTGGTTATTCATATATATAAAGTTAGAGGACGAACTGGAGTACGCAGCACTTGAAATGGTTTGCTATCTGCGAGATACTCACAGCTTGTGTATTCGCAAGCTAAACAATTTGTATGCATCAAATGCAAATACAAGCATATACCACAATCATTGATGCACCAATTGTTGTTTATTGTCCTGGACCATGAACTCTTTGCATGTCAACTGTATTTGCGTGCACCAGTTTCATTTCGATACATTTTGCCCAAAAACAGAATTTATTCAATTCTATTTTTGTGCATTGTCGTCTATTTGTTCGCATGAGGCCAATGTTGTTTGATGCCATTGAAGCTTTACTCTAATTGACAGGGAAAACGAATTATATTAGAGTTTTCTAATCATTGCCAAAAATATTTTTAGAAATTAGTGCACTTGTTCTGAACTAAATGACGTATTCTCGAAATAGACACGATTCCTACCTAACTGATCAGTCAGATCGACGGATTGGTCATGCTTCAAACTGATAGTTTAGACATCAATGCAGCGCGTATTTAAAATTGTTTGTTTATAGTGCGGAAATTTCCTGGGTATTGCCGAATTTGGAATGTTCTACAAATCATATAGGTAAATACAAATTTTGTATAAAAACAATAAAAAAAACGACTTTTAGTTCCGATTCCGATTCCGATTCTAGAAAGTAGAGTACAAAAATTCACCACGATAGTGTACGGCACAAGATGGTTCCGATATGGTTTTTTCACGACAAATAATGTCAGTTACGGTATTATGGAATTAAAAAATGTTGAATTTAGTTTCAGATTCCAATTCCGGTTCGGTAAGCAAGCGGTTCCAATTCCGCTTTGACACTCTGATAAGAACACATATTTCCCACAATTTTAAGAAAGTGAAGTTAAAATAAAACCATTAATTACATATACAAAATATATAATTATTAAACTAGAAAGAAAAAGGAAATTTCTAAGCATCCTCCTCGGAAGTATTATATTGTATTTTATAACTGCTAAATACGAGCTCATTTTGTTTACAAATTTTAAATTTGTTTATTAAAGCGTACCAAATGAATTCAAAATTATATGAATAATATAAAACAGACGTCTTTAGAAGCCGCGCGTTTGGTTGAACATTTTATTTTTATTTTTCCTTTTGGTATTATTTTACATAAAGCCCCTGGCTGGTATTAAATTATCTTAGCCCATTCAGTAAGTGAGGTTTTACTCTAGAGATTTAAAAGTGAAAAGTGAGCAAGTGAGAACTGACCCATTTTATTAAACTAAAATGGGTAGCAACAAAAATATCGAAGCATTCTCGAAAGTGTATTTTAGAATATAAACAAACTCACTCATATCATTTATAATTTTTATCAAAAGTTTGCTAAATAAAATATGCAAATGGAATTCTAAGTAAAATAATTGCAAATTCAAACTAATTGATTTTATTCACCGTTTTTATTTTTTGTTTTAGGTTTGAGATAGTTGAACTGACCTCTTCAAAGAATATCGCAGAGTGCAGCAGGTGATACAAGGCCCATTCATAGAAATGGTACACAAGCGCTATTATTTTCTTCAAAAGTCGGCGGAGCCATAAATACAAATGTATATTCAAAAATGTTTTTCCGTGATTTCAACTTGCTGATTTTGTGGACTCGCAAGAGGGAGGGGCGTGGAAGGGGTGCAGCTGATTCGAGTAGACGTTTATATAGTACATCTGTGTGGCAGAAACAACTGTCTGTAAACATATTTAGCGCAATGTTTTCTCTGTTTTCAGTTGCTTAAATGGGCCGGCTGCTTTTGTTTTTTCTGTTATTCTTTTTCGACAGTCAAAGAAAAAAAAAGCGGAAAAAACGAGAGGGAAATGAAAAAAATCCATAAATAACTGCTTCGATTTTTAGCTATAAGTTTTCGGCATTGGCTCGGCGTGAAGGAGTGTCGACATATTTATGAGCAACGCTGTTGTTGTCGTTATTGCTGTTATAGGGGGAGGGGTGGATAGGGGGGATGGAGGACGCCTTCGAGTCAAGTGTTTCGGAACAATCATCGAGTTTCGGCCGGCAGCAAACTTTTGATGAATTCCACAAATATTGACAATGTGCGTGCCAAAATAAATCATAGTCGATTTCGCTTTTCTTCAGTATTTATTTACATGCCGGAAGAACACCAAACGAAAATGACAACAACAGCAGCAGCAGCAGCAGCAACAAGAACAACAACAATTCGGCAACAATTGCTGTGCGTGTCTCTCTCATTCTCCATTGGCAACGAACTCAACAGCGTTCAACGTCATTTTCATCTCATCTCATTTTTTTTTTTTTTTTTTTGGTTTTTCTCGATGTGTGGGTGGGGGCGTGTATATTGAGTTCTACTTTGTTTTTCGACTACTTGTTATTATGGAAAACCGAAATGAGATTTGTTTTTGGCATGGCAACTATTTGTGGTGTACTCGTCGAAATTCTGCACTTGTTTCATTCGCCTCTTTAATATGTAGGATTTCATATTCATTAAACATTATTCTGAACTTTGCAAACTTAAAAGCAATAAACGAATTTCATACGGTATTTTTATAGGGTTTTATTTGATGCTTGAGGGTGTAAATTATCAAAAATATACTATGCATTTTTTCAATAATAATAATAATAACATTTAATTAGAAGTTGAGTGGAAAAACAGCTGCAAAATTTAGATAAGATGATATCCCAAGAATTTGCTGAAGTGTAGTCAAAATGTATATTTTAAGAATAACTTTTTACGCACTGAACCTATTCAAATGTATTATATATATGTGGTATATAGTATGTATTCTTGATATCCATGTCCGACAAGACTGATGGATGTATGTCGCTATCTAAGAGATTATAAGAAGCTATAGACTTCAAAATGTGAATACTGCACTCAGATTAAAAATATTTGTATTTTAGAAAACAAACTAAATATTTAAAAAATGTATATATACCAAAATAAATAAATACTACAAATACGTTTAACTTTCAGACTGGTTTATATGACTTTAACTATTGTCATATATGAGCATTTTAAATAATTTATTTTGAATAAACTATTTTACAGGCGTAAATTTCATTGCTATTCCCTGAATTTCAGAAACGATTTTGTATGTTTTTGAAATTATTTCTAAAGGCACAAACATATTTCTAGTTTTCAGGTCTAAATTTCATGGTGATTCTTTTCAGAGCGCACTTTTTGGAATAACTTCCGTCGATTCCGTAAGATCGACGAAGATCGATTAACGAAATTTAGTGCACTTAGCCATTTAAAATTCTAAGGATATGCCAGCCAAAAAAAGGTTATGAACAAATAAAAAGTTCTTCTGCATTGAATATTGCGGTTGCTTCAAAGCTTTGTCCTTAATGAAGCGTGCAATTTAAAATTAAATTGTTTGTTTGCTCATATCTCTTTTGAAAATTTATTTCATTCTATTTGATTTAAATTGTGTGCATTGTTAAAATGCCAAGATTGTCGTTTCTTTGGCTTCTTAATAGCTTCATAATAATATAGACGAGCTCAGTTGTATATTTCGGAAAACCATTAAGCTTTCAAATTTTCATAAGACGCCGCACTTCAGTTGCTCGTCAGCGTGGCTTATTTGGCATTGGCATCAAAATCAATGAGCCTTGAATATTGGCCATTTTTGGTGGCATTCAAATAAGCCAAAGGAAATCCAAAATTCATGTGAATTTCGTGCTACACACACAAAGCGAATTAGTTAAGCCTAATTTGCACTCAATGTAGCCAACAATTGACTTGCTTATTGACATGTGACTTGCTCATGATGCAATTGAAAAGCCTCCCATTTGGATGTTTGCATAATAAATAGAGTATCCTATATTCTGTCTGCTGCTTCTCAGCACTCTGTCTTTCTCTCCCTCTATTCTCCTCTCTCTCTCTCTCTCTCTCTCTCTCTCTCTATCTCTCTCTTGCGAATTCAACACTCGAATGCGGCTTTGCCAATTGATTTCCAGGGCGCACTTGACGCTTCAACTGCGGTATAATGGCGCGTATGCGCGATGAAATTAAATGAAAGTCACAACGCGAAAGATGCCACACAAAAGGCGAGGCAAAAAGCGAACACAAAAGGCAAATATCATGGGGAAATGCGGCAAAGCGAAGCAAGTTGGTCTGACTGACTATATAGCTGTGTTTAAAATATATAACCCTAGTGCCGAATGCAGCCACTGAGAATAGTGAGTACACACACAGGAGTTAGTCGGGCACAGAACAATGAACTATTATTTATATGCCTTGAATTCATTTTACTTAAGGCAACCAAACTTATCACCTGCTGCTAACAAATGAAACACGACACAGAGCACACAGATACCATACCATACCAGCTCTGAACCTAAAGAATCAGACTCCGTCCTGCAACATTGTGCGTATTGCGTATACGCATAAATATTCGACAGTGTCTGTCGGTAGCCAGTATTATGTTATTGTGTGCTTGTGGGGCACTAGACTGCAATTCGATTTCGTTGTTGTGTGCAATATTTAACTTAAATATGCTACACTTTAACATTTTGAGACAGCCGGAAAGGTTGTTCGAGCGTAACCCCAAGGTCCTCACTACAAACTGCTTGTATAATTTAATAAGGCTCTGCTAATGTATTACAAGGAACACAGCACACACTCAGTCACACAAACACACACACACTAGCTACCTGTCTGCCTCTTATTGTTGCACGCTTTGTAGTTTTCGACAGGTGGACTGGGCCATTGAATTTCATTATACCCTTGAAGAGGGTATAATAGCATTATCGTAAAGTTTGTAATAGATTGGCAAAGGCACACAAAATACTTTTGTCGCTTTTCGAGAAACACATCCTTAGGGATAATGGTTATTTTCATGCATTCTATATACTTTCACACAATAAACTTTTTCAATAAGTAAGTAAACAAATGTATTATCTGCGTTTAAGTTTAATATAATAGATGCTAATGAGCCTGTGATCGATTTCGATATTGATAAATACGCCAGTTAATTGTACAATAGGTGTATTTTCACATATTAACATAATAATATTGCATATTGGCATTGGAATCATGTATAACTAAGAGATATGCTTAATATAATTATAATATAATAGAATAAAAATATTCAAAAAGTTAACATGTTTTCGATAAAACTATTTGAAGAATTTCTTTGTTATTTCATTTTTACACTTTATACCGATTCCTGGTTTCCTAGATTCCTGGTTTGCTTAAGCTCTTTGAGATATAAACTGAGCAAAACAAAAACTCACTTTTGTGTATTTGCACCCAGTTTTTGTCTAATTGATCTTTCCTGCCTTACTAATCGGCCTGCTTTGCTATGATTAATGTTTGTAGTTGAATTACTAAATGGTGAAATCGATTCCGCTGCGTTGATGAGTGAAATTAATTTTCCTGTTCCCTCTGCACCTACCCGCTATTTGTTCCCACTTTATATTAACTGTTGTACTACCAATTATTCTTAGCAGGAACTCAGGCGAGTACTCTGTAATGATTACAATAGGCTTAAATTAATTCAAAGTGGCCTTTTCCAACAATTAAGAACCCAATTTAAAACGTCTTGTCTCAAGAATAACTTTTTTTTTTGGCAATCTTATCTAATTAATTTCCCTTTTTTCCCCAAGCCATTAAATACCATTTGAATTCTTATACATTTTTTCTTATTTTCGTAATTTAATGTTAAATATTCAAGTTTTTGTTTATAAATGAATTGAATTTGTGATTTTTTTTTCTCGTATTTTTTTCTGTATTTAATAATTTGATTCCAAAAATATTATATGACTTCGCTTAAAGATTAAATATCTTAAAGTATCCGAGATTCGTGTTAGAACATTTTGTTGTGCTGTTCAAATTAAAGTTCAAGTGTTTGCCGCTTGTCTAGAGTGGAAAATTATATTTATGTAACTCGCACCATCATTTGTAAGGTTAGTGCAATATTTTTGTGCCTTATAAATTACTTAGTAGCATTTTAGTGGTGAAATGTGAAATGTTTTGTCGGTTAGTTGTGTCGGCATTTGACTTCCTAGCCCAGTTCATAAATTTCAATTTATCTTTAGCTGCTTTCCTTATTTATTTGCTGATGTTGACAAGTAACATTAAGTTTTGGCCCCTCACAGCACAGTACAGTAGACGGCCGTCTCTCCTCCGCCTCCACCCCCCGATATGGCCCTAATGGAATATGGTGTGGCAGTCAGAGCGAAAAGGCTGCAAGCAACCACAGCCCAACTGTGAGTTTAAAAAGCTTTCTCCGCGGAGCTTCTTTTTGCTCTCGGCGCTCAAAGTGGTGCACCATTTTATGACAGACCGTTTGCAGTTTCATCTTACTTCTCAAGCCCAGTCAAGGGATTTGCGCGAAAGGATAATTTCTTTGAGAGCTTCTTGGTATTATGGCGTGTCGCAGGCTGACAACACTAGGAAGGTGTTAAATTCTAAATGAGTGAGTGCTTGAATCGTGGCAAATGCTGCTCTTTTAAAACTGAAAAGTGGCTGCTTGCTGTACACATTGTATCTAAAGTTAAAAATTTAATAGCTTTTTAATTAAATTTGTACCATAATATTTATAGTTTCTTTTGTGTTGAGTTGCATTATAAATTATTATCTGGCCGAAAATTCAACTTAAGTGAGTTAATATTTCAAAAACAAATATTTTAATTTTTGCGCATAAATTTGGTATTTAAAGTCAAAAATTTAATAGCATTCTAATTAAAATTTTATCAACGCATATTCAAATAACATCAGATAATAAGATTTATTGTTTCTTTTGTATTGCTTTGCACTATAAATTATCATCTGGCTAAAAATTTAACAAAAATGAGTTAATATAAAAAAAAAAAAATTGTATTTTTATGCAGAAATTTGAATTTTAATTAAAACTGTATCAACGTATATTCAAATAACAGGGAATGCGATTAATAGTTTCTTTTGTGCTGATTTGTATTATAAATAATCTGACCAAAAATTAAACTAAAGTAAGTAAATAACTCAAAAACAAAACATTTTAATTGAACTTCTACCTTATTGGCTTACTACTTGGCTTATTTTCATTTTCAAATTATCGCTCAGCTTGGAATTTAAAACTAATTTTTCACTTCTCATACTTTTAAGCCACAATAATGTTACTCATTTTAGGTATCATTATACCATCCCAATAAACAAAGTTGTTGTTTGACTCTTTTTGCGAACAGCATTGTTCCATTCAAGAAGTTTTCATTCTGTTGCACCTCGGCTCCGGATAGACATGATCCAAAGAGGTGCATGAAAAGTTCAACACCAGACAACAAAAAAAGGTGAATAAAAAAAGTTGTGCTCATTAGCATGCGGCTGCCTGAAGGATGTCTCCGGGTGCCCCTCCGCTCAAGAATATCGTCTCCCTGCATGTGCTGCTTATGCGTGAACAACTTTCAACAGCAGACGACGGATGCCAGAGGCCCGGGCGGATCTTGTGGGAGTTGACCTAATCCGAAGAACTAAAGCCAAAAAACGAAAAGTTTTGCTGAGCCACTCAGACCGTTGAGATGTCGTTTGTGTCTGATGTGCGTCCGACTGTTTCTGTCAAAAACTGTATGCATCACTGAAACCAGAAACTGATGGACCAACGCAACTAACCTCGACTAACCTCAGTCCAAACCCAAACCCAAATCCAAGCCCAAGCCTGAATCCAATTCCCAGTCCAACCGCACTTGTCATTCGAGTTGAGTGCAATTCACATGCATAGTTTTTCGAGTTCAATTAAGTGAAACTTGTATTATTTGTGTGAGCATGGAGGAGCAAGGATGTGAGAATTTAAGGATGTGAGCCAGTGAAGAATTGGGGCCAAGCGGCGAGAAATATTAGCTGGAGATGACACTAAAAACAAAAACTTGAACCCTTTGCATGAGCTGCAGTTGGATTCACGTAAGGCACGTGGCGTTCACTCCCCGAAGAAGAAGATGAAGACTGGCACAGAATAACCATATACCATGAACAGCTCGCACTCAGAAAATTGTCATCTCCTGCTCCTTTGGTAATGTGGCTAACATGTAACACGCACTCGCATACAAAGCACGTCATTAAAAGTTGTGCCCTCGACCCCACCACGACACCACCCCAATTTCAAGGAGCTGAGGACAACTAATCCTTGGGCAATAACTTTTTCGTTTGCTGCAAGCGTCTGCCATAAAATTCCAAATTGGTCCTGAAGATGGCACATGAAAAGGTTATTGTCTTTCTGGTATTGTTGTGTAAGTAGTTCATTTTAATTAGTAGAAAATGGCTGTAACTCATTGAGCTTCTTTGCCAACAGATGAGGTGTAAGAACTAATAAAAAATTCTGAATTAAAAAGGGCTTTTCATTTTATAAATGATTTTATTTTCGAAAATCAATTTTACAATAATGATCCGAGAAAATCAAACAATTTACAATAAAATAAATATTGTATTTTTTAACATAAAATGTACAATAATAATAAGTTTAAATAAATGTTAATGTAATAACAATAAAAGTATTTTTTATTAAAACTGCTTCGACGGTCAGTTTAGTTTGTTTTGGGCTGTTTAAAAGCTGTTGCAGATTCATGTTTTATTTATTTATGTGTTTGTTTTAGGTATTTACGTTATAAATTCGGTAATTCTAAGTTTTATCGACTTACACTTGAAGCTATAACGAGGATTTATTGATTTGTCTGTCACTGCCACTGAGGGTGTGCAAGCTAAATCGAGCAAGCTTTCTTATATAGATATAATATGAAAAAAACACCTTTATATTATTATTGTTATTGTTATTTGAAATTTCATATTCATATGGGTAATTCTCATTAGATATTCTCGGTTACGTGTGCAATTTTTGGGTATTTCGAGGCAAACCTTTTGATTGGTATTTCATATGTCCGTTGGCATTGTCAGATGTGTCCATCAAGTTGCCAAAAGCAGGCCCCAATGTATTTGCTGTGAAGCAACCACAATAAGGATAACCACAGCAACAGAAACAGCAACTGGGCTAGTAAATAAAAATGAGAGTGGGGAAGCAAGCCAAGGCAGAATTACATGAAATTATGTTTGCTCAACAGGGTTGGGTCAGTGTCCTGTCCGTGTCCTTATCTATGTCCGTGTCCATGGCGTGTGCATGGAGACAACGACATCCCAACCTGGGCGTCTGTTCGCCTGGTCGTCTGGTCGCCTGGTCGCCTGGGCTGCCTGCTCGACCCTGTGTGTTCAATTCCATTAAAATCAATTTGTCTATTTATTTAACCGATAATCTGCTGGAGCGTTTGCTTGGCTGTAAAGTTTCGCACCGCAAATGCCCCTGGGTGGGGTGTTGTGCATGACAGGACATGGAAGAAGGTGCCACACCTCGAAAAACCTCTAATTTGTCAACATCAGGCAGTTGACAGCACAGGTAAAATGTTTTAATTTGACCAACATCCCAAACCACAATGCCGATTTATTGCGGTCTCTGCGTTCCCAGTTTGGGTCTGTGTCCAATGTGTGTCTATTCTGTCTTCACTGACAGTGTCAGTATTAGTACATAGTATATATATTTATATTGACTGTCCTGTTCAGATGTCTACTGACACTGACTGAACTGACCTTTCTATTGAGATGGCTATGCAGGTGACTTGTCGTAGATTTTACGACACTATTTACATCATTGTGGAAGTGATTTATGGTTATCACCCATAGGCATTACGCGACATATCTCTTTCGCCATATAGTATATTAGTGTTTTTTGCATTTCTTTGGTAGACTTTTTATGGCCATTAAATATAAAAATATCCTTACACGTTGGCAATACGCCTAAAAAAGCCATTAGCCACAAGTCAGGCATAAAAAAGCCAAAAACAGCTGCTGTGATTTTGACATATGAGAATGATAATGTTTGTTGCCCTTAATTGTATCAGGCACAACATATCACATTCAACTTGACTTTCCTTTACTCTATAAATGTTTTGTGAACTGGTTTTTATTAGTTCTGGGAATCACTCTGGAAATGTCAATATTTTATTCTGATCGTCGGTCTCACTTAAAACTCAGAATGTAGAATGAAGCTTTGCACCATTTCTATTAAATCATAAATAAATTTAAATAAATAAATTAAAAAAAAAACTATATACGTCATGTTGAATTAACATTTTATTTTGAAACTTCTTGAGATCCAATTAAATTTTATATGATTATTTATTTTATTAATTTTTCTTATTTAGTTAATTTAAATTTAATATTGAACTTTATTTTTAATTTAATTTATCTTTTACTTAACGAATTTTTTGTGTCGCCTTCAGTTGACATTAAAAAAAATAAGTAAATGCTGTTTCTGATATTGTTGTCTAACAAAGTTTAAGCTATAAAGCGTATTTAAAAGTCGATTTTCGATTTATTTTGAATTTGAAGTTCTTTGTTTAACGGGCTAAACGCGTTTGTTTAGTCAGCAGTGTGTTTCGCTTGTTGCTCATTTCCTATAGCAGAAATTCCCTTGAGCTCCGTGGCACACTTGTACATCAATCAAATGCCTCCCTTGCACTTAACAACCACTGAAGGCCACTGTGGCTGGGCGGCATCTGGATAGCACATTTGGCGTTGAGTTCTGCATCAGTGCTTCAATGAGCTGAGTTGACAGTTTTTTCCTTGAATTTTTTTTTTTTTTTTTTTGCACTCTATGCTGGTATACTTGGGATGCGGTCACTTGAAGCGCATATAATTGAAATTAATAAATTGAATTTAATTGAAAAGCGTTAGACATCTTTGACACTCGCAGACAGACAGTGAATGCTCGGCCTTAGACATCCTGAGAGTGAGAGACCAAGTGCTGGAAGAGAAGAAGTACCACGAAGTGAACCAGGCCCAAGGCTGTCTGCATTTTGCTGGCAGTAGTAGCGTTCTCGGCGCCTTTCAATTTCAATTTCCGTTGCACGTTGCATAAATCTCTTATCGATCGAAAGATGGCAACAACTTTGACTTGAGTTTGCCTGTTTTTTTTTTTTTGTCGATTTTGTGCAAGGATTGCGACGATGGTCGGCGAAAGCTAATCGTCAGCTGTGCGGCATTCAGTGAGCATGAAAGCCATTTAAATCACAATACGCTTGGTCAAAACTTGCAGCAGCTGCACATCGAGTTAAATATCTTTCAGCAGCCTGGTCGAGTACATTTGTAGTTTGCAGTTTGCTGTTTGCAGTTTAGTGTTTTGCTGTTTGCTGTTTCTTTTCATTAGTTTTGCTGGCAAAATATATGACCAAACAAGGAGCAGGAAAAGCAGCAGCACAAGCACCAGCACAAGCACAAGCTTGACGGCTAACCAGATTTCCGACTCCCTGGATGGCAACGGGACGTATGCGTACTTTTTGCAGCTAAAAACTTGTTATGTCAAAAATTGTTCTGTTAAATTTAATTTATGCACTTGCTAACGCAAAGTACGAAACTACTTCAGCAAAAACGGCACTCGAGTGTAAACCTCACGCGGCGCAACATGACGTATAAGTAATGCCAGTTTGTGTGTGTACTTGGCACTCAGGAAAGTACATTTCGGTTCTGATTGGATCACTGCTTAAGTCATTGATCTAGAAAGCTTAAGCCAATTTATCTTGCGTTTTAATATTTATCTTAATATTTGGTGCCCTTATTGATGATAAATTTCTTTTGCAGCAGCTGGGCTATAAGAAAAAGCAACTGAACAATTAGGGCAATCTATCAATCAAGATATTGAAATCATTTATCACAGAGAGACAAGGAGAATTAAGAGTCAGTTAATCGTCAGCGTTTAAGGTTATGTTAGCAAAGCTTTAACGCTTCTTTTCTTTTTCTGTGAGTGTTTTCTTGCCAAGGCGATATTTGATTGTGTTGTGACTGTGTCAAACCTATCTTACCCATCATCAGTATCAGAAGTCGACGCGATATAGGCATATATAATAAGATAAATGCTAAGACCTTAACGACATACGACAGGTAAAGACTTGTGCACGGTTTAAATTTTTCGACACGCTTTAATTTGTTTTGCTTCTGTATTTTAAAGAGGGTGCAAACTGATATCAAAATTCTCTGGCATCGCATAACAATTAAAATGGTACTTGGATTTGAGCTTGACATCAATCCGGCGTATCCTAGCTATTGATAAGCTGTATGTTATGTAAAAATAAATAAATTTAAATAAATTTCACATTATGTGTGTGGAAGAGCAGTTAATGTTAAATTATAATTCCGTTGCGACTGTTAAAACTAAGTTGTATCATTCACACATCAATTTATTTATCAGGCTTTGTGAGTCGTCATCATGGCTCAACAGCCCCTTGGCTGCCGCTCAATGAATTCTTTACTAAGAGATGTTTCAAAATTTCCACACTCATTTTATTTTGAGGCACTTGACAGCTCATAAGCTGCACTCGGCTTAAAAATAAAATAGAACATTATCTGCAGACGCTGTGTTGTCAGTCTGTCAACAGCTTGATGGCTTAATTATAGCGGTTTGTAGAAGGTTTCTCTTTTACTTTTTATTTTATACTTTATTAATCGTTCAACGTTATGCGGCAACTTAAGATTGAGAATCAAACTCCATGGCATTTTGTATAATGGGAGTTTGTCTATTGCTTGGGCTAAAGGCATTTTTGATTAATTGGCACGGCTGAAGCGCAAGTGATTTATTAGGTGGATTCACCTGCCGTCGAGCTCCTTCAGAAATTGGTAGCTCACACTTGTGGATGCATGCAACCAAGCAGACACATAATCAATTGATTGCTTCAACTTAATCATAATGACGTCAAGTTGTTGCCTTAAGTGTGTGTGTGCGTGTGTGTGTGTGTGTGTGTGTATGGCTGTGTGTGTGAGTGCGTGTGTGTTTGTATTTGTTAGAGGCTTACCAGACCAGTTAGTTGAAAACGGCGACGAAAGCCTTTTGCAGCGAATTTTACAGTCAGACAAAGTTTTCAAGGAGAACGACAAAGTTTTTACAAATTCCAAATTGGCGGTTGTTGGCTGAACTGTTATTTATAGATAAGACCCCAGAGCAGCCAAACACTCATACACCCATCCACACTCGCCATAACACTTTGTCATAAGCTTTAAAGCCAAATTAAATTTGTAGTTAAGAGTTCATAACTCTGTTGCTTCTTTTGATGGAAGTATGTGAATTGCACAAAATAATTTCAATTTCATCAAGTTGTTGAATTGTTAGGTGCTTGAAGCACATTTCTTATTTGGTAGCATTTCACTTATCCCAAGATTGATATTAAAAAAGTTATTTTGTACTTGAAGACGAAAACGATTTCGCAAGCCATCACTTTTGCCTAATTAACAATTGGGCCGGCAAACGCAGGCAACATGTCTATTCGCAAAATATTGTAACTGTCCTTAAGGGAAATGGATGGCTCAAAGAGCCGGCAGTCTGCTTGAGTGCTCTCAAATAGTCCCTGAGTGTTTGTTTGCCCAGCAATTACACAAGCACTTCCTGCCTCTTGAACTACAAGTACTTTTTGCCTTTTCCTCTTGTAGTTGGCCCTGCCCTGCACATTGAAGTACACTTTTTAAAGGTATGGTAACATACATATATATATATATATAAATATATACTATATATTTATGTCGAATATATCTATGTATAAAATGAAATTTCGCAATTGCTTCTTTACTTTTCTGTCAAGTTATCTTTTACTCTCTCTTACACTCAAATAAATTCCACTGAAATTCAAAAAACTGCCCTAGATAATAGAAAATTTTTCTTATTTTCGACATCGAAAATTGCAAAAAACAAATTTCAGAAATATATTTATAAGCAATGGAAAATATTTGTAAAAATATGTAAACCCTTCTTTTAAGAAGAAATAACTTCTATACCATCTTAAGGTTTTGCAAACGAAGTTAAGTTAACTTATAAACAAATTATACGTGAAATCTAAAAATAAAAGTATTTAATAATAATATAAATAACAAAAAGCTACGAGATTTCCTTTATGTGCACACACACACAGAAAACAACAGCCTGAAAATTAGACATGTTTTTTCTAAAATGTATCAAAACTGACTTTAAATTTGGAAAATCAAACCGTGGTTTTTAGAAAGAATTGTAGAATTTTACTTTATGAAAAATAAATGAATTCAAAAGTAAAGAATGTTTAAAAAATTAGGAAAATATTTTCTCTGAGTGTAATATGTCTGTCTCTGTCTATGTAGTCTATGCCGTTTGCTTACGCAATTAACTTATAGCAAAAAGTATTGCGTTGCATACTTCACGGCGTTACCCATCCGTTGACATAAAATATGCGCGCTATTTGGCAGTTATTTGGGCACACAACGCGACTGACGCAACTGGCGCAAACAGTTTCAGTGCCACAAACAGAAAGAGAAAGGGAGAGCGAGAGAGAGGGACAGAGGGAGGAAGGAGAAAGGATGTGTTCGCATGGTTGCATTTTGACAGACAGCACTGCCTGGGTGGGTTTGGGGGGTTGAGTCAATTTTTGGGTTTCGACTTTCGTCTTTTGAACTCATAAAAACATGAGTGGAAAACCTTTTCAAGTGTGTCGCATAAAAATTATGCTTTTCACTTTTTGGTACGTAATGTCACTTCACCAAAAACAAAAAAAAAAAAAAAAATCGAAAAAGTGTCATAAAAAAATTTGAACAAAATGCGGTGAATGCTTCATTTTCCATTCACCATGTTCCTCTCTGTTTAAATGAGTCGCACATGCGGCTGCAATCAATGTGAGTAGTGAGCACTTGGACGGCGGTGTGGGGGAGAGGGGAGTCCGTCACTGTCATTGGCAGCGTTACCTCCGAAAGATTGGGGGATCCCTCCACACTTGCGTGATACTTTCCAAACGTTTGATTTTAATTTTATCAAATTTGCCTAAGCGCACAAGATATTAGAGTTGATTGTGAGTACATTTTGTGTCCCAATGAAATTTGAGTGTGAGACAAATAAACCTTGATGTGTTTATTGCATTAAGAGCAGTGCATTTGAATAACCCAATAGCTTAGATTACGGCTTAATTGAGTCTTAGCTGTGCGAATATAAAAGGCTGTCATGGGCTGTCAGCATAATTTTGGATATAATTTAAACTCATTACACAAATTTAAGTACTCCTTATCAAATATTGCTGCCTATATATTGAGAAGAAACAAATGTTCTCCGAGACTTTAATTGTGTTTTCAAAATACTAGCTCTCTCTCTATCACATGTTGCACACAGAAATAAAATCGATCTTTCAGAAAATCGCCCTGAACACTATAAAGATTTTTCTATTTTTAAGAAACTTATTTCCAACAAGAATATGAAAATCGACCATGAAAAACGCCCTGAAAACTTGAGGTCTTTATTTAATTTTTTAAAATAATTATTAATAAGTATGCAACAAAATAATTAAAATTGGAAAGTCTTTCTTATATTTTTCAGAAATATTTCGTATTTATATTTATATCTATATTTCAAATAAAGAAAAAGAGTAAAAATGCAAAATCGCCATATTTTGAAAATTTTATTTTTAAAATTCAGAAATAAGTGATGAATAATGAATTAATTATTTATAAGCTGTCTAAAATGGTTGTCTATATCAAATCTTAATTTACTAATATTTCATATTTAAAAATCTACACTTGAATTGAGAAAAGAAAATTTCTGCTATTTAGAAATATAATTTCTTAATAATAAAGTGAGCATCCTTTGTAAATTTTCTAAGTTTGAAGCAGGCTTTTATTCTGAGTGTGGTAACTAGACCATTGTGTATCAGTGTATATAATTTTCCTGTGGCATTCTGCAGCTCTTATAAAACTAAAAGGTCAAACCTCTGTTATGTTCGGAAACAATCACTGGTTGATATTTATTGCTTTCGATCTGGCCCACTTAGCAGTTGATTACCCAAGCTAGACAGTCTGATTGTCATTTTATCTTTGGCGCTTTCGATGCGCATCCTTTTAACGCCCCAACACTTAACAGAACTTGACTGGGCGTTGGCGTGGGCGTGGGCGTGGTGTACAACGTGCCGCGATAATCAGTGCATTTATATGCAACATTGAGCACATCGCAGTGGCAGCCATCGAAGCTAACGGGCGGCAACATTAAAAAAGGAACATAAATTAAATCATAAATTGCAACAATTTCCGGTAAAAAACTTTTGCGAGCTAGCAGAAAAATGCAAGGAAATCGAAAGGGAAATTGTTTTTCAATAACTGGCAAATAATTATTGTTATGTGACAGACGACAGACACTTGGGCCCCCATGCCAAATATCCAATTAAAATTCAGCAATTGGCCAAACAACATAAATCTGCCCACACACTGAGTGTCTTAACTGGTTGTGTGCACACCTAAAGTTGTTTGCCATATTTGCAACAACAGCCAGAAGCAAGGGCAAGGATTATGTGCTGCTCAAGAAACCGTTAAATTTCAGAAACACTAGCTGAAATTTACAAACTGGGATAAATAGGTTTAAACAACAAATTTGAACTGGAACTTAAATATCTTGCAATAAATTCCTTTCTTGTATACAAAAATGTTGATCTAATCGATTGTGTACTTATTTTAATTATTAATTGAAATATTATTTGTTTGTAAATGTAAATATTAATAAATTAAATATGTTCTTATTCTGAAAATATGTGGACTTGTGCGTGAAGCAGACAATTTTGATAGTTAATGTGAGATTAGTAAATCTAAGTTTGTTGCTAAATAATTTGGTTCTTTGGTGTATAAAAGTTTATTTAAGGAATAATTTGTTGTTTTATAAGATTTTAAGAAGTTAACATTTTAAAATAAAGCATCAAATGAAATGGATCAAAATTACAAGTAAATTAAATGAAAATTGAAAAAATAAATTCTGTAACATAGTCAGACAAAAATGAATTAATGTGAGATTTTTAATTGCTTTCCATTCTTCTGCTAAACTAATCAATTTGATATCGCTTTAGCCAGGTGTCATTGTAGCAACATGTAGAGATGGAGTCGGGGCGGGCGATGATGTGGTGTCCTTTGGCTTATGGATACACAACAAGCTGGGCAGGACTTCGAGTGACTGAAGCTCTGACCCTATTGTATTTTATATACAATATACAACGACTACACAGCAACACATATTTGTACAATACATACATAGGTGTACTATGGCTAGGTGTCATTATCGCCAAACAACTTGGCAACGTCATCGTTAAAATGGGCAAACATAAGTTCCCCTTATCCAACGTTCCCCAGCCCCACACCTTCGTTGTCCTGAGGGCTGTTCCTTTTAGTGAGTGTGTGTGTTTTTGTTTTTTGTTTTTAAATGACACATGAGACAACAGGGGCAATAAAGAGCGAACAGATAACCTTCATAGCCACATGAGCAATGATAGTTATAACTAAGGTGCTTATAATGCCGGGCGTTACATGGTTTTCCCCATAGTTGTTGATGTTTTTGTTGTTGCTGTTGTTATTGTTTGGTTGTTTGGTTACCTATACGCCCTGGTAGGGCAAGTGACTTTTTGATTGCGGAAATTAGTTGGGTTCAAGATTTACTGAGGTTTGCGGCCCGCCTTAAGTTCTGGCCTCAGCCATGTTCTGGTTCATGTTTTCTTTTCATTTGATGGATATACATGGAAATTGCTTGCTCAGCTGCCGTCGAGCACCTGGCTCTGGAGTTGTTCTTGTTTGCGGTTAGGTGACGCTATTTATGGTGTTTGTGGTTACTAAGAGTGTCACCACACCGTGCAAATAAAAGCAAAATCAACACTTTCTTTATGTTGTCCCCATCCTGCGATGGTTGGCTCGCACTTCAGGCTGCTTTGTTAAATGACATTGAGTCGAAAGTTTTATTTAAACTGTTTCAATGTTTTTTTTTATACTGGAAAGTGGGAGAGGAGAATCTTGCCTGAGCTGTATAACTTTCATGTGAACTTTAAGCTTTAGTAACGCACTGCTGTAGTTAATTGTTTTCAGCAAATTTTTGTTTGGATTAAGTTTCTATATCAAACAGCTGTTATTTAATTATTTTCGGCATAGTATGAAGAACACCTGTGCGTATTTTACTCCAATCTAATCACAGTTTTAATGACTGTCCATTTCATTTCAATACTCTCCACTTTTTGGCTCTTGAGCTCACGGAATTTGATTTCCAATTGCTTTGCCGAATTTCTGACTAGCAAAAGCAATTACAATCTGAAATCTGCCTGTGTCGCCAGAGTATGCTCCCACATTGCCATTACAAATACGTTTTCAAACGACATATGTGGTCTTTTGGTGTTCCAGATATCGCAACCACGTGCGTTTTAGCACCAAAAATGGGCCGAAGCCGGAGAATAGTAAGGAAGAGAAAGGTAGATAGACAGAAAGACAGAAAGACAGGCTAAAAGTGTAACTAAGGAGAATGCGGGTCAGAAGCAAATTTGCTTGCTACGTGTTCTCCACGCTCAATTTGCAATCCACGTCTACTCACAAATGTGGGTACGGCCCGACAAATTAAAGCGAACGCGTTGCTTCAAAGTGGGTACTTAGCATAGAGAAGCGGAACGAGGCAGAAGAATATGGCAGACTTCAAAATAAAACGAGAAAGAACGGCTGTCATTGGCGCACTGAAGATTAAATACTCTTGCAGACCACAGTTCAAATATTTTAATGTTTTTGAGCGTTTTAAAAAAATATTTATATATTGCTTCTGGCTGCAAAGTAAATATTCCACATTTGAAATAAACATGAAAAAAAAAAAATTAAAATGAAAAATTAATTGGAAAGACCTCTTTTCAATTTTTCAAATATATATTTTTAAATAGTATGAATTAAATATATATAAGAATACATAGATATATTTTAAGAAGCAAAAATGCCTGGATATATACAAAATTGTATGAGTATATCTTCAAAACTGAGGGACTTCTGCACATATAAACAAATAAAAAATAACACAGATGCTGATCAACTATATATATGCTTCCTGAAGTCGGAGAAGTGTTCTTCAAAGCGTTACAAACTTCTCCATAACATTAAAATACCATCTAAAAGGGTGTAGCCACGAGGCATGTTTCACTCTAGAGAGCTCAAGCCCTCATAATTAACACTTTGAAACATTCACTAATTGTATATTTTTATGTACGCATGTGTTTGTAACAGTTCTTGACTATATCTTAATTATATTAATTATACCTAAATGCATTTTATTTTGAATAAGAAAACTATATCTTTAAAGCTGGCTCCTTTATTACTATCAGTAATCGATTTGTATCGATATTCGCATAACAGGAGGAGTTATCGATCTAATGAAAGAGATTCAATGGGCGCGTGGTAAATAAGAGATTATATTTTCGAAATAAATCGAAAGTCGTTAGCTTTTTTATTCTCTGAGATTGGCACAGAGTTTACACAGATATTGAATGCTGATAAAAAACATTTAAATGGCTTTTGGTGTCTGGATGTTTCGTTCTGGATGCTATATACATTTGCACATCATAATTATAACTTTTTGACCAATTTTAAATGGGTTCAGTGTATTAAAAAATGCACATGTTGATTTTGAAAGTTCGCCTCTTCCAAAGTAAAATATGCAAATTGTATTCCATAAATTCGTTTGTGTGTGAACGCTATCTGAAAAGTACACAATTAAAATCAGAATGTGAACATATTCTTTATCCCATCAAAAATCGCTAACCTATATAAAATAAAGCGATTATATGTATGTGCATCAAATATATTTACATATGTGCGTCCATAAATTAACCAGCCTCATGGCAGATGCTGACGAGTTGCCTTTGACTGTCCTGCGACGCTATGGTCATATTTTATATACCAAAGTGCAACAGCAGCTGCCAACAGCAACAGCAACAGCAACCACAAAGCCGAGCGGCGATTGATGGGGCAACATTTCTTATGAGTGCCGCACTATACGGCAGCCACAATGAGAAGCAAGCATACAATTAATTTGAAGTCTGACCCGGAAAGGCGTTCACCACCTGGGCTAAAGTTGTGTGGACAATGTAAGTTATGTTGCCATCTTTGAAACCTCAGACTTTATATCTATTCAGTTCTTTAATTTTGACATAAACTGTATATCGCATTGAAACTGATGATTTTTACCACATAATACATATTCTTGAATTGCATAAATAACCGAGTCAAAATAGCCTTAACTGTCTGTAGGACCCGCCGCAACTTTATTGTCTTTCAAAGATATCCAAGATTCTGCTCCCAACATTATGGCACGAAATGTTCCAAATCGGATAATAGTATTAAATAGTTTCATAACGAATTATGGTTTCATTTAAATAACAATTAAATTCACATGTGATCAGCCGGAGTCCAGTCCGTAAGTGTATGCACACTTCGGCGTTTCTAACAGAGCATTTTATCATATTTATAATGTTTCCATCTTCTTAAAGTTCTGATATTAAATGTTACATGAAAACACTAACTTCACAGTGTTAATTAAATGTGCTTCATATCTTGTGACTTTTGCTGTCAAATCATTTAAAATTTGAGAGTATCCAATAAATTAAAATGCACAGAAGTCTTCTTCAGTTTTGTAAGTTTATTTAATCTTCGGTATTCTTAGCTTTTCGTTCTTATTGTTTAATCTTCTAAAGGTGTACAATTCAATGCATTAATTATATGACTCGTACACCTTGTGAATTGTAAACAATGGAGCAATCTGACCTTTGTTGTAAAATCATTTTAAACTGGGGAAAATTCGCTCATAATTAATTTAAAAGTACAAAAGTCTTCTAATGGTTGCTCATTCCTTTAATACCCAAGCCTTTACTTTCCATTTAATTAATCCACGGATTCGCTTACAATCATCATAATAAATTGATACATATATATATTTTTTTGTAATTTGTTTGCTCACACAATCATCACAATAAATAAATGTATTATTTTTACTTTGAGTTCCCCTTAGTCCATCCTTACTGTAGTTTTTTATTATTAATTAGTAAAAATTGTCTTGGGATCGAGTCAACGAGACCGAATAAAAGAGTTGAAAAGTTCATGACACAAATGGGAAAGGGTCGGAAGCAGAATATATTTATATAAATGAATGAGTTGCGTGTCGAAAAATGAGTGACGCATTTTGCATAATATACTAATTATCATAATCACAAGAGAGAGTGACCCAACTGAACTCAGACTTCGAACTTTCCACTCCAGTGGGACTCAAAGTAGAAGGCTAAACTGCTTAGGATTATGATGGTTTCTTCAAAATATGATGTCAATTGACATGCAAAACGCTCCATTTACTTAACAAATTTTGCTGCCTGGTAAGCAGAAAATGCTGGGTCCTCATAAGTACGCAATACTTTTGCTGTTGACAATCTTAACCCTCAGTCTGCGTTGTAATTAAAATTGTCGTCAATGTTGACAATTTGGATACTTTGGCTCTCTTGTAAATTTCAAATGCGGCAGCCAACGCAAATAGCCAAAAGCTCGGGAGGCATTTGCCCCACGAGCTCTGAGTCAATTCTCCCCAAAACCATTGAAAAGCGCTTGGGTTTAGCTAAGGACTTTTTTGCCATATCAATAGCAGACTCAGCGCCACAGCATGGAATGAAAGTGCCGCATTTCAATGCAAACAAAATAAACGGGAAATATGTGTCTGGCTGCGGCAATAGATTGCCATGCCCCCGGGTTGAACATGCAATCGACTGGCAACGCTGCGGCTTCCGTCTAGTTCGCTACACTCGCTAATTTGTATCTGGTATGCGGTTTACTGCTAAATGGATACCTACAGATATAGTTGAGCTCAGCTTCTGTGGCACGTAGGCTGCTGTACGTATCTGAAATTCACTGGCATTATTATGCAAAACACACAATTCGGTTGCTGTCACAGCTTATGCTCGTACTTAACTTTCATTTCTGTAAATAATTCGCTGGCATTTCGTTTTATCTGGCACTCATCAGGCACGCTGATTGATTGATTGATTGGTGGATTGATTGTCGAATTGATTGTCAGGCCTTCAATTAAATTAAAATATGTGCGTTTAAAATTAATTCGCATATACTTGCCATTTTATTTGAACATTTATATTAAAAGCTGATTACCTCGATGGCTCTTCGACTTAATCAGTTGTGCGCATTTTTATGCTTGCGCAGTTAATTATAATTATGATTGATTTTCTGTGCTGGGTAATTCTATAATTGCTATTGATATCCGATTGCCAATTGTGAGTTGATATTTGTATGCGATTCTTTTGTTGAATTTGCACTCTGAGTGCAGCGAGCGCAACTTGGATTCAACCTGGCGTATGCGCATTGTAAGTTCTAAATAATCGGGGACTAATTAGGTTTATTTAATAATTTTAAAAAATGCAACGCATCAAATTGAAAGCAAATTGAAATGAGCTTATGGCGGCATATTGATATAGATAATAAAAGTGTGAATTAAATTATAATATAATTCGAATTCAAAATCGGAATCCGAAACAACATTCAAAGTTTATTTTTCAACCCAATCACTGAAACTGATATTATAAGTCATATTTTTGGGACTTGTTGCATTCAAAATATTGTAGCGGAATATCATTAGAATCTTCCTTAGGTTTACTTAATTTGAAAGCTTTTAAATTGGTATATGACTTATATTTAAAATTTGAAGTCTCTAACTCATATAGTCTCTGAGATCCGCTTGCACATACAGACGGTCAGACTGACATGGCTAAATCGACTCATTTGTTGATTATGATTAATAGAGATACTTGCTTCTGCCTCTTAAGCACTATATCCTTTTATTTACTTTCAATGGATTTAGGGAATAAAAACCTCAGTGCATCGTTATAAATTTAAAACTCCAACCGAGCTTTTTGATATATTTTCCCAATTCTGATCATTTTGTTTTAATTAGATGCAAGGAAGTTCCTTAACTGATATCAGGTAATTTTTCAGTCAGTTATGGCCGACCTAAAGGTTTTGAATTTTGAGTTGTACGTTTCGATTAGTATCGATAACATACCGTAAATGTCAATACGTAATCTATGACAGAATCCCGCAAAACATTTGAATTATATTAAACTTTCGTTTCGCTTTAACCCTGATTTTTAATCTCAAATTAACTGAAAATGCTTGTAACAATCGATTCGATTAATAGTACATTAAAGCACAGCTGAAGTGGAACACAATACAATAAAGTGCAGCAACACTTGCAACTCTATTTGCACATTTGATTATTTTTAAATGAGCAGTATAATTGATTTAAACAATAAATACGATTTACGGTTTCCCAATGCTGGTTTCGTGTGTTTTCGCTCCGAGAGCCCAACTACTTGGACATAAAATGCACAGAGCGGCTGTCATGTGAATCAGGGGTAATTTAATTGAAAAGATTAAATATTAAATATGAAATATTTTATTGAATACGTAACGACTGCAGCAGAAACGTCGGCTTAACTGCATTAATTTGATGTCCATTTAATATTTCCCCTTCTTTTTGCCAATTTGTACCGGGTTAACAATAAGGACGCTTGCTGCACTTTTGTGCAGCTCAAATGACATGCAATCGTTCACACGACTGAGAAATTGTAATTATTAAAATCCAATTGATTAAGTGGAACATGTCAACTATTAAAGCTCACTTAAAAATAAAATTACTGGTTGCTATTTGATTACCCGAGCCTTTAATTGGACTTTTTTGCATGACGAAAAATCTCCAAATTCGTTAAAATAATTTTAATAAACTTATCAACTAAATTGAACTTGAACTTTGAATGTGTTAAAAATTTCTCTTTAAATTCGTTTAAAATCTATGCACAATTGCTAATTAGAAAACGTTTTCCTTAAACTACTCACACATAACTTTTATAGGGTATATACGCTTCGTGTGTTGACCTTGTCTGTCGTTAAATATTTAGATATTTTCTCTGTTTGTTTGTTTATCGCTAAAGACAACAAAAATAGTTCAGAAATAAACAATAAAATCAAATAAAAAAGTATAAGCGGTTGCCAACTGATACGACAGATATTTTGCTAAATTATTAAATATGCTTTTAGGGTAGGCCAATTTGCCATGAATCTAAGTAACTGTAAGATAAGTGCAGACCCGCATCCACATATGACATGCTGAAAATTTGATGAGACCGCCGGCGGTTAATGTGCATGTCTTTTGATTAGATTTTATGTAAATGCTGTGGGCAAGACAAACACTGTACATAAACCAACCACAGGCAGGCGGAAGGGCAGACAGACAGGCGGACAGACAGACGAGAGGAGTCTTGGGACGGAGACTGTCGTAAAACAGCGAGCCAAAAATCAAATAAATATATAATCAAGCGGCTGACGCAGAAGTATGCCGCGCTTTTTAAATTGGTATAAATGTGGCACGCGCTGGGAGCCTGTCAGGAGAGGGTAGTTGTCTGCGGGGAGGGGGTGGGGTGCCTTGGCACTGACTGATTGTGCGAAACGTTCTCCTCCTGCGCCAAGGTGAGCCACATAATGTTGTTAAAAGACGACACAACTGTTGCAAGAGTTTGGCTCTGCCCCTCTACCACCCCCCCCCCCCCCTTTGGGGGCATGACAGCATTTGAAGGTGAAGCTGCTGCCCGCACTTCCGGGAGCTGTGCTGTTTAATTAATTAAAGCTATTAAGCCCAAAGATAAAGGTACGCACTTTTTTCGTTGGGTGTGCTTGGTCTTTCACTTTGCAGCTTAAAACGTATATATTCTGATTATAGTCTATTTAAATATATATTCACAAGTATTATGGCACCATTTGTAATTTAGTCTAGCGTGCTGAATTCTATACACACAAATATTTACATTGGCATTTTTAAAAGGCTGCAAAGTAAACAAAATTCATTTTCGCATTTAAAATTCTGTTAGATAAATATTCGTCTTTACTACTCGTATTCAAAATCAATATGAATTAACAAATATTTATATTTATTTCTCTAGAAAATACACATTTCACAACTAAATCCTGAACAACTTGAAACTATATACATTTACGGTAAATTGGCATTTACATATTTAGTTGACTTTTGCAAAAGCAAAACGGGAATTGAAATTTATTCGTTGCCGGATAGATTTTATGTCAATTCAATTTCATTCAAATTTAAACAAAAAGCAGCATTATAAAAAAAAAAACTTGTTGGATAATAAATTAAGCGATTGATAATTGATTGATTCAAATTAAGGTGACATTTGTAAATGCTATCTTCCTTCCACTTCCAGAGTAATCTATTTCTATCCTTAGGAACTAAATTTTAAACGACTTGTCTCAATAATACCCATTTTTTGTTGGGCTTCTTAGCAAATTCGTAGTAACTCTTTTTTATTTTTGAACTGATTTGCTTCTTTCTGTGTTTTCCTTAATCCATGCAAGACTTGTTAGACAAACTTTGCATTTAAACACACCTGAAAATCTACAAATTTGTTTTACGTTTTTATTTTCAAATTTAAATCTTAACCATTTTAGTTTATTTTATTATTTACTTATTTGTATTTTGCTGATTCGGCTGATATTGATCGACATTAAATATGTTAAAATAACGATTAATACTTAAGTATCGCGATATCGATTAGTATCGAAGCTCTGGTCACACATGAATTGTTGCTTTTCAACTTTTTGTTGCAATTCTTCAACAAGTAAGGACGCACTCGCGTATAATAAAAATAATCCATAATCAGAAACTTGAACTCTTTAACTCTTCATTTTGCCACGCCATTTACAACAAAATAAAATAAAGAAAGCTAATAAGTAAATAATTCGAAACTAAAAATAAATATTTATTTATGTATTCATTCAACCTTAATTATAATACATTAGAAATACAACTAATAACTATATTATCATACCAGTTAAATCACTATCGACAACACCTTCAGCATAAAAGAAAAAAATTAGCAATAAAAAATAAAATAAATAGATTTATTTATATAATAGATTTATTATATATATATTTATTTATATTTTAGATTAAACATGCAAATATTGTTTACGATTTCATAGCAAGGCGGCTCCAAGCCGAAAACATTTTAACCATATTTTCCAAAGATTTAATAAATATTTCTGTAATATTGATAGAAGGACTAAAGTAGTTCTTAGTTTGCAAGCACGACAATTAATATACACTGTGCAAAATTCGATTAAGGGCATTCGTTTTTTCCTTATAAAATTGAAAATACAGTTTTTTAAGTTTTTTCTCAATCTGTCGATTACCCGCTTAAACTCCACAGAACAGGTGTCCCCGCATACATTTTTCAAATCGGGGTCCTGTTGTGAATACTGAATGCAGCCCAGATCATGAGTGAAGCATCACCACAGCTTCAAGTATGGAAAATCTCTCAGACTTCTCTAAATCGTAATATTTTAAACCGTTTTAACCATCGAAATTAAATTTGTTTTCATCACAAAATATCACATTTTGCCATTTCTGAGTCCAGGACATGTGTTCTTTTGCACAATTTAATGTGGCATTTGGTGCACTTTCGTTAAAGCCGTCTTTGAATTCATATTCATAATAAAGGTTGTTGAACACGATGTTTCGATATTTGTAACCTTAAATCAACTAGAATTTTAGATGCCGTAATTTTTGCTGCTGTTCTAGTTTTCTTTTAATTTTGACATGTCAATTGCTGATGCCGATCGACTTAATTTAATTGATATTTGTCAGTTGTTCATTCAAAATTCCTTGCAAGCAAGGATCTCAGCTACCTCCTCAGGCTTGAGTTTTTTTTTTCAAATTTGTGTGTGCAACTTATTTATTTCTACCTATAAAATATTAAATAAATATGTGTTCCTTCTATTATTCCATTCAAAGAAATTCCATATAATGCCCTAATTACTTTACCAAAGACATCAAAGTGACTGCTTTTATTCGAATTTCGCACCCAAACTAGCCATAAAAAGGAAGAAACCCAAAAATCTTGAAAAAAAAACTAACGGAATTTGCGTTCCAATGCATAATAACAGTGTAAGAAGAAGAAGAAGTACCGTTATAAAAAGAGTAAACAAGGTCTTGTTAGGCTTGTTACAGTCTCCCCGAATTTCGGGGAGTGTACATCTAAGTTGTGTCCAGATACACAGACAGTTAAAGCCTCTACTATGAACCTTATTAATTAATTGGGTGGAAGAAGATTTTCCTAATTGGCTGCACACAATTATAAATTCAAGGAGACAAACACTTTTCCACAAATTAGCCACAATTAAATCAAAGTAAAATCATTTACTCATTTTAGGCCCTCAGCCAAATAAACAGTCTATTAAATATAGTAAAATGTGCCACATTTCAATTAGTAACGTAATCAATTTTGGTGATTTGCTGCTTACCTGATTTCCAAATTTAACGGCAATAATTGGTAATTTGTGGTGGATTTGAATTCTGCACAAACATTATGATAATATTTATTAAATATTTGCTGCTGCTTCTTGAATATTTTTTGATAATTTATAAATAAATTTTTCATGGAACTATCGCTTGCAGCTTGCAGTTATTTTTGGAGTGCACAGTTCAAACACTAATTTAATCAAATAATTCAAAGTGAATTTTTTAGTTTTTCAGATCGGCAAAAATTAGAATTTGTTGACGATGTTGATGTTTGATTTGATTGCGGCAGTTGTGGCATTTGACTTGTGGATAATGCTCAACTTGAAGTTTGTTGCGACATCGGCGGCAAATACACGCAACAGTAACGCAACGCACTCGCACACACACACACACGTACGAATGGTGCGCTGGCAGTCGCAGGTAGAGCACGCGTCCAAACGTGTCAACGATGCAAGTGAAACTGAACTGAAATGAAAATTGAACAGAAGCAGCTGCTGTTGCTGTTGCCATTGCCGTTGCCGTCCTTAAACCGAGTCGGATCAACACGAACACGAACACGAACGACTCTTTCGGCGTCGGTTAAGCAGTGCAGTGTCTCTCTCTCCTTCTCTCTCTATCTATCTATATTCGGCTCTTGGCTCTCTGCCAGCGCCAAACTGTTGATTCTTTGGCCGCATCGCACCTCTCTCTCTTTGTAATGTGACAAATTCTTATTAGAAATAGTGCCAGCGTCGGATTGAAGTCCGAGTCGGACTAACAAATTGCTTTGCATGTCATCAGAACAACAGAAAGCAACAACAGCAGCAGCAAACAATGCGCACGGCCTTGAAAATGACAATCCATAAACACATTAGTCATTCATTGGAGTCGAAAAAGTAAGTTGTGGCTTTGTTCCTGGGTGGTGCAACACAATTATTTTTTTGCCCTGTTCAAATTGAAGGCACACGGATCGATAAATGTGTGTACAATATTTAAGTAAAATGCTGGAAACACGAGAGTGGAGGCGGAGGTGGAGTAGGAGAAGGGTTTACAAGCGTATGACCAAATTAAGCTTTCTGATGTGTGTCACATTTTCCGGAAGGTAATGAGTTAAGCACATTTGATGGATAAGAAAAAGGCAGTTGTACGCAAAGTGCTCGTTACTCAATAACAGCCTTGCCGGCATATTAATCAAATTACTTTTCTGGTAGACTGTGTTACTGTGTTTATCAGATATTATTACATAATTATGCCAATTTAAATGGAGCGTTGATTAAGTAAATAACTTCCACAACAAAATAATAGGTTCTTGAGAATGCGCTAGTCATATAATTCAGTAATTTTATCCTATAAGGACTACAATCAATCTAGAGACTCACCTGTGGGCGTATATTGCGCTGGATATTATAATATTGTCGTCAATATAGATTTTTGATCAGCATTATTAGCTGTGTCCGTCTGTCCATACAATTAATAACAATACAAAGATATGTAACTAACAATTTGTTGTTAAGTTAATTTCATTTATATTGTGGTCTATAATTAATAAATTAAATTACGCTTAAGGATTCCAATTTCCATCACCTCAAGATTATTAATAGTTTTGCACAAATTATTTTCAATATCGGAAGACAATATCAAACAGATACCATTAATAAATAATAAAGTCTGTAATATTCTCTAATAGTGTCTCTAAAACCAAATATTGTTTAAAGATATTTTGGACAAGTTAAACAAAGAGCATCCAATGAGTAATATGAGCAAGTGTGAGTGCAATGATAGCTGGATCTGACTTGCTTTTTTCAGTTTTCATTTAATTTATACAGATTTGTCTTAAAATTATGAACTTAATGCCTGGACTCCAGACAAATAACAATCAAACAAAGCTTTGTCTTCTTGTCGGTTTTTTGTTTTTCATCGTCAACAATTTTTCCGTTGTTGTACTTTTGGTCTAAGCCAATTAAAGTTATAATACTAAGTCGCATGCCACAACAAATTATTCTTCCTGCAACACGCACAAGCAGTCTTCATAATAACAATGCCAATTGACTTACTACATATTTGCTCTGTCTGTTTATCTGAGACAAAATACACAAAATAAACTTGAGTGTACTTGCAACTTGCAACAAAGACAAAACTTTTAAAAACAGTCAACAGGGAGCAGCTCTAGGAACTGCAGCTGGGCTGGGGTATTTCAGTTTATAGAGCCTCGACTCGACTGGCAACAGTTTTTCTTCATAAACACACGTTTCCCCATAGTTTTCCCACACACGGGCAGTTGGACTCATAACTTGGCTCCCTAACTGTGATTCATATGTAGGACATTATTTGCAGACTAATCGCCTCGGGGCTTAGGCCTCAGGACACAGGCCTCAGCTGACCATCGTTGACTCAATGTAGATTTCCAAAATTATTTCACACTCGGCCATTGCATATATATATATATATATATATATATATATATATATGTATATTTGTATTTAGTATGTATTAGGGGTAATAAAATGCTTTCACATTTTATTTGCTATTGTTCTGGCACCAATAGTCGTAAAAAGAAAATTAAAATGACTTCAAGCCACAGACAATGGCAAATTACTTTCGAATTGTCGCAGCCAGAAAATACTTAAAATACTCGAATACATGCAACTGCTCAGAGGACCATAAAGAATATCCGACAACCCGAAAAACATTTGGATAACAATTTGTAATCTACTATTTGTTATTAACAGCTGAATGGCGTCGAAAAATATATATATTTTCATATAAATTGTTCATTTTGTAAGTGTTTCTCGATGTATTTGGTCTGATTGTGTTTTTCTGGATTTTCTCAATCCTTGCAGTAAATGTTGCCCATATTTAACATTTGAATAACGCGATTTATTATTTTATTTATGTCATATTACATTTTATATAATTTAATAATTTTAATTATAAAATATTTTTTCTTTTATTTATTTTGTGGCTTTGATTTACCATTTAATTTAGAATTTTAATTTTGCAAATCTTTTTTTTCTTAAAAATTTGGAACTCATATCATTTTTATCAGTCTACTATTGGGATTATTTATATTTTTGTACCCCTCGTTTATATATGACTTTGGTCATTTGTTATTAATTTTTAATTTTATAAAATTTAATGTGTAACTTTCATTTAATTAATCAAAAATTTGTATTTTTGAAAGCACAGCAAATAAATTAAAAGAAAATATAAATAAAAGGGTAGCCTTCGAAAAGTAATATGTTTCTCTTTAATGTAAGCTATTGTAATATTTAAATCCTTGAAACTTATTTAATGACTCGCTTTTGTCTTGCGCATTTTGTGTTTTTGTTCTGTAATTGATTTTTGAAGTTCGCGCAAGAAGTCAACACGCAAATGTAAAGCGCCGCAAATTACAATGTTGCCACAGACAAATCGATATTTGAACACACACAAACATGTATGTGTGTGTATAAGTTTATGTCTATATGTACATATATTGTTGCAATTGTGGCTGCAACCATGCTTTATGGCACAAATGAATTTCCATCGTTGGCATAGTTTGCTGGTGAATCCTTTGCCGCTCCTGTTTTCCACTGCATAATCTGTTATTGTGTGTGTGTGTGTGTCAGGAAAACGCCCGATGCATTGAACCAGAATTAGGTAGATATGCCACTGAGCTTTGAGTTTCCTTTGCCCTTTCAACGAATTTGTTTCTTTGTTAGCATTTGCAATTTGCGCTTTTCACTTTTGGTAACGTGCTTGAAAGCAAGCATGGGCAAATAATGTTTCTGCTTTCTAGCTTAATATGTATAAATAAATATGGCTTTGATTAAGCGTTTTTTTGTCAATTGTTGCGAAAACTAACTTCGTCAGACATTTCGTAATGCTTAAGTAAGCGTATTATCCAACCAATTTGAAAATATATTATATATATTTATATATTATTATATTTTATGTATTACGCAGTATATTGATAGCCTGATTTCACTATCAATATGTTTTACATTCTCGAATGTCTAGAGAATGTGAACTAGTTGCATGTACGTGTTGCCATAAGGGACACAATTCTGTTCATTCAATTCGTAAAATATGTTGCAAATGCTGGAAGTTCGTGTTTTCGTGTTTTTGCGATAATTTCGTATTGTTATAAAATGTATGGCAATATCAATATCACACACAGTTTGCATATCAAGAGGGATTAGTGTTTAGAATACATTTCAAAGAAAATATTTTATTTTATATTTAAATGTTGACAACAACATAGAAATTAAGTTTCTTTTTCATTGTTTAATTTGCTTCTAAATTATTAGTTTGTTTGCAGAAAAGTGGATAGGGTCTATCTTATATTTAAAATACTTGTTTAATCAAGTTTAACGAAAATGGAGACTCATAATGGAATAGCGACAGCTAAGTAAAACATTTGAATGTTCGATATGTTGGGAATGGTGGAATTGGAATTATCAATGCAATAGAATTGATAAAAAAATATAAACTCTATATGCCAAGTTATGCATATTTAAAAATAGGGTTTGAAGCATTGTGCTTTCCTTAGCTCAAAATGCCTATATCAAATCAGTCTGAGGCTTTACCCAACTCATCATCTGTCATAATCAATGACAGTTGTCAGTTGAGTAACAGCTGTCAATTAAATGGCAAGTACCCGTTTCAAGATGATTCCTTAAATGCTATGCTTAAATAAGCTGCACACTTTGGCGCCTTAACAGCATTAACTGTTGCCTGCCACGGAAAGGTCAGCCCCGATTCCGACTACAAATAAGAAAGCCAAAAACCATGGAACTTGGGGCACTGGCTCGAGCTGCTGTCGATGGTTTGTGGCAAAGCTGTGGCTTCAACCACAATGGCCTACTGTTTCAGTTTGTTCATGAATTATTTAAGAAATTAATTAACTAACAAGACGCCAAAAACAGCGATAAAGAGGGCAGCAGCAGGAAGATAAAGAGGACGAGGGGAGTGGTTGGGAGCTTATTGAAACGAGCCGTTTACAAAACATTACGTGCACTTTGCTTTATGATAATGACAATTAATTTCATTGTTCACGTTTAAAGTTGTGTGTGTTTTTAAAGCCTCCAAAGTGGTGCTTAAGTCCAACTTAATGTTCACTTACACAAAGTTTGCTTTTGTACATTTTTAGAGCATTTAACTTTCATGCGTCGTCTTGGGAATTTTGGACTCCAAGCTGCGGTTTTCCTTCGCAGTTACTGGGAGAAGTTTGAAATTGCTTTTCAATGGTGACAAACTTTTAAATAACTACTCGATCAATTTGAAGCAATATGTATATACAGGACAAAAGGAATCCTAAAAATCATTTTGTGCACAGCTATTTGATTAGCCATGTGAATATGAGAGTCCTGTGAACTGTAAACTTGACGACGATTATTTGCACCACTTGTCTGCAGGAGTAGTGAAACCTTTGACCATTCAATTTCGAAGAAAATACATAAAAAGAGCTATAAAAAAGCATTAAAGAAAATAAAACTGAGCAAGGTCGAAGTTAAGAACACATTCAGTTTTAAAGTATTTTTTTATTTTTATTTTTTTGTGCAGCAATATTTGTTATAATAAAATTTAATTGTACTGTATCGGGAAAACAGGAATCTTTGGGTATTCAATTTAATCCGTTTCGAATAAAATAATATACATAAAAGAATAATTTGGTTTTTATTAAGTATCATTAAGAGCACAATTTTAAATATCTGGTCAGTTGAATAACATATTCGCTTGCATTTGTTGTTGAGCATCTACAGTAATTCTTACTAACTTTTTTTTTTACTAACAACAAACAGAAATCTTACAAATTTATTCTACATTGATAACTTACCTTTATGTATTCAATTCTGTTTTTAGTTTAATTTTTATTTCTCTATTTTTGGAATTTTCTATATCGAGAGATGAGAAGCCTTTGACCATTAAATTTATGTCGCTTCAAATAAATAGGAAATACATAAAAGAACCGTGAAAAGATTTAAAGAAATTAAAATTGAGCAAGGCCAATGTTAAGAACCTATTTAGTATTAAACTAATTTTTTGTTGCCCAGCAATGTCTGTTATAATATAATAAAATAAAATTATATGTTAAGAGCTCAATCTTAAGCGACTTGTTTCGTGAATAATATTTTCGCATTCATTTGTGTTTGGGCATCTTATCTAATTCATACAAAATCATTGTATTTTCCGTCTGTTTGGGTTTTTTTTCTGGGTTTTCCTCCAGCAACATGTAACATATGTTTGACCAATTTTGCATTCAAATACCCTAAAAAAAATTAAATAAATCGAATAAAAAAATGTATTGTTCTTTGCTGGCATTAAATATTATTAAATTTGAATTTAATTAATTTTTTGTATTTTTTAGTCGACATTAAATAAATAAATATACCGAATTCGGTGAGGACGAAGGAGCATATTACATATTGTGTACAACTGACACAAAAATTCGCACACTTGTTCAACATATGTTTTCCCTTTGTGGAGGAATGCTGCACGACAGAGGCTAATAAAAGATTAGTCACAAATGCGCTTAAATTTGATCCGTCTGTGTTTAATTATGTGACCCAAGTTTGTTATTGTTTTGCTACCGGCGTTTCTTCAGGTAGGTGGTGGCTTAAATGTACCTTCCTTGAGATGGAGGCGCACAAATTGAGGCTGGCAGACGGCCAGGGATTCCATTTGCTTGTATGCAATAAAACAATTTAATTAGATTTTATGTGAGCCACCGAGCCAAGAAAATGAAAGCAAATAAACCACAATAAACTGCAAGCGAAACATCTGGCACTTGCTGCCGTAATTCAATCTCTGCTTTCCAAATAACCGCATGTGTCTCGCCCGGGCCGGGTTTATGTCCTTGTCTTTTGGCAATTATGATCTTAATGCCCTGCCTGTCCGTCCGTCTGTCCGTCTGTCTATCTATCTGTCTGTCTGTCGGTCTATCTGTCCGTGTGTGTGTAGCAATTATGAGCAACACAATGGCAGCAAAACTGTTCCTTTCGCATTGTGCACAGCATTTTCAATTTGCCAAACTGTCGCACATCATAAGCAACTGCTAGGCTAGTGGCAAGTGAAAATGCCGGCGTGATTTCAGCATTTGCAACTTAACTTTAAAGACGCCTCCATTTTTCAATTTGCCCCGAATATTTATGCACATTCTTCACACTGGCATTTCCGGCCAAGCGCAAACACAAGCTCCTGTGATTTATGTATGTGTTTAAATTTCAGTGTGTGTGTGTGTTGGCTACTTTCGGGCCAAGCCACTCCAACATTTGCAGTCCAGTACGAATGGCATTGAGCTCATATCCGAGATACTTTCGGCTAAGGTCAGGTCATTGGTCAATGGCCAATTTGTCTTCTGTGTGTGTCTTGGCGAAGACATTTTCGAATTTGTTTGTTTGCCTAAATGACTGTTAAGCATTGACTGGCTCCAGCATTAAATGCTAGATGTGCTTCAAAATCTCAGTTGGACTAATATTTTATTAAATGCATTTAAATCTTCAACTTGCCCCAAATATATTATACTAGACGTTAACTGATGTTTTAGCTTAAGCCAGGTGGATTATTAAAGGTCTTATTATTTTTCCAACTAATTGTACGCCGATTTTCATGTGGATTAACTAAATTTCCTATCGAATTGCTAATTATGTATCTGTCAATTCCATTTTGTGTGAATGCCTTCGGCCTGTTAAATTCTCAATTGTCAGTTTTAATTACCTGTGCTGCCACATTTCAGCTTAGTGCTGACAATCAGAATTATTGCGCATACGACACGTGCCCCAATGCTATTCCGCTTTACATGTCAACGCGTTTGATAAATGCCACGAATTTCGCATTTGGCGCACTGCTTTGTGCAGAAGACAAGACGGAAGCCAGAAAAACAAGCCAATTATCTCAATGCTCAGCTGCCTGCCTCCCATTTTTGCTTTGTCAAAAGAGGGCGTGGCTGTTTGCAACGTGTTGAGCCTGCCTATTATTTGTGGCACGTTTCGTAGACTTCAAAAAGCGTGGCAAACAAACGAAACAAAATACACGTTGGTGAATTAGACCAGATTTGTGGCGTGTGGCACCTTTGTTATTGTATACTCTTGTAACGGATTCCATTTATTTTATTGCCTCGCAGAGGTCAATACAGTAATAACCACCTGTCCATCTGTGTTTCTATCTGTCTGTCCATCTGTCTGTCTCATATATACGAAGTGCCTGGATCGGAATAACAATTCATATAACTGCCGTCAGAACAATCGGTCTGACTATGGTAAACAAACTTTTCTTTAAAAAGTTTCAACGGTCGTTGTGTCGAGATTTGAAATTTATTGGAATAAAAACAGCAAAAATGAGGTCACCAAAATAAAGACAAACAGACCAAAGATAGCTGAAGCCAAATTCAGTATTTACGAGTGCTATAACTCTCCTGATATATTAAGGAAAAAATAATTAAGAAATATCGGTAAATGTTTTGTTACATTTATTTTGAAAATTGAATGTGTCAAGCTTAATTTCGAGTTGCAAGAGTATGTTAAATTCTACCTGTTAGAGTTGGCATTTTCTTTCTTCATTTTATTTTTGGTTTGTTGGTATAGACAGTTAATAAAAAAAAGGGCACCAGGTTTTCTAAGCTGTCAAATCCTCTCACCTGAGCGGCCTGCTTACCCATTGTGCATTCGTTTATTTTGGGCCTAAGCCTTCATGCATCTTTTCCGGTCTAAGCCACATACCTTTGGTGCCCATAAAGCTATTCATAAATTTCTCTGTTGATGACATAATTTACGTGGTTAAGGTTTCAATTTCTAATTTGATTGCTTAAGAAGCAAAATTAACATCCTTAAATTTAGATTGTATAAAATAAAGCTAAAGATACTGAGTTCCGCATTCTGCTAGCTTTTTGCATGCAAAAATTTATAGTTATTTTATAAAAATATATATTTAATCCAAAATATGGCCTAGCACATCATAAACATATTACGCATTTATCTTAATGATGCTGAAAATAAACTGACTCAATCGTACTGCAAATGTAAAACTTAACAAAGAGACTTGGCCAAATAGTAAAGGTTAAGTTTAAAGGCAGTTTCTAAATTGCTTATTGTTTTTAGTTCTCAGTCGGATTAAATAATATTTGCTCACATAAAGTGCAAAGTTTGCCCAACTAACAGTTAAGTGAATTGGTCAAAAGGAAAAAAAATCCTTCTCAAATCACAGAGGGGCCGAGCTTACTAATTCTAATACTTGCCGCAATTTATGTTTTGTTTGTTTGTGTTTACAACTTGAAACACAAAATGGCTTTCAGTTTTCTTTTGTGCGCTTACAATGAGCTGCAGCAGACAGTGGCACAAAGGAGATTTTTGTTTTGGCATATTGCATTTTGCAGACGGCCGCAGGCTCAAAGGAAATTTAATTATCTCTGGCAAGACGATAGAGAAAGAGAAAGAGAGAGAGATATACAGAGATAGAGGGAGAGGGAGACAAATAGGGGTGTCTGGACAGGATGCAGTGGAATTTAGGTGTTACACTGCCCGTCCACAGTACTTAAACGCAAATTGCCATAGATATGAAAATAGGCCATCATCATATGCCTATCACGAGCAGCATTTTGATGCCAAGAACGAGAAAAGGGTCGAGATTGAGAACGAAAAGGGCGTGACTGGGCTATTAGCTGCCCCCAATAACATGTGCACAAAGCAAATGGCAACTCAGCAGAAGCAGCAGAAATATCATCATCATCATCATCATCATCATCAACAGTATCATTATTAGCGTGGGGCATTCAATGCACTTGAATGGGAGCTCAGGGTATTTGTAATGATTGAATTTGAATTACAGTCCGCAGCAACAGCAGCACTAGCAACAACAAGAAGAACAACAATAGCTGCTAGAAAATCTTCAATGTGTCTATGTGCAACTGGCAGTTTTGCTTTTGCCCCTTTGGCTGTGCACCCTTGCCTCTGTAACTGGTGCAGCACGTCTCGCTTCCTGTTAGCACTATTTTTGTTATCTTCCTGCAACTGTGCAGCTTTGCCTTGGCAATTGTCTGCTTAGTTTCTCGCCGCCTGCAGCTTCATATCCTTTCTGACTTTAGGCTATTGCCATGTTTTTTGCTCTCCCCTTCTCCTTTTTTGCTTGCAGCAGCAATGTGTAAAGGGGGAAAGCTGACCCGTTGGCAAAATGCTTAAGAATTGAGAAATGAACAATTGATGCGTTTTAAATGCTGCAACTGTGAATGAGGCGAATTGCAAGCTGTTTCTTTTAGAAAAGCTTCTTGGACATGAGCGCTAGTTCACACAAGAAAACTCGCCCCAATGGAATTTAGCTCCAAGTAAAACTCTGCCTTTGATGAGAGCCACAATGTTGCTGTTAGAAATCGATTTAATATCTGAGGTTACTTTAAAAAATTCCATTTCTTTGTTTTCTTATACCCTGCTTAGTATATTTCTAAAAAAAATGCTTGAGCTTTTACATACACTCTCAAGATAACGTGATAAATTTGAGAAAATTAATTTGGCAACTTGGCATTTTATTTCGAATTGTTGTGTCTTTAAAAATAACAGGGTTTTTGCTCTCAGAGAAAATATATCTAACTACCAGTTTTTTCTCTATGTGTATATAGAACGCCAAAATTAGCTTTTTTGTTACTTGTGTTATTTTTAAATATTAGTATTTTAAAAAATAGGGATTGCATATTTAGTGTTTAAAAATATATTCTATTATTAAGAAGTTGATATCTGAAAAATAGAAGGAGTCGTTTCTAATTTAACTAAATGTTTGAAATTTTTTATAATAACAGGAACATGTCTAGTCTTTAGGGAGACTTTCTAAAATAAAGAAAGAGTTTTTATTCTGAGTAAGAGCATATGTACATATGTATTTGATCAGTATTTACAGCCGAGTCAATAAATTTTTCTACGAAATTTGGAGATGTCCACATCAGATTTCTATAATATATAGCTCTCGTAACACGATATTTAGGAGCAATTATAGCAAAAACTTCTCAGCAACACGAATCGATAATATTTTAAATGTTTCGATTATCTTTTAATTAAACAAATAGTTACATCTCAACGATAATTGCCATCTTTATATTTGCCATGTAGAGTTTTGCTGTTACATTAAATGGGCTGCTACAAGCGAGATTGTAACTTTGTTTTAAAATTCAACACTTTAAGGAGACAAATACAGATTTGATAGATTTAACAAAATTTCAAATTGGAAGAGAAATGCTGCCTATCGATCCGACCAATGAAACCGCCTATTCATTTGTGGTTTTTGGCGCTTCAGGTCATTTGGCGCTCAGTAGAATCTTTCCAGCACTCTGGCAACTCTATCGGGACAATCGTCTGCCGCAGGGTACTAAAATATTCATCTTTTGTCGAACCCAAATTGACCTCGGCAAGTATCGCATCAAATGTGTGCCTTACATGGGTCTCAGCAAGGATCGCGATCCATTGAAGTACAACAGCTTTTGGACCAATGTGCAGTGCTGCTGTGGCAAATACGACAACCCAGAGGACTACGAGGACCTCACAGCAGCAATGGTGCGACAGGAGATGAAGCACAACATGTCTCGGGCCAATCGTATATTCTATCTGGCAATTCCGCCCATCGTCTTCGATCAGGTTACGCTCAACGTCAGCCGGAAGTGCATGACGATTACGGGTTGGAATCGTGTGATTGTCGAGAAACCCTTTGCAAGGAACGAACTCACCTTTCGACCCTATCAGACACAGCTCTGTCAGACGTTCAAGGAGTCGCAGATCTATATGATTGACCACTACCTGAGCAAACAGGTGGTTCAGAATCTGTTTGTGGTACGCTTCACGAATCACATCTGGTCGGAGACGTGGAACAACAAACACATTGCAGCGATTATGATCAGCGTGAAGTGTGAGAAACCGGTGCGGGCTAAAGCCGATTACTTCAATCAGTTTGGCATCATCAGGGATTGCATGACCAATGACATGATGCAGCTGCTCGCGATGCTGACCATCGAGCAGCCGTACAGCAACTATGTGGAGGACATGCGAGACGAGAAGCTGAAGGTCCTCAAGCAGATCATCACCCTGGACATGAGCGATGTGATACTGGGTCAGTATAGCAACAATGGCATGGAGACCGATCCCATCAAGGTGGGCTACACACAACACTCCTACATACCCAACGAGTCACTGACACCCACCTTTGCCATGGTCATTTTGCGCATCCAAAGCAAACGCTGGACGGGAGTTCCGTTCATCCTTAGGGTGGGGAAAGCCCTCAACGAAAGCAAATCGGAGGTCAGAGTCCAGTACAAATCGATGGATTGTGATCATAGAGGTGATAAACAGATAATTCCTAATGAGCTCGTCCTGCGCCTTTCGCCACGCGAGCAGCTCTTCATGCGCATGATGCTTAAGCAGTCGGGAGAGAATCTTTGTCTCCGCGAAACGGAACTGAATCTTATGCGACGGGACAGAACCGTGCCCGATAATTTTCCGAGTCTATTGCTGGACGTCTTCGCCGGCAATCAAATGCTCTTCATGCGCACCGATGAGCAATGTGAGATCTGGCGCATCTTCTCGCATGTGCTGGACTTCATCGATGTGAAGCGACCCAAGCCCCTTCTCTATTACTTTGGCTCCCGGGGACCAATGGCCGCCTACGAAATGGCAGCCAGGCATGGATTTAAATTCTATGAATCGGACGAGTGGCATGCGAAGAGAACCAGCTCAGCTGGCCCAGCCGAAGCTGATCCCAGTCGAGCTCAGCAGGCGATGCCCAATTGGATGAGTTCCCCTACGATGAGCTCCTAGCATAGTCGGTCCACATACAAAACAATACATATATGCCATAAATTAATTCCACACTTACAAATCTCAAATAGACAACAAAAGTTTTTTAATTAACCGAGTGGAAACACTCGGCCTGCAGCTGCTCTCACTGCCCATCGACCAGAAAGTCGAGAAGAACTTAGGTTTCTGGCTTCTTGCTTGTGCTCTAGCCTGGCGAAGTATACATAACACACATCATTTAAAGTAAATGAACAACAGAGAGTTGAAGGAGCGAAGACAACAAAACATTGCATGATAAATATTTATGAATAAAACATGATAAAACTATGACAAAAACCAATAAGAACATTGAATAATTTCTATTCCCAACTTCGTAATACACTGTTTATTTATTTAGTTTATTATTTATAAGTAACAAACTGAATTACAGTATATTAAAAATAAAACTTAAATTAAAAAATAAGAAAAATTTACAACATTTCTGGGGGTATTTAAATGTTAAATGTTCCAACATTTGAACCCAGAAAAAACTCAATCAGACAAAAAAAAATTATTATTATGAATTAGTTAAGCCCCGTCATAAGTGCCTGCGAAAAAATTTATTCTCGGAATCGATTTCAGCATTTAGTAATTGAACTACAAACTAAGAAAGGAAGCTTAATAAATAGCTGTCTATCGGTGTATAAAGACATCACAGATTCCAATCTGCTTTGGTGAATCGGATATTGAGGAGGCCACACACAAGTTCCATATTCTAGAATTGGTCGTACAAAAGAAGTGAAAAGTGTCTGAGCCATCAAATTCCTTTCACGAACGCTTAATAAAACAAAGAAGTTGAAGAACTTTGTTGACAGAGAATTTAATATGGCTATCGAACTTAAACTTATGATCAAGAAGTAAAGCTAAATCATTTACTTCATTCAAGTGTCATCCCATCGAGTGTGTAACTAAAAATCTACAAATATGACTTAGATGAAATTAAATTTAATATTAAATTTGCATTTGAAAAAATAAAAAATATATATGAGATATTTAATTTCCGGAACATAAGGGGGAAACTCGGAAAATTTGTAACCAATCTTGGTAATGCAAACAGACTGAAACTAATAAAAGCAGTTTAAATATCAGCAAAGAAGAACTACTTAGAAAAATGAGAAAATCAATTCAAGATGTAGAAAGAGAATTTAATATTTAACAATTCCCTAGCGCATTAAGCAGAGTGCTAGTAAAGAGTATGGCAGTAGTTGGAAGAAATGTGTCAGCTAGTCAGTATGGCCAGATATCAATTTAATCGTAAGGCAGTGTACAGAATATAAATTTTCTCTGGTCAGGCAGCAAGTTGGCTGGCAAAAGTTTGCAATAAGTGAAAAGCAGTTGATGATGGGAAAAAAGTGCAAGAAAATGCAGAAGCTTGTTGAAAGCATAGTCGAGAAAGTTACTTTGATTTCTTAATGTAACTTTGTTTGAACTTACATTGCTCACACGCCACACTTTGGTTTATTTTATATCTTTCTTGATTTTTATTTTTTATTTATTTTTCGTTTTATTTGGTTGAGAAGTTTTTGTGGGTATTCCGTGTTGACGATGTCCGGTTATCGAATACTTTTTCGATTCAACTCTGAATATAAATAAGTCGATCCTGTCAATGCCTTCTATTGCAATTGGAGTGTACTTCAAAGCTAATTAGCTTTTGCAGTTTGTAATTAGCAGAAGATGCATTTAAGAAATCCCTTGTTTCTAGCATTAACAATTAGTTCTTAACTTGATTATAAATTGCATTCTACTCTTGCCAGCCATTTAGTTTGCAGGTCACCCCAGATTCTTAAGTCCACCCCATCTTGTGTATACTTCTACAGCCCTTTTCAGCTCCTTTCAGCCCATTTCCGTTGCGGTTGCTCCCCTTCCCACTTTTCATGTCCTTTGTTGCGAATATGCTTTAGCATTTTTGGTCCTGCTGCTCCTTTTGTCATTTGTTTGTTCTTTCTTCCTTTTCTTTTATTGTGCCAGCCAAAAAACCAATTCGTTGCGAAAAGATTTAACAGCACGATTCCAGCATTCCTGCCCCATCTCACTCGCACTCTCTCTCTCTCTCTCTCTGTCTCTCTCTCTCTCTCTCTCTCTCTCTCTCTCTCTCATTCTCTCTCGCTATCTCTGTCTTTATCGTTTTATTTTTTATTTTTGGTAAATGCCTTAAAAAATCATTAAGAACAATATTGTCACCCACAATTGAGATGGCGCTTAAGATTATTTATTTATTTATATATTTGTATATTCCTCCGTTTGGCATATATGTGTTGTCTGCTAGCTCTGGGGCCAAACTGATTTATTATTGTTTTCTGGCCTTTCAGATGGTATTTAAATTTGAAACGAAGTGTGTAAAGCATTTAAGATGATACACTTCAGATTGGGACAACATAAAATATAATGATTTATTACTTTAAATTTCTTTGAGAACAATTTTAAGTGGACTTGGCTCATACTCTCTTAGCATCTTTCTTTAAATAATCCAATCTTTATTTATGATAAATGCACGAGCTCCAGAACAGTTATTTAAATATCCTAAAATTTCTCTTCTATTAAGTTATTTATTTGTCATAGAGATTAATATGAGTTCTGGTTTGGAAAACTTGGTAGGTTGATTTTTCTGTGTATGTATCTCAGCAGTTACGCTTCTTATGTTGTTGCTTGAGTTCTGGGGTTTACCTAGAAAATTGAATTTGTCTGGCTATTAGTCTTTCGATTTGTTCTTCTGTGCTACACACGATTTTTTTCCAGTTTAATGCTTTCGAATAAGCTGCCTTACAACATGCACCATGATTTACTCTCACTTGCTATCCCTTTCACGCTCGGTCTCTTCATTTATCTGCTCTTGATTCGACTTAACGTTGCCTCCCTGCGTCTCTTAAAGTGCAGCCCTATTTAATTTCACTTTTTATAGCATAGCCAGAAACTCAAACAATAACCTTCTTCCTACAAACAAACAAAGGCGATAAAAACGAGACCTGGTTACACCTGGTTGGGTATCTCTCTCTCTCTCTCTCACGGTCTCTCTCACTCTCTCTCTCTGTGTATATCTACAGTGGCAAATGGATTTTGTGTTTGAGAACCATAAAGTGAAATTAAAATGGCTGGCAACGGCAGCTCGGCAGACTGACCAACTCGCCTTGGCTAACCGTAAGGCAAACGGCCAGCCAGGAATACAGGCAATAAACAAAAAAAAAAGCAAAATAAGAAAAAAAACTAAACAGCAAAAATAATGCTGGGAATTGGTAGTTTTGTTGGCCATCGACTGCTTCATAGTTCTTAACTCTCGTTTGGTGGCTGCTATCTTCCCAGCATTTGCAGTTCCAGTTGCAGTTGCTCTTGTTCTAGTTGCCCTCTCTCTCTCTCTCTCTCTCTCTCTCGTTCCCCTTGCTGTTGTTGTCAGACTTACAAGCAACTACAACAGCGATTACAACAGTGACACTCCACTCCACTCATCATCCCTCCCTCCCATTCCACACTCCACACGGATGTGGGGAAATGGAACGGTTTGCGGTTGCGGTCGGTCTGCCAACGTTTCACTAGCTGCGGGCAACATTTCAAACTGCTTAATTTAAAAGCGACCCGCAACTGCACAAGGTAGCACAACTGTTTAGGGTTTGGCCAAAAAATAGTTGGCTAAATGTTTGACCAGCTCAGTCGTTGTAGCTGATGGTTTTTTCAGTGCTGCTGGTTGCGGTCTTCTGAGGTGCCATCGACAAGATGCTCGTAATCAAAGCAGATTTTTGGACAGATTTTCAGTCATGGACGAGTTGGCTTAGGTGCGAGGGCAGTATTAGATAGTCTATTAACCAAATTGATAAGGGTGTTGCCTGTGTGTGAGGGGGTACTCTGTATACTTAATGACATGTCAGCAAGTATGGCTTATTTAAAATATGATTACAACTAAATGTAGCTTATAAATGTGTGACAAGATAATTGATGACAGATAGATACGAATAAAATTGGATTCTTGTACTACTAGCAATGATAAAAATAATAATAATAATAATGATAATATTAATAGATTTGTTAATAACAATAATACTAAGTTACTAAGTTTTTCCAATCCTTTCAATAAGTTTAAATATTTATCACATCCTTTAGAATATCCTTTTTTCAATATATGATTTATTTTCTCCTTTTTAAAGAATACAAATAAATAAGTCAAAAATTAAATATCTTTTCATTCTTACATTCATGCATTGCGTGCACAACACTTGTATTTCCCATTTGTAAGACTAATTAAAAACATTGCTGAAACAACCTCAAACAACTGATGTCAAAAGCGCAATAGCCAGCGACATGAAGAAAATTAATTAAATATATTATTATTTAAGTTTCTGTGCATGTTGCACGATACATTCTTGCTCGTTGCATTAATTAGAATGCAAGAAATTCATGGTTCAAGGACTGCTTTACAAAATTATAAAGCAATTATAATGTGGATCTGAGTTTTTCTACTTTGAATTTACTTTGAATATTATAATCAAATCAGGGTTTGCCAAACAAACTACAATATGAAATGTTTAAATGTTTATATTAGCAGCATGCTATTCAAAGCCTTGAGGCTAACCTCGAGACTTGCTTCGCTTGCTATCTGTGATTTTTCCCAAGCATTTTACAGTATTTCCACTCTGCTTTACATTTTCCATTTTCTTTCCGGCTACCGTTTGCCACAGAGCTGACACTTGGTACGTTGATAACGTTCCAGTTTCTTTCTACCCCCTTCGTATTGAGTTAGATAGAGGGCAGAAAAAGGTTTGTTAATTTCAAAGATATTGCAAAATAATTGCTTATTTACCGTGTTCGACGTAACGACAGTTGTGCAATTTGTCAAAGCCACAAGTTGCTGCTGCACCACGAACATTAAAGATACAATTTAATACATTTCAAATTTAAAATCTATATATATATATATGTGTGTTGACGAAATGGAGTTGAGTTGAGTGGACTTTTATTGTACTGTGACACCGTACGTTGTGCACGTAAAAGTGCGGTTTATGGTTCATTTGCTCTCTTGCTATGTAGTCCACGACTCCACTCGACTCGATTCGACTTCTTAACTGCCTCGCTGCACAGCCGCTCAACGGCTGGTTTGCCACCCCACATGCACCCATGCACCCATGCACCCATCTGTGGCAAGACTTCACACAATGGCCGCATGCACGGCTCCCGCTGCAGCTCAAGTTTCACCCTCCTCATGTGAGTGGGTGTGCGAATGTTAAATCGTGTCATTTTATACGATGCGTTCCCGTAATATAATCTAGGTGCTTGCTCTCTCGAACCGCGCTTATGTACTCCACCTCGAGCTTGCCATTTTTCTATGCTCCGCTCCATATCCATTTATTTTGCATAAATATTTATTCGTGAGTGTTGAATGCCCACTCGACTCTCATATTAAATAAAATCGCTATATTCAACTGCAGTCCTTATTTCATATAGGAATATTTCCTTAGTTTGAAGTTGTGTAAACCGACAAATTTAATTTAAGATGTTGAGATTTTTGAGCACTAACTTACATTTTCAGTTTATTATTTACTTCAATGATTTTCATTTAATTCAGTTTTATCATTCTATTATATTTGTCGATTTGAACAACATTTTTTCCTCAACTTCTTTTCTTATTTCTAGCTGAGCAAAGCACATTACAAGTTTAAATTTGGCAAACACATTATTTTATGGGCCCCGACAATGTTATGATTTTATGGTGCCTTTTTATCGCCTATTAACTCTCATTCTTTGACATGTTCGGCGGGATTCCGGGGAGAAATGAATGTTAATTGTCTGTTCATGAAAACTTTCAAAGATAATTTTTCACTTAACATTTCAGCATCATCATCTTTTAGTCATCACGCAAGTGAGACGGAAACTGAAAGTGCTTTCAATATTTCTGTTGTCGCACTTTTATCCTGTCGATAATTTTGTTGTGTCATCAGTAAACATAGATTATGCGTCAATTTGCCATTGAATCGTAAAGATATTTATGTTTGCATTTTATTTGCGCACTAAAATCAAGTTTATTCGACATGGCGTTCGGTGCTCACAAACAAGTTAAGATGTATTGCCATGACGAAGTATATTTTTCATCTGGAATTTCTTTGCAGCTGGTGCGCCGAGAGCAGTAAATATTTCATGAATGAATAGTTGAAGACTTGAAGGGGTTCTCAGGTTACGATTATATCTGCGATTGCTCCATAAATATTGAATATATTGCGGTTTCTATGAGAAACGTTTTTAAATTTAATATGCCACACATTACGCTACAGCATAATAGTAATATAGATTATCCCTCACAGTTCACCTTCCGTTTGCGATTCTCTCCACTCCCACTTATAATATTTTGAACATTTTTCTTGCCACAGTTCGTCACGCGTTTTACTTAAGAGCCGCGAATAATGGCAAATTTCGTTTGCAGATGTGCAGCTGGATGTTGGTTATGATTGTGTGCAGGAGTCTATAGTTATGACTGCTTATAAATTTCAAATGCAAATGCTAAACCAGCCAGCTCCTAGTTCCAAGTTTCAAGTTGCCAGTTGCCAGTTGCCAGTTGCCGGTTCGCCAGGGCATTCACAGAGCCATTTGTCAGCGTTATATGCTGCACACGTTGCGGCTTATGCACATGGCAATCTCTACGGCTCTGCCTGGCTCCAGGCTTCCCATAGACTCCTTGCCCCCCTCACATCCTGCTGCGACAATCGCGGCTGCATTACGCTAATAACCTGAGCCGCCTGAGTTATGTGCGACAGGCGGGAAATTCAAGTTTGGCTGGGTGGATAAGAGCAGCTCGAGACCAATTTGTGTGATGTGAGGCAACGTTTAATTCTACAAATCTACTAGTAGTTCGGGTATTCCGATTATTTTTCTTGAGTGACATACTCAGGTATCAAGAGCTTCTTGCCGAGCTTCTTGATGGTTCTGCACAAACTTAGCCAGAGTGCTGAGTGCTGATAGCCATTAGCTCAGTTAGTGACACTGAAAAGGTGAAATACATTTATTATTAACAAATTATCTAAGCGAAATATATCATTAGATAAAACTGCTTTTGAGCCTCGAGTTAAGTGGAATTATAAGCACTTATTTATTTATTAATGTGGACAGTCCACAAATTAAAAAAAAAATTTTTGAGAATAAAAATTAAAAGCAAATTACATTAAATTAAATTAAAATGGTAAATAAAAATTGTTATCATGTATATAATAGTGTTTGAGCGGAAGAGAGTCCCTTCCAGCAAACCCACTTCAGCCAAGTTTGACTCTTTGTGATACTGCAACCTCTTCTGCTTTTCACTCGCTTCACTCTACACCGCTAAGCTTGAGGCACCGTGTGTCATCCAGAGGCTTGGATGAAAGGCGAGATCAGGAGTCAAGTTTTACAAGTCGATTGTAATTTCCATTTGCTGTTTGCTAAATAATTCTCTCACCGAGAGACTGCACGTGGTCATTTACATTTCAACACCCAAAATGCTCTATCATCTCGTGGAGAGATGCTGCTCTTTATTTTTAAATTATTTAGGATAGAGCCAAGAGAATTAAATCCAGCTTGACTATCTGAAATATGCACATTTCCTGTCTGACATTTAGGGCAGCTAAATTCCTAATTGATCGCAGTTACTTCTTTCTGGAAGACATTACAATGTTCAGGGAACCTGAAGTGATGACTCATATTCAGAAGTTCGTATGCAGAGTTGGTACATATTTTAAATTGATAATTGCAAAACTGTCCAACAATTATCATAAGGTTTGGCGAAACCCAGAAAAAAACACAAAGCACAACTAAAAATATTAAGCGCAAAAAGAATGGTTTCGGAAAGTAAAAAAATACATAATTTTTAAATTGCACTTCTCTTATGTAATTAGGTATGTTTTTGATATACACAAATACTTTTAGCGCTGTAAGTAAAATTGTGCTATCAATTCATCCATTATTCAGTTTTACAAGCAGCATTGACGCATTTTAGCACCTGGAGTTGGCGTAACTTTCTTGTGTAAAAGCTGGAATAGCTTGACGGGGTTAAGTGCAAGCTTTGTCCGTACTTCCTGTGAGTTTATACAACAAAGAACCTTGCCCAGAGACTGACCCAAGTACTGACTGGGACGTACAAGCAGAAGTTGACCAATCGATGATTCCACACTCCGACTACTATGCGTGCGGTGTATGTGTGTGTGTATGTGTGAGTGTGTGAAAGGAACTTCCGTGGCATGTCCTGGAAAGCATTTCCGCCTTTCTGGCTCCTTTGATTTGTCATTGTCATGTGCCAGCGCCATATTGCATAGCTTTGAAGGGACGACGATTGTCCTTGGCATATTTGCATGTGGCAGTTTCGTTTTTGCATATCAATGACTTTTTAGTGGAACCAGTCTTCTCCACAAAGGTGCCAGTTAATTTTTTGTCATATTTTGTGGCCATACTGCTAAATCACACAGATTGGTTTGGCCTCAATTTTGCTTCAACTTTTTTGCAAACTTTTCCCATAATCATAAAAAAATAAGCGGACAAAAAAGTTGAGGATAACCACATAAATTTTGGTTGGCTTAATTAGTGAACAAGCTGTGTATTCTGTAGGTTATTTTTATTAAACATTTGGTTTTTATGTAATTCTGACGAAAAGTTTAAAGCGAAAATAGTTTGCATACCAGTCAGTGTGTGAATAGTTATCTTTTTTCTTATCGTACGTGATTAATACAATAAATAGTTGAATTAACTCTTCAGTAAAATTGGTCTCCGTGCTGAGAATAATATATAAAGCGGGTTTATTATAGAAAAAATATGGATTCACAATAATTTGATATAACATAAAAACGCTGGATTGAAAATTGTTGAAGTATTTATATTAAAAATAATTTTGCTTTTTCATTGTGTTTTATTGTAAATAATAAATAGACTATTCTCTAAAAAAAAACATTCATAATTTTAAAGTTAAGAATGTTATTTTTAAATAAAAATTAAAATAAAAAGTATTTTGAACAGTCCGAAGAATAAGCATATTATCTGCTTATGTGTTGCAGAATACAAATAGCTTTCACATTTTATTTCTTAAATTGTATTCTGTGTTATTTTGCCTCAATTTAAGCGTGTATACATTTTATCAATGTACGAATGCTAAGTCTTTTGGGCTTTATTCAAACTTACCTTCCTCCTGTCTCCTTTCAAATTGGTCTAAAAATACATTTCATTCATTACTGATTTGAATTTATACATTATGGCTGACAACCTAGCAACATCAAAGCCTCAGCCTTAGCAATACCATTAAGAAATAGACAGAATTGAATTTTATGAAATATGTAAACCAGCCACAAGTATTCCGATAATATAGAAATACCAAAAATAAGCCTGAAAAGTATTTAATGATAAACATTTCTGATTGAAATATTGTAAGCCTGCACACTACATCGGGCCAAGAGAGCGACTTTCTCTCTGTGGCAGCCACGTTGGGAAAACTATTTTCATTTTGATAAGATTTTATCTTATTTAATTTAAACATAGTTTTGACTCTCTCTCTCTCTCTCTCTCTCTCTCACACACGCTCTCTCACACACGCTCTCTACCTCTCTACCTCTCGTTTCCTGTTGGGCTCCTTTACTCCTTTACTCTCCCTTCGGCTGACTGCCTTTGCCTGCCTCCGGCTGCACGCGGATGCCGTCGACATCTTTGCGACACTTTGTCCTTTGCGCTGCGCACAATTTAAAGCGAAAGTTACCAAAGTATTAAAACTTTTCTAGTTACTTGTTAGTTAAATAATAATGCGTAAAAGGAACCCCTTGTCATCCGCTGTGCCCCCCTCACACCCAACTTATCTCTTGCACATGTTTGCAGCGTCGATGAAAACGCAGAGGAAAATGCAATTATATTGAAACCGCACCTGCAGCTCGCCAACTTGTGAAAAGAATTTTATGTCATCTGCATTAGGTACTCGTATGTAGAGTGTTCACAATGCGAACCAGAATAGAATGAAGCCTGTGATTAGTTCAGGTAAGCCAATCAGTCTAATAGAAAAAGCAACCATCCATCTTCCAAATTTGTTACACTTTAGGATTGAAAGCAATCCACACTTCACATAATAAAACACTTAAGACTATATTTTCTGAATAATATGATGAATTTCCCTGGTCGCCAAAAGTATTGTCATTTTCTACAATTAATTTTTAACGGAGAGTAGTATAAATATTTGATATTCAAAATTGCTGGCGAAGTCGTTATTGAAATTATGAGTTAAACTTATTCTAAATTATTTATGAAGGAGTAGACTATTCTTGAAATACTCACTTTGCAACACAGAATCGATTATTTTTGTTTGAATAGTTTTAATTGCCCGTTGGTTCTTAAAATATTTTATAACTTAACTGTCTTCAAAAACTTTAGTACCGTTTTAATAGGATAGAAAAATATTTGAATATATATTTTGTAAGGAAAATAATTTGTCTTTGTCAGCCTGTCACCACTAATGCATTCCTATCTCAATCAACACATGTGGGCTTTAGAACATGCATGTAATGTAAAAAGTTAAGTAAATTTGTTTAAACAATTTGCGAGCATTTGAGTTGAGTTTTGTTCACGCTTAACACAATCAGGCCAATGTCCAGCGGCGACAAAATGGCGCCATTTGCCATCCGGCAAGCAAACAAAGCAGACCCTTTGTGTGTATGTGTAGATGTGCTGTTCTTTGTGTGTACACACTCTCGCTCACACACACACGCACACTCACACTCTGGCATTTGTAGACATATGTGAAATGTTCTGTCTGACTCCTTGTCTGGGCCTCTCTTGGGCTTTATTTGACTTTGCTAAGAGCCTCGCGGCCACAGACTGACGCCATTGCACGTGTCCTGATTATCTGTGCCAGTTTTTAGCTAAAGCTGTTGTTATTGTTGTCTTGTTTGTTTTTTTTGTATTTGTATTTTTATTTTTTTTTTTTGTATTTTTTTGTATTTTTTTTGTTATCCTCTTCTTTGTACATCTTATTTAGTTTTCCATGCATGTTTTTTTCCGCATTTATGACCGACAAGGCATATTAATATGCAAAGGGCCGTAAATTTCTTTTTAAAATGAATCACTGATTTATGCCCTGTCAAGCGAAAAATAACATATTCCTTTTGTGTGGTCATATAATATACTTGCTTATAGGTTTTTGACAGCTAAGATTTCTCGTGTTGTGTCACAAGAGATGGTTTAAAAAAGAAAAGATAGTTTTATTTTGGATAGTTTCAATATTTAAAGTTAAGGTTTGGAAGGAATGGGCATTGATGGGCTTTAATTAATTGGTCATATCACGTGACCCAACTAGCTTTAACGATTGCGCAGCCAAAGTACAATTAGCCAACGATTGCAGAGTCTCTCACGCAACGTGAATTTTCGCTTGGTTGCATTTCAATTAAAGTTGCATTACGCAGTATAAATTCAAACAATCGTTAGCTAAACAAATTGCCAGCCATTTAGGTAACAATGCCGGTATTTAGTATGGTAAAACACGGCCAAATAACGTATAGAGAGATTCCACAGGAGGGATAAGCCGCAAACAATTTGCAATGTGAGCCGACGGCGGCGGTAAATGTACAAAACTAAATAGAAATGTGCAGGATATGTGACAATTTGCATTTTTATGCAAACTATATTCAGCTCAATTATGGCGCCCAACTGCCAACTGCCGACTGCCGGATAAAAGCCAACTTAACCACATCCCAACTCCCACCTTCCATTCCAATGCTCTACAGAGTCACGTAATGCAGATGCATTTGGCTTCATCAGAGCAGAGCAGAGCTGAGCAGAGCAGAGGTTGAGCAGGCATGCGAGAAACTCATTTTGTTTGGCCATAAAACACGCGCGGCTGCTCATGCAGGGATGCCAAAGAGGTGGGCGTGGCTCTCTCAAATGCATAGGCATAGGGACACACTCGGAAAAAAAAATCGCCAAAGTACTTTTTGCGCTAAAAATATATTTATATTTTTCAGAAAGTGAATTCAAAAATGTTATTCTAATTTTTCTAAATTTTTTAATAAATATATTTAATTTCCAGGATGTTGCTTTCTACATAGGATACCGCAAATGAATTCTTGTATAAGCATTCTTGTTACTTATATTATTAATAAACATTTGTATTTTTAGACATATACAAACGTTTCATATAGTTTAGAAATGAATATATTTTACTGTGACTGACTTCTCGCTGAGCTACTCACAATTTCAAAAATACTCAAAAATTCCATTATTTGTTTCACAATTTTAGAAGATTTTTTTTTATTTTTTATTTTGCTTTTCAATTAAACTTTTTATAAATTAATTTGTTGATTATTGAAAATATATCCAAATATTTTTTTTTAATCGCCATAATTTTCGAGTTGTTGATTTAGGGAAAGTTTTTAAATTTTTGATCCTCCTTTGTAAAAATTATTTCTATAAACAAGAAAAACTCTATATTTTTTAGAGCGACTATCATTATAGGGCGATATTTTTTGTGAATGTATATAGTATATAAATATATATATATATATATATATATATATATATATATATATATATAGGCATAGGCTCAGGCGCGTAGCTTTGCATACATATATATGTATAAATTACATGTACATAATATATATATTTTTTTTATGCATTAGTCACAACATGTCTCCTGCCACGCCTTCAGCTCCGCCTGCAGGTGAGCAGATGCTTAGCCTCAGCTGTAAGGCCATCAGACATGTAAATTAACATAAGCAGCACCAGTTGAGCTTCAAGTGGCGCAGCTTGCAACGTCTTTTTGGCTAAGACTCTTTCTGGCTTTTTGCGGCTGTTTAAAATGCGCTTATGGCTTATGCCGAAGTAAGCTCCCTCAAATTATGCAATGTTTTTTTTACTCACTATGTGCTTGTGTGTGGAGCGCTTTTCGTATAATTTAAACAATTCTTTCAAATTATTCTAAACTATGCGCATTTGTAAAAACTTTTGCTTGGCAGCTGACAAAGATTAGAAGTGGTCTATTAGATAAAAGGCTGCTTTGGCCTTTACAGATTGAATGAATCTTTTTTAAGTTTATACACACAAAAGCTTCAATTTGTTTCTTTTTCTGCTTAATCAAAGAACTTAGCTGTTCTATCATATCATCTGCTTGGGGGAATATTAAATAAAATGTGTGTCTACGATTTTATTTATTTTACATTTTGTTTATTTATTAATATTTGTTGTCAGATTTGCAACGCATTAAAGGAGACCCCATAAAGAAAATATATTCTTGAGCAGCATCACAAGGCGAGTCGGGATAGCCATTTATTTTATTTTAAATAATCAGTTCAAAGTTTAACCTCTCACTGGAATAGCGGGAAGGGAAACAAACACTATTCAGCGGATTAATTCCGGTCAGGGTATTTAATCTTCTGTTTTTCAAAATTAACCTTGTTTTCTTGTTTATTTTTGAATACAGCTCTAATAAAAAATGCTTTAATTTTCTCAACATGTCTAGTGCCTAGTACAATGTAATTAATGTTCCATATGATACGATTTTCCATAAAAGTACGTTTTCCAGAAGTCCCTAACAACATGGATTTACAGAACGTCGACTCTGCATGTTAAGCCAACCCATTACTTAGTGATTTAAATATGAAAAATAATATAGTGAATTTAAATACACGAATGTGTGTCACTTTTATGTTTGTTTCGCCTGGATTAAGCTCCATCGTTATTACAAGCTATCACTTTGTTAATCCACCTGCTGAGTTTGCGACCTATTAAGTGTAAGCTGCTGCCCACAAAAAAGTATCAGCCACAGCAAGGACAGGCACGTGTTAATTAATAGCTACTGCAGCAAAAATGCAGAGCAAACACACTACAAAATCCCCAGCTTACAGCCAATAATAAGCAGAGCACACAACCAACGGCAAAAGAAACAGCAATAGCAGCAGCAACAGCAACAGCAACAAAAAACCAACAGGGATTCGTTGCAAGTTAAGCTTGAAAAATAAGCAAAGATGATGGCCAATGGAAAATAAAGACAACCTTTTGCTTTAAGCTGATCGAGTGCTTTAATAAACGCTTATTCTGCTGCTGCTATTGGTATGGCAGCAACGGCTGCTGCTGCTGCTGTTGTTGTGTGTGTTGCTGCAGCTTAAATATTTTTAATTGCATTTCGCGTAATCACATGACACCTACACAGCAGCAGCAGCCGTGAACCAGTCTCGAACAGAACTCGACTCGTTGCAAGCAGACTGAAAGCAGCGCACATTTTTCCAATAGTTAATGGCAATTTGCTGTTTTGCTATTTACGCCAATTATCATGCACTTACAGCAACAACAGCTGCAGCTGGAGCAGAAACATGAAAGCCACTACAAGTCAAGGCACAGCAGCAACAGCAGCAGCAGCAACAACAACCTGCCCAACAAGCCATGGCAAAGTGATTGCGTATGTGTGTGGGTGTGCTTGAGTAGGTTCTGTGCAAACACATCATAATTAAATCCTTCAACAAGTTTCACATATAATTACGAACACCTTGCAAAGACCCGCTCTGGCAATGACACAGTATATTGTGCGTCGTGCACACGTGGTGTGGTAACCTGCTCGGAGGAACTGTAAGAGATTAGCCTTTTGTCATTGCATTGTGGTTGATCCCAATTATGTTAACTGCAGTTATCAAAAAGAGTTAAGCTCGAACCAATCAGGAGAAACGTGTTACCTAACTTATGCTGCGTTTATATTTGCATGCAGTGCCATTTATATTGAATTAAAGAGTTTTGTTTATTGGCACTTTAATGTGGACATAAAGTTCATTACAAATGCATTCATTATGCACTGCAAAAATAATTTCGATCTAATCGTATTTTAAACTACTAAATTGAATTGATTTCTGAAAATTTTAATTTTTAATTTTATGTTGCTAAATAAATTTAATTTAATAATGGAATTTTTGTATTGGTAATTATCGACTAATTTTCAATTTAAATATGTGCTTCGAATTAGGCATATTTTTGTATTCAACAATGTCAACGAGGTATACTTAAAAAAACAATCGTTTGTTTTCCTGAAAATTTAAAATGTTCAATTTAAAGCAAAGTCTTAATGCCGCATTTTTTTTTAGATTTTGGGTTTTAGATTTAATCTGCCTTTTTCCCTATCCCAGTGCGAGGTGTCCACAAAACCGTTTGGTTTGTGGCTTACGCTTGAAGGCCATAACTCAATGGCGGTTTAAATAGGCGAAATTCCGGCACTCATACACACAAACAGTGACCTAAGCTCAATAGCCATTGTATGCCGTACATCACGCATACGCATTGGGTGCGCAACTATTTGGCTTAGCTTTTGTTTGCAAGAGGCAGCCATATATATATAAAGCAGCAGCTCTATTGGCAAGACAAATTAACAGCAAATGCCATAAATCACACAGCTCGATACTCGAGCAGACTACGGACTGTCTGTCCGGACTGTCTGTCCGGACTGTCTGCCTGCTAATTGTCAATAGCTATTTATGCCCATTGACATGTTTTGTGCAACGCCCTTGATATCTATCTCGGATGGCCACTGTATTTCCAATAAGCGGTCGGCTTTGGGCATCTGTCAAAAGTCGATCAGGTTAAATGGCTCTGGAAAACTCGTCAATTCAATTTGAAATGCATATACAAAAATCAACAACGGCTATTGCAACACATTTTGGCTAAATAAATGTTGTAACCAAACGCACGGATAATTAAAGCATATTTTTGTATTCATCAATGTGGATTAGTGTTAGTCTGTTTAATGTATGTGTGTTGAATAATTTATGTAATTTGTGTGTAAACAACTGAAACTATTTAGTCAGAACTTGTCACATGTAATTTTGACACATTCCACGCCAGCCAACAGCTGTCATTTGCGGTGGAAAGAATAAATTGAGGCAATGAAAATATGATACATATATTCAAGCTGACAGCCAACACAATGGCTGCACATATTAATTAACCAATAAAAAGATATACATTTTTATTTGATTACTTCGAATATATCGGGCCGCAATCATAGGTCATTTGAATAATTAAACATTTGTTTATATCATCAGCTTAAGTTAAGCATTTAAAATATTAAACGATTTATACGCAATATTTCAATAATTATTATATCCATTATTTTATAATTTTCTCTTTCATTTTAAGATTTGAATTAAATATCTTCCGATTAAATTTGTTTAATTTAATTCGTAACTTTAATTTTGTAGTCTACAATAAGTTAGTAAACAAGTGTTCTACAGCACGAAATACTAGTTATTTTAACATATATTAAATATGAAAATTAGTTTCCATAACCTAACAGAAGTTCCTCGGTTTTTTTATATTGATTTCTAAGAAACGACGTAAATAAAATGACCACCTAATGTAATTGCCCCTGGTAGCAAAAAAACTTCCGTTTTTGGTACTGGGCATTTTGTAGAATAAAATAAATTTTTTATTTGCTCAAATTCAACTTTTTTATTGCACACTGCTTGTTTGGTTTGATTGCCATTTGCTGCCTCGACTCCCATTTTGCCATAGCATGAGGTGCACAATTATTAATGGTAATTTAAAAGTTGTACTGATTCAGGGCACTTGGCCATTTGATTTGATCAATTAAAAAGCGCTTCTTAGTCTTCCCACATCCGGCGTTCCCTGGTTACCACCATGCCTTGACGTTGGCTCGTCAAGCCAGTTGTTATTGTGGTCTTTGATATTTACTTTTAATATGTCCACGCGCCAGCCGAGGTAGCGCGGGTAATGGAAATGGGAGCCAGGACAACGACGTTGACGCTAATGGAATTAATTGCTATTTCTTCGTCCAATGCTAATAAAAGCCACTAAGCCCATCAACAAGGACGAATAACAATAACAACTGTGTGCTACACTATGCCCACCAAATTAGACAAAACTTCAATACTTTAATTAGCTTAGTGGCAGCTAGAGAATATATTCTGTCGAACTGTATGTAGTCCAATTCATCAGTTTTACTGAGCTCAGCTGACCACACATACAGACAGAGAAAAACAGCTCGTAAAACGTGAGTTAAATTCACAATGCATAGCTCAAAGAGCAACGCGGGGATTATGAGGGGATTACAATAAGTTAATGAGTTGGATTTGGTTTTTGTTCGTTGGCTATTGATGTGGCTAAAGAGCACATAATTACTGAAAATCCCTACAATCCTGTGTATGCTAGCGTATCAAATTATGTTGTTCAAATGGTGTTTACGCAAATTAAATTACCAAAAATGAATAGACTTCAACTTCAGTCAGTGGGCGGAAATAATAAGCCAGTTAATAAATACATCTGAATTAATCCAAATAATAGACTGTGAAGAATAATAAAATGGCGTGCAGAGCATATAAATTTTATTTTTATTAATACTAACTATATATGTTGGAGATTTGGGGTTATGGGTGCAGGCTTACTGATCGAAACATCGGGCCCATGACCATTGATAACACGAGGAGTTTTCTATAGAGGTTATATACATATATTCGACAAGCGCTGCGTGACCTTCTTTGCTTAATGTAATGGAACGACTAAATTACGCTAATCGATGTTATGCGCGTCTTTACAGTGATCTGTTAAGAGACTCGCATACAGGATGTTATGGTAACTCTATGTAATCATTGTACATACAGAACTATGTAAACATTGTTGCCTTAACATATTATTATACTATAACAATAATATATATGTAATATTACAATTAATAATATAAGTGTGTGTTTTGATGTGCGTTCTTAAACATTTTAATATTTAATAAAGTTATATATACTATACATGTTGGTAGATGAGATGCCTGATAGACAGAATAAGGGGAATCGAATTGGACTTATGTAATTTAATCTTAATATTGTCCAGGTAGTTTTCCTGTTAGGCTTCGCATATCGGATTATTTAGTATTAGTATTTTTCTAATGTTCAAGCTGGTCATAACTTAAGCATACAATTCTCTTCAATAAATTTGCTGAAATAAACCTAAGCCGGAAATGTGTTTCTGCCAAGTAATTAAATGAGCTTTATCACTTTTTACGCAGCTGTTGCTCAACCTTACCTGATGTTTGATTCTATGGATATTTCACTACTGCTAGTAAAAAGCGAACTTTGCTAATTTTTGCCGCCACACCCCAACGTTGCCACGCCCACTCAACCGAAAGGCGAAGCGTAATTGCATTGAATATTGATTTTTTGTAAACTTTGTCTGTCGGGTATGCGTAGGAGTGGTTCAAAGGGAAAGTGGAAATCTACTGGAAATTGATTTTCACTTACAGCCACACTTTGTTTTAGCTGCATCGTATTTGCAGCAGACAGCAAAGCTGTATACATATAAAGAAATTAATACAGATTTTAGAACCAAACATTTTAATTAACGATTCCTAGATTTGTTATTGTTGTTGTTGAACTGTTAGTCAGTTAACAGTTGAATATTTTCTTGGTTCTATTTTATAGTTTTCATCCATTTCCAGTTGGATAAATACATTTTCCATCACAATTAAAAATTCCAAGTATTAATTATTTCCAGCTAGTTCACACGAGGGAAAAGATATAAGAAAATTGGTCTTCGCAATTTTTAATATGATGAACGATTTAAGATAGAAGAGGAATGCTCAACTTCAAGTCAGGCTCTCCCGACTACAGCACTTATACTCAATGTTATTCTGTTTTCGCTTTTTCAAAAAAGGTTGTTTGTGTTGTTCGAGGACTTGGTCGCAGTGGGAGACTGAATACGGGTTGGAAAAAAACACGTTGAGATGGAGCAATATTTTTCATATGTGCTGTTGCCTCTTGCAAAATTTGCATTGTATACTACTGAGAAAAGCTTCCACATATAACATATAACATATATAAAGCTGTACATGTAACATGTTATATGAGAATGCTGCAGATGATTTAAATAAAATAAATTAATGGGTTGAATGGCTATTCTCTAGAAATGAGGGCGTAGCTGTTATTCTTACAGCGGACATATTTTCAAAGCAACAGTAAAATGCACTCAAGTCGTCTTTCACATTATTTGCATGTATGTATGTTTGGGGAAGTGTAATAATAGAGTAAGAGTAATGCATTCATTTCCTGAGAGCATCAACCGAATTTCGGCGTAGGTTGAAGTTTAATATGTAAGCATGCATTTGATGTGTGGGACAGCATACGTTGCATGTTTACACACACATTTCCCTTGGCATTCCAGCAGCTGCCATGCCACAAGAGATGCAACCTTTATTGGACACCTTACATGATATCCACATGTGAATTTCATAGGAGTTGCACACATAACTTTTACAAACATCAGCTCCGCACAGCTATTTGGTCGAAACAAAATGTATGCAAAGATTTACAATGTGGCCTCGGTGAATGTGTATCCGATTTATATTATATTTCAGCGGATATAACAGAAATGAATTGTGACTCTGGGTCTGTGCTCTCTGCGCTCGTATATCATAGCGATTTGCAATTAAAAAATTGTCAATGGTTGCATTTTGGGATATCAAGGTGGAATGTACACATAAAGTTAAGGTCAAGAATTTTTAAAAGGGGATGTAGTTTGAAATTGAATATTTATTATACTTTTACAATTTCCCACATTTTGGTAATTGCTACGAGCAAAAAGTTAAAGGAAACCCAATGATTTCAGATGTATTCCACACTCACAGCAGAAATGCAATTTTTGTTATTTATTTTATATTTACATCCATGAAAATTCGCAGACTTATTTGTTAACTGTGTTTGCAGTTGATCTTCACTTCAGATTTTACTCAAATTGCGCTCATTTGTATGCTACAATTGCGATTAAGCTCTACTTCTGCCAAACTGGTTGCAGTGTGTGATTGTGGGGGTGTATATATATATATATATATATATATGTGTGTGTGTGTGTGTGTGTGTGTGTGTGTATGGAAACAACATTGTGTGAAGTGTTTTTGCTGCATTTTGGCAGCTAGTTTTAGAGGGAGCACAATTCAGTTGTCATAATTGGATAAGGTTTCGCAGCCTCTTCTGGGATTTCACAAAGCCTTAAAGAAAGAGTTGTGAAAATAGTAGTTAATAATAATAATGAATCTTTTCATTATAATTTCAAAATGAAACATTTACATAATTTTTAGCAAAACATTTAAATTTAAATAAAACAGAAGAGTTGGGCGAATATGTTTCGAATTTTTTATGTATATTTTAAAATTTTTTGCAATTGCAATTTTGAACATAACATTTAATAACGCACATCTGAAGAATATAGAAAGTGTTACCATATTGTAAAAAATATTTAGCTTGCCATGATAACTTTGAAATGAAATTCAGAACATTTAATGAAAAATATATATTTTTTTAAATCCAATCTTCGAAAAGTTTACAGATGCGAATCTAAAACATTAACTAAAGCTACTATTTACACTCCGACAATGAAGGTAAAAGAATATATTTGTTTTGTTTAATGTATTGCTGTCCGAGAAACTTATTACAAAGACTTGAAAATTGAAACTTTTGACTTAGAAAAATAGATTTAAGACTACAAACCGATGGAATCGATTATCATTGATTGCAAACTCATTTGACTACAAGACTTTGAAGCTACAGTCACCAAAATAGGTTAGTATTAGTAGAGACGCCCCTCAAATGTTGGCACCGGTCACGTCCACCCCCACCGTCAGCAACAGGAAACAATTTTAAAAGCTAATAAGAAGGTTATTCGTCAACTGTTTTCAACTGAATTCTCACTTGTTATAGGAGAGATTATTAAGAAATAAACGCTGTTTCAATCAATAATCCAGCACTCATTACTTAAATCTAACAATGATCAAAGTAAGCACTAGTTCCTAAAAATTGTATATATAAGTGGCGAAAATCAATAGAAACCCCCCATCAAACATTTTCCGAGCAGTTTGCAAATTATTTTTAAAAACCTGCTTAATAATTATTTAAGTAATAAAAATAAGTTTGATGAAATATTTAAGCCTCAGTGTGGAAACTGGGCGATAATGCTTGTAAATTGTGCATTAATTATTAATTGCCTAACACATTTTTTTAAACGCAATATATAAATTACTGTTTAAAGAAAAAGCGTTTTTGCATATTTGGAAATATTTACACAATTTAGCAATAGTAACACATTCAATAATGGACTTTAACACTGTTTTGTATGCCTTGGTGATATTTTAATTAACGACTTGTCCCGTAATTTTCAACAACTAAATGAACAATAATTGGCTTCTATTTAGCTTTTTGTGTGTATTTTAATTATGCGTTTTTAATAAACGCATAGAATGTGTATGTGTGTGGCTGTGTATTAGAGTGTGTGTGTGTGTTGGTTTTTGTTTCCCATTTCAATGACTAATTGGCTGCTGTTTGTTGGCTTGCAATTGTTGTTGGCCTAAACGTGATTGCATGTTTAAGCAAACCTTTTAATGGCGAGCGCGTTATAATTTATGACCGTCTGGCCATAATTCAACACGCAAACGAATGCTTAAATAAAAGACTGCTGAAAAGTTTGCAAATGTTTGTAGAGCCACAAAAAATAATAATGGCTCGGAGCGAAACGTAATAAATGCTCCGTGGTGTATGATTTCTGTAAAGTTTTGAGGCCATAAACTCATAGCATGCACTCAAAATTGAATTTCATACCTAAACAAACATAACAAAAAATAACGAGAGCATTTTAACATTAAATATAGTGCTTAGAAGCTACATGGGAGCTGAAGGATTTGCTTTCACTATTCAACTCTACAGCATGTGTTAATGAAGTGTTTTAATTGAGTTGCTAGTAACACGACTTCCTCTCTCCCTCTCTCTCTCTCTCTCTCTCTGTCTGTCTGTGTGTGTGTGAGTGTGTGTAACTATGTGTGTCTGTGGGCATGGCAAACGATATTGCAATGTCCTATTGCCGGGCTATTACATTTTATTACACACTTAAGCGGAAAAAAAGCGACATGTTTTCAATGTTTATGAAATAGTTTTGGCATCTTGTAAAGACTCGGCTTACATGAAAATAAATGTGGTGCATTGTGTGTAGAACTTGTTCTTAATGACAGACGAAATGAAAATGCTTTTTTTTATTGATTTTATTTAGCTACAGCGATTGCTGTAGCTGTTGTTATCCTTGATGATGTCTGCTAACAAGCAGCGCACATCATTTGCAGTTGATATTTGTTGTACCTTTTGTGTGTCTGTCTGCCAAGACGAAGGACGCTCGTGGCTAAGACCCTTAAAATGGAAATGATTATGAATGTCGAGACCAAAGTAAGCAGGGACTTAATTAAATTGAATTCGCTTACTCAGCCATTTTGCATTTATAAGGATTTCATTTAAATTCCTTCTTTGCATGCAAACAATACAAGAATTACATTCATTTTCCTAAATTAAAAATAAATTGAATAATAATTTGAATGTGTCAATGGGAATACTTTTTGGCTTTGTCATGCACACATTCGTGTTTTCCAAAAAATGTATATGTATGTAAGTCTATATAAATGTATGTGAATTAAAATGTGAATATTTAAAACATTTACATAAACAAATGTTTGCCCAAAAAATGTGGAATGACTTAATATATATGAAGTGAATTAGTTTAGGTAAGTTAGTGAATTAACTCATGAATATTCAAAACAATTACATAATTAAATCTGCTAGATTTACTCATTACATGTCGAGTAGACAAGCCATTTATATGGGAAGGAACAAAATTGCCAGAAATTGGGACTGTTATTTAAAAAAACGATTGCAGAATTATTGTTCTTACTCAAATGACGAAGGCGAAAAAGTGCACAAAAATACAGATATACTTTTGGAAAATATAGGTGCCTCATTAAAAAATATTCAAAACATACAAACTATCTTAATCGAAGCCGGAGTTCACCTGCTCACATCTATATTTCATTAAAGCTTAAAGTAAGTTATTTGTTAAGGTGGGCAACATTGGTGCTGACAGATACGTTTAAACATCTTCCACGTGTTCTGACAAGGAGACTACTCACTCATGTGGAAACAACTAATCGAACTTATCTGGCAACATGACGATGAGAAAATTTGAATGGCAAGCAGCTAGCATGCTGCAACAGAAAATAAAGATTTTGAAATTTAAAAAGAAAACATATTCATATTAAGTATACGTATATGCATAATCATAAGGTAATTACGATTATTATGTTTATGTAAATATGAATCATTTAACATATTAATATTTTCATTATAAGTAAATATGTGCAAACATATATGCAAATTCTCGTTACATATTATTTTTAAGATAGTGAGAGTCATTTTAAGAAAAAAGGAATTTAAATAAAATTGAGTTGCCCGTGTAAAGACCCTTGCCAGCGTGTGTAAGCAGTTATTGCCAGATATGCAATTCTTAGCTCGGCATTCAAAAAATAAAGTAAATGAAAGCATTGCCGGCATGCGGAAATAGGCCTCTAGAGTAGAACGATGTTAATAATGTGTTGCTAAGAAGTTATGAGCATAACAGTAATTGGCCAGATATCTGCCTAGCAATGATTTGTCTTTGCTCATAAGATTGATTATGCTTATTAATGGAACAGAGCCGTCAATTATGCAAATATTGCTGAAGAGCTTTTCCTAGTGAAGCTATTTGTAAAGCGACAGGCTGTCTTGGGATTGAATGATTGATGGAACTGGCAAGCTTCTTTACATGTTATTGGCATATACACCAAAAACTTTCAGCTAACTAACACATCTAACTGACTTCACTGGCTAATTGCCGGCATCAAGAAAACAACGAGGCAGTCAGCCAGAACCTTTATCAACTAGTTAGCCAAAAAACCAACACTGCGAGTCTTAGCACAAAGTTGTTTCGCAAATTTCCACGACAGGATAGCGAACAAATTAGAGGAAGTCCATGGCAAACAACGCTTGTCGCCTCGTTGAATCATAAAACAAACTGTCTACAGGTTGAAGTTGCAAGCTACAAGTTACACGTTGTCGCCCAAATGCCGGAAATAGCGTCGACTCGAGTCAACAATAAACTGAACAAAGTTTTCACGACGGCGACATCCGTTTGGTTGCATTTTATGGCGTATTTTGCTAGTTTAGCGGGCCTCAGTGGCTTTAATTTGACTTCGCCTCCTCGACGCACCTGGGCGGCACTGGGTTGTTGGTTGAACGGGAGTAGCCGCTTTATGTCCGCCATTGCAATTAGGAGTGCAAACATACGCGGCGTATGCTCAATGCCAACAGAAGAAGAAGATGGCAACAAGGACATGTCCATTTTGCAATGAGGCTTTTTAGCGTGGAATATTTGAGTGTGCAGTTGTCAGGCTAATCTCAAAAGCTTAGCTTAATGGCAAGTGGAGCAATTATAAGAGCATAGGAAAAACACTGTAATAGTTAATTATTCTAAGCACCCAGAAAGGTGAGGCAAATAACCTGTAATCACATAAGTTTTCCTTTGGAAATCTCTTAACGTTAACTTACTTTGTGCAAATATACTTTCTTAATCTATATGATTAAGTATTAGTTGTATTATGTGGCAGAAATTAGAAGAATCTTATACCACTCAATTCAGTAATCTATTCAAACCTGTGAATAAATAAATATTTATATTTTATTTTTTTATTTTTAAATTATTGTTGAAGCCCATACAGACATTTATAAAGTATTTAAGTTATTTAGTTAATGTCAAATAATATCCATCAATGCAGAAAAATACAAAAATTATAACATAAATTCAATTAGGAATAAAACTTGATATTTTATGCTTTTGATGCGGAAGTTGTGAATTTTGGGAGTTGGGTGTTGTCGAAAAAATGATTAGAGACAGTTCCTAGTCATCTTCCCTACAAATTGAACTCTGAATTAAGTACACGATTACAGAATACAGAATATGCATTATAGTATATTGATTTTGTATCTCGTCTTTAATGGATTATCGGTGTATCCCGTGACTTAATTTGGGATACTTTTAATATTTTGACTTAATTATTTCCTAGATGACATTCTTAATTGATAATTATTCTGTGTTAAGTACAGCTTAAGCAAAGTTATTTAGTTACTTACATGTTTAACACAAACTGTACACTTTTTATTATTTAATTAAACACTTTTGTTGGAACTGTTGTTCACCAAGCTTGCCTATGATATTTCTGACTTATTATTATTATTATCATTTTTAACTTCAATGCGTCAACCACAAATCATTTCAATCGTATCCAATCAACACAGAGTCAACACCTCCCATCAGCCCGCCCAGACATGTGTATATTATTATCATTAAACACACGCACACACGCATACACACACACACACATACGCACCCATTCGCGCAACATGAATATCAGTGTTGCGACGCGTGCAACGCCATTGTTCCCCTTCATTACACTTTATTTGCCTTGTTTCCACACTCTTATTTAGAGTTGAGTTTGTTTTGTAATTGCTTTCTATTGTTGAAACGAAAATTGTAAAATGTTTCCGCCACACGCCGCAGTGGGTGGCGACCTCTTGCGACCATGCCTCATTTGACTAACGGTGCACATAATTGGCGACCTGGCAACGCTAAACGGCAGTTGTTGACAGCTCACCGGAGCATTCTAAATTTCATTGAACTCTACCGAGTACTGTTGTTAATCAAACACCTTGGAGCCACCTCCTCCACCAAAAAAAGAAGCATGTAAGAATGCTGTAGTCGATTGAGTTCTACTGCGATATACCCTGAACACAACTGTTAAATATATATTTGCTGTATTGCCAAATTTCCCTTTAACAGAACAATATAACAATTCATTTTTGACGATAATTTGGGTGTCTCTAATATCCATATCACTTAGAAGCATTTAAAATTGTTGCTTTCTTGATATCGGAAAATCGAAAGGTGTCGATATATGAAAAACACAGACAGTTATCGATAAAATATATCTAAATTGTAAATTTGAAGTCTACAATTGTTATAGTCTATGAGACCCAAGTGTTCTCGGCTGTTGATCCTCATCAAGAATATATCTAAACTTTGTGAGATCGGGTATGCTTCCGTGTACCTGTTAAATAAATTTTAACAAAATCATTATACCCCTTTTAAGCACTTTCAATTACAGGTTCATGGTATGAAAAAATTAATGTTTATTAATAAAGCAGTTGGGTTCGACAGGCAGCTGGTGCAGGGGAAGAATCCGCGAGTCAACAGGATGAGAAGGCGTCGCAGCTGATGAAAAGGACAAAGGATTCGCTAAAATTATGAACAAAAGGTGTTTTATAATTAATTTCCTTTCAACGTTAAATTCATGCCACCAGATCGCATCAGTCAATGACACTTGGCTTGTGCTTGAATGTGGCCAAAAGCTACCCTGATTAAATAATCCACATTGCTGAGCACTGGCATTGGGTTTGGGCAAATTGCGGCAGGCTGTTTTGATTGTGGATGTTTATAGAAGGAGGAGGGTGTTGCCTTATTTGTTTATTAGTGCTTAGCACCTTAATTAATTGTTTATTATGCGGCTCATTGGGTGGCATTTCATTCAGGACGAACACAAGTTTCTTTTTAATGGACTCAGGGGGAGCAAAGGTAAGCGGATTGAACCCAACGACCACGTAGTCAGGAGTTAAAGGTCAACTTTGTGTACCCGCGTATTAGGAAGGTCTTTGGAAATGAGCTGCATATTTAACGTTGAATGTATTGCTGATAAAAGATATTCCACTTTCAACGACTTAGTCCTCGCACGATGAAGCTACCTCCTGATGTCTTCCTAACCCTGGCCATTTCCTATTGCCTACTTCGGATTAATTCGTAATTCAGATTAATATTGTGCGTGCAAATTTTGTATCACTAATTATGCGGGTATTTAAGCCTCATTGATAGATTGTCAGCCTTTAGGCAAACTCCGAGTTGCTTTGCGAAGTTTCGAAACGATTTCAAAACTTACATTGACAATGTCTATATTTTTAAATTAAATTAATTCAAATTATATTGAAAAAGTACAAAATTGTAAAATATTTGATTTTTAAAACATTCACTTAAGACCCATAGAAATCCTATCGACCATAAATTTTAAAATATAACATTTAATTTATGAAACTTTTTATTTGATGTTGCACATAACAGTGATTATTAATGAAATTAAATGTTTAATCAGTCTACAGTCTTGTCCTTTCTTGCCACGCTTTTTGTCTAAGAGTGTCCTTGCAGAGCAGTATTTCCAACTATTGAGCTTTAAAAACAGTTTTCCCTCATAGGCACTTATACGATACACGCACCACGAGTATCCTAACAATTGATCCTTCTCTCAGTGCTCTCCGAATTATATATGAAAACGATTTAATCAAATCCAAACATAAATTTCGGATAAAATTTATTTATTTCTTTTTAATTCTGACTTCTTTTAAAACTGACTTCTGAGGTACAAAACATATCTTAATAAAGTTCGGAACACATGCTCTGTTCTGCTACGAGCCTTAATTAACTATTTGTTCTTGTCTTTTTTAAATATAATGCAAATAATTTCCAGACCTTGGTTTTTAAATACACTCTTATATCCTCATTATCTGAAATAATGATGTTGTATAAATACATACATATGCATTTTATTTATAAACATTTTGCTTACGAAGTCCATTTGTGCTTCAATTTATGACTTCCTATCCAATAAAGATATCATACCCTACAAAGCCTAATAATATTTGTGTAATCGTTGGCTAACACGCAAATGCCACTACCTTGACGCAGTCGTAGCTGAATGCCTTCTACCAGAGCTGAATACAAATAAAATTGAACATACTTTATGTGGTACGTGTTTCTCAGAAATCAGACGAGGGTCAAGTTCAGAGGCATCGCCGAGTCGTCTGGTGCGCAATGAAAAGCACATTTTCACTTCCAGCTGTGGCGATGTTCATTAAACTTGGCACAGCACATACTATAGGAAAAGAGATGCAAAGAGCAAGCTGGACAAGGAGAAGGTGCGATTTCAGCTGGAATAATCAAAATTAATATAGAATTCAAAAGGCAGCCAAAAATCCAAGTCGTTGTCGATGAAAGACGAATCATTTGGCAAACAGAAGGCACTTTAAAACGTGTATTTTTAGAAAGCCACATCAAAGTAAGACCACATAACCAGAGTCGCACTGTGTGTGTAGAAATCATGGAATATCTATTCACTCATAAATAAACAAATATCGAAGCGCGACAATGCGGCTGGGCAATAAAAATTAACACATTTGCGCACTTTTTCCACCGAGAACAGACGTCGATAAATATAAATTATAAATAGATATAGATATAATAGATATATGTTGTCATACTCGTGAAATACTCGTAAATAATACAGTTAACCAATTAGACAAAAAACAAATAAACTTGTAGTGCATACTGTGCAGTGGTCTGAGAATTGCATTGATAAAAGCTATTATGGAAAGTGTGATTCCAATTTGAATCGAAATAGTTGTGATATTTGTTTAAGTGGAAACAAAATGAACGTGTTTGAATTTATATGTAAATAAAGTGTGCCAACATTTCAAAACATATTTGAATTTACCGCGAATATGTGAAAAACGAGTCAAATAAAAATAGCAAAATACAACAATGAATCGTTACAAAATAACTGATTAAAAAAAGGGAAATAAATCATTTTAAATTGATGAGGGTTTAGATAAAGCTGCATAACTTATAATTTATGAGACTCTGTATAAAATGAATATATGAATAGCAATTTAATAATTCACATAGTTTTTCTGCACATCTTTGCAAATAAAATTATTAATTTAATGATAAGCGCACTCTATAAATTAGTCTTTGATGATGAACACACATCAGTTGACCTTCCATTCACGTAATTGAAATTAGTCCCATTTTCGATTAAATTATAAGTTATTGGTTTGACATGTTCTACGAGTAATTAATGTTCATGTCTTAATATAACAACTGATTGTATATATTCTGAAATGAACAATATTTCCAGTCACGTTTCGACTGATTAACTTTCATTCAGCTAGTTCTTGTAATTGTCGCAAAAGCACGTGCCACACAAATTTGTCTCCAGCAATAACTCTGCGGAAACTTGCAACAAAATTAGTAGGCCAAAAATCTGTCTGTCTGACAGAAAATCTATAAACATGGCCAAAGAATAGACAGTGTGACCGAAAGAGAAAAACTCACGACTATAGCAATTATTCATAAATATTTATGCAGCCTGCAAACATTTTGACGCTCTGTCTACAAATGGATGCGGATTTTTGTGTACGCATTTTCAGTGTCATCCCTTGACCATTACAAATGAGCCAGCCAGCAGCAGATGCATGCAAATGAATGAAAGAGTCGAACTCGAAGTCGAAATGAAATAGAGAAGATTGATTGTGCTGTCTATGAATTATGAGCCAGTTACGAGAGCATACTGTGAGCAATGCGCAGTTTCAGCTGATGATGAAGTCGATGCCACGTGCCAAGTGCCACACGTGTACACAAGTTAATGAACTTTATCTCAGGTTTCGGGCTCTCTCTATCTCTCTCCGTGGAAGGGCTGCGACTGCGAGTGTCACTTATTAATTGCCGCCAGTGCTGAGCTGCTTGCCAATCCTCGCATCTTTTGTTGCGAGTTGCCGGAAATGCACGCAAAGTGAAAATACAACACATACTTCAACATTCAACATTCAACATTCAAAATTCGACTTCGACTAATCCAATGTGATGGCAATAAAAGCGCAATCCCCGACAGCCTTTGTCCACGCTTGCCATTTCATATTGTTAGTGCGCCTGAACAAAAGTACAAAAAGCTTAAAGACAACAAAGTTGGAAAATGTTTTGCAAACACAAACATTTAAGCTGCTGGCTTGCATATGCGCTGTGTGTATCTGTGTGTATCTGTGTGTGTATTCGTGGGAGGGAGTGTGTTCTGTGCGTGCTTGCGGTAGTCGGTCTGTGTCTGCTATAAAATTTATGAGCGCTTCAGTTTGTTTTGGGCTGTTAGATGCTTACGTATAAATAAACCACACAAGCCGTCAACAAACTGGCGACTTTAAGCCAAAAACGGGGGAAAAAACAGAATATAAATAGGAAAAACGCTTCAGCTTAAAATTAATTTAAGCAACATCCACTTGTATATCACAACCACATTTCATTTTCACAATATTTTATTTGCATTATGTCGTCCACTTGGCTGTAATATTTTACTTGGCCAGCCAATTAAGCCAAACAAGCTGAATTAGAATTACTTAAATGATAGAAAAAAATTAAAGTCGAGAATTTAATGTGGCTGTTTTGCAGTATTTTAAAGGGACATAGCGCCTGACCATACAATTGACAAGCATTTTGGCGATCCTAACAGTATTTTTAAACAACAAGAAGTATTTTCATTAATTAAAAATAACCAAAATAAAACCCTTTTCAACGCACAAAGGGCTCAAAGAATTTTTGGTAAAGTTATGCAAAACTTTAAGAACGGCAAAGGGATACTTGCTGGAAAATTGTAAATTGTGAGCGATGTTTGCCCTGCGTCAGACCAAAAGACTGAGAGCAAAGCAAAATCATAATTGAAATCGGCATCATTATGATCTTATATCAGATAATTCAAAATACCAAGAATGGACTTCAATTAATTTATGCGAGTATTATTAAGTTGATTGGAACTGATGGTTTAGTCGCTAGTAGATATGATTATTTTATTAACTATAATATTAATTGTATATAACAGTACATTTTTATATTATCAAATAAACAAATAAAAAAGTTTAAGGATAGAGTTCTTAAAATAAATCATTCCTCATTTTTATTTTTTGTCTAACTTATAGATTTAAATTTGTGACTTTCTTATTGGAACGTTCCTCATTTAGATTTTATGTCAGATAATTAATAATTCGGCTTAAATAAAATTACACTTTCAATAGGTAAATTAGTAAATAGAGCTATACAGGAGCTCAGATTGTATCTTGGTGTCAATGGACACTTGGCATTACTCATTTATTTGTTGGCAAATACAGTATCTATTGAACAGCCGTAATTTTCGTAAAAGGTTCAGTTCAAAGATTTTTGCGAGCACGATAACGTTAGCGAGATAAGTAAAACAGCCAGTTAACCCCGATAACAGGCAACATATTTTCAAGGCTTTAAGCCCAAGGCTTACCAATAAACGAACTCTGTATCCGACCAATGGAGTAGATACAAAAGTGGAGCTTATAGTGGAGCTGCGAAGAAAGCTGGCAATGCATTAAAGAGGGATTTGGCATGTAGACTAGGGCAAATTGTGCTGGCAACTCAAACACAAATAGACAACGCGCCTGCATGCCTGTACAGGCAATACATTACAAGTATGCCCAACATGGGAGCCAATCAGTCCATCAACGCAAAGTCCTTGAAAGTTGGCTCTAGTAGACTCTCAATGTTTGGACAGCAACGCCATAATTTGTGCTGCCAAAAGCATTGGCAAAAGCATTGGTCAGCGCCTAATAAGGACACTATTGAGTCCAGCTCAAGCCGTCTGCTTCCCAGCCAACCAGTCTGCTGTTGGTTTTGGCTCGTTCGCAGCTTTGATTGATTAAGTGCCTGCATCTGACGCGCCACTTGACGATGCCTATTTAGTGCGCACGGACCTTGGCTCAGGCCCTGAATAAAGTTGTGAAAATCTATATTCTACGCTCCGGTGAGTTCACATTGTAAACATTTGTCTTTACGACTAGTAGCAGGCTCGGACAACGTGACAGTCGTGTGCGGCTGTGCGACACTTTTGTGCACATTAGACTTATTACTAATACGCCACGTAAACACTTAAAGGCCTCAACGTAAAAGGGACAACAAACAAGGACTTCCGGTAGTCCTTGCTGCTTGCACCATTTGCAGCCATGGTGAAAATGATTCGCACAAGCAAACAAAAATGACAAGCCAGATACAAAGACCCGAATTGGCACAGTATTTGTGAAATGCTCTTTAAATGGGCATAGCAAATATTTTATGACAGTTTAGATCGATAAATCGACCATAAATAGAATAAATCAAAAACTCAAAAATTATTATTGTTTAATTTTAAGTACAAAATATACGAAAATTAAGAAGTTATTTTTAAGATCAAATGCAATGAGAATAAATCTAATTTCATTGAAAAAAAAAACTAATCAGATTCTATCTTCAGGTCACATTTATTAATTTAGCTACAGCTACATTTTCCTTCTTACAGATTATCTTAGCTCTTATAAATATTTCAATTGCTATTCCTGTTGTTTATGTTAAGTGTATGTAGGGCTTAAATTCTTTAAGAGCTATACATGTAAATGATTTGCTGAAAGAAGTATAATATATATATAAGTATAATATAAGTATAACATATATATATAATATAATATAAATATTATAGTTCACTGGTTTTATTAAGCTTAAACTACATTTTCGGTCTTATAGAGTATCCTAACTTTTATACATATTTTTGCGTTGCTATTTCTGTTGTTTATATTTTGTTTATCCACAATTTATACACTTTGCATCGCTCACTCGCTTTTATTTATTTACGCAAATGGCACAACGTGACAATGTCAAATGTATGTTGGAAACGGCGACACCATTGCCGGAAATAGCGGCTCATGTCCTGGCTGACACACAAACCAACTGCACATCACATTTCCTAAACATCTAACCAGCCAGTCGCAATAAAAAAATATTCAGTCCATAAACCTGCTGAGCCAGTTTTTATGCAGTCAAAATAACAACAAGCCACATCTGTTTGTGAGTGCGCCAGGGCTGACAAATAGCAGCAGGTGCCATCAGAAAAACTAAGTGAGACTCCACAAAAAAGAACTCAAAAAATTTTTGAAAAGCAGTAAAAAGTTTTGAACATGACTCCCTGTCTGCCTAAACGGAGTTGCACGCAACCGGTTAGATGTTGCATGCTGGGTGGTCTGTTAGTCTTTTAGTTGGTTTGTTTATTTGCTTCACACACTGTCCGTCTCTGCGTCAGTCTGTCTGTCCGTGGAGTACTCACTCTGTTCAATCGGCTTGCAGGCAGTACATCTGCCGTCCGCTGACAGAGAAGGCAACGCATCGTTGGCAACACTTTTCAATGCAATTTTTTGTGTTCCTTTCCGCGTTTTCTTCTCAATTTCTCAAATTTTTAATTAATGTACAACAAAACCTGTATCAATTTTAAATTATTTTCATTTATGTTACTAATAATTGTACTGCAAAGCCAGCATCCAAAAGCCATGACATATTTCTTTTACTTATTTAGTGTAACCTGAAGTTAAAAATAGATTAAATTACATCGCAATTTAAATTTAACATTACACTCAAATGATAAAAAAGTCATATTTGATTTGTAAGATTTTTGCATCTATTGCAGAAATGAAAGTTGTAAATTTTTGAAAATGGAATGTGGAACACATTCGAGTTGAGTATCGCTTTGCATTTCATTAATTTCTCGGCCATTTGCTGCATGTCTAAGCTGTTGCTGTTGCTGTCAGCTCCTGGGTCTGTCTCGGATAACTGTGTGTTAATTTTACGCCTGTACTGTGGGTGCTTCATCAAGTGTGCCTGTGTGTGCCTGTGTGTGTATGTTTGGGTTGAGCACATGTTGAGGTTAAGTTTTTGCAATTTGAATTAAGTGCACGTCGTTTCAGGCAGCACAAACAAAAACAAAAGCCGTGGCAGGAGTCCAGTGCTGCCAACCGTGCTACGAGGCGTTGAGTGTTAGTTGCTGCCTGAGCTCTGATGTTTTTATTACGACTAATTGCTCATTTATAGTCAGTGCCAGTGCCAGTGCCAGTACTGTGCCCAGGGACTAGTCTCTGGTTTTCGTTCCGGACCTCAGCGTGTACTGTTTACTTTTCGGGTGCTCGGCTACCGCCTTTAAAATCAAAGCTATGCAAAGTCGGGACACTAATTATTGGCGTCAGAAATTGTAGATTAATCGTTTTGGGGCACCATTAAATGTGCACACGTGGCCGTGGACTCTTGATGTCGGCAACAAAAATTTAATGAGCTTTTAAGTGGCTGTCTTTATTTTTTCGCTTTTTAACTGTGCGAGCGAAAAATTGCTGACTCCTCGAGGATGACATAAACCATTTAATGTGCAGATCGCGCTTGCATGCTGAATCCAAAATAAATGTCAGTTAAGTGCATCGATAGGGATTGTGTATTTATAACAAAAGAACTTACAAAAACAAAATTTCTTAGGCAGTTAAAATCGGACTTTCAAATGCTCATTCAGTGAGTTCATGCGGGAAATATTTAATCTCTAGAAAACCCCATCAAAATCGTAAGAATCAAGGCTTGAGAAAATGATAAAAATCAAAATATGTAATATTTATTATATACCATTTTACTAAAATGTAAATAATAAGAAATATATTTGTGATATATTCTTTTCTTTACATTTACTTATAGATTCATGTTTTCAATTAGTATTGCATTTGTAAACCAAAACAAATACATTTGTGGTTGCTTTAAGATTAGCATTTTCAATCTTATTTTATTTGAGCAATATTATTTTCAGTCATAAATAATTGGTTAAATCTCCTTTTAATCAACGAACCTGTTTTCACAAGTGTCCACTCTCACCACTGACCACTTGGTTGTACATTTAATTTTTGGTCATATAACGGACAAAAACAACAACAACAAGGACAACAATTTTGCACACAGCGTTTATGTAAAATAGGAGACATTTGTTTTATTGTCATGGTCTGCGGCAAGGCTGCTGCTGTTGCTGTTGTTACTGTTGCTGCTGCTGCTGCTTCCTTTGCTGCTGTTTCAGTTGTGCCCTTCTGCTTCTTTTTGCTTTTCACTTATTTCTGTTGATGTTGCTCTGTTGCTGTTGCTGTTGCTCTTGTTGTTGCTGTTGCTGTTGCTGTTGCCGTTGCCGCAGTCACAGTCATGGAACCAACACTGGAGGCACGCTTTCATTTTAATTGCACACATGCTTATCATTTCAACAACAGCCCCAACACAGCGGACACACACACACACACACACACACACACACACACACACACATATTAACTACATATAAATAAACATACAATTTTATATACGTGAACATGCGAATGTGCATATGTGGCTGAGCCTGCTGCCACCATTTACCGCCCTTCAGCTTGTTAGCTCTTAAGGGGCAATAAGCGAAGCTCGGCGAAAATTGTTGCAAGGCTATTTTTGCCATCCAATTCACTTTTTGGCCTTGCCAACATTCGCTGAATTTGCAAATACTCTTGTGGGCAGACAACAACTGTTGAATACACATATTCGCAAACACTCATTCATATATACATAGTTAGATGCTTATATACGTACATGTACCTAAAACAGCCTGCAGAGTCAGAGCCATAAAATTCGGCTACTTAAACGCAATTTAACTTTAATACGAAAACAAATAAACAACATTCTGGCCAAACAGATTTGGCCGCGCTTGAAAGAAAAAATATTTACTAGCTTATATTTATGACCGTAGCCTTTGGCTCCTCACAGCAATAATAACAAAAACCAGCAATAAACCTAAACCAAGTTCAGAGTAAATTTCCGTTTTGTGGTTGCCATTTTAGCTTCTAGCACTGTGGATCTCCATTAAATTTATTTTTCAAGTACTTTGGTATTTGCCTCGGTATTTGCTTTGGCAACCAATACCCAAACATTCATCTGATTGAAATGTAAATAGCCTAAGCCAAGCTTCAAGAACAAGCCAGAAAGAAAATGCTTTCTTAGACCGGTTAAATATTTCATATTATTTTAGAGCGGAGTCAACCTGCTGACTTCTTAGTTTTATTTATTTAATGTGAACTTATTTATATGACGTGGACTAAACAGAAAACAAAGCTTAAAAGTTTTAATTAAATTCAAAATTAAAAATAAATTTCCAAAAAATTAATATAAAGTATATAAATGTAAATAATTAAATTGCATATTTTAACTTAATAATAAAATAAGAATATAAAAAAGTGATAGTATCAATATCTAAAATGATTTATCTAATTTAATTCATGCAATCAGATCAAAATTTGTCAGATTCTTAATTTTAGGTTGGAATTGGAAACATTATAATGTTTTGCCCGTTTTAAACTAATTTTATTTGTTTGCGGTTTTCCTTCGACTTTCACGGCAGCGAAGTGAGTTTTCCGGAAATAGCTTTTTTAGCATGTTCGACATGACATTTCTGTTCTTATCTCAATGACATAACTTAAAGCTAGTCTTTGCTATGAAATAGTGGTTCAATCCGGACGGAGGTAAAGAGACAGAGTTTTTCCAAGTTGAATCAAGATAGATATAAAACTGCTCATATAAACCAATATAGGACAGACTGTCATAAAAACATTCAGAGTTTATCTAATGAAATCGCCTCGACTAATGATGTTGATATAGTTTATGGGTTCAATGACGTATCTTACAAAATTCATGACTAAATTATTATATCCTCTGCAAGAGGGTATTAAAATGTTAAACAAAAGTTCATTGAATTCGGTACATTTCAACAGTGGATTAATTGACTGGAAAATTCAATTCGCTACGATGAACACCATTACTAAATGTCTGAACTGTTGTTGAATTAAGTATCAAAATCAGCGTGTGTTTTTTTAGGGATTTATAATATTTTATTTTATTATTAATAGAAAAAGGTCTTAGATTAAACAAGGTAAATTCGAATTTCTTTACTAATATTATACTTTAATTCAATGGAATTTAAAATATTTTGTATAAATCAGCAACTTCATCGAATGCTCAGTAATTTCCTGTGAACAAGCAGATAATATTTGCAGATGTTGTTCAGTCCGCTTCACATTCTTGCAACAGCAGTTGACTCCTTTTGCTGCCACTTGCTAGAGAAAGTGCACGATAAAAATAACACTCATTTGTTGTTGTTTTTGCTGGAGCTACAAGACCTTTAAGTCCGAGCTTCATAGTTATATTTCATTGGAGGTCTGTTCGTTGAATACCTCTCAACTTTTTGTGCCACATCCTGACCCAGGACTTGACTTGCTCCCTTGCTGCGAAGCGTTTGTGCAAATCGTTTTAATTTCTTACACATTTTATACGCAGCTCATTTTACAACAGCACAAAACGAGCTGCATTCTGCAAAAGCAGCAGTGCCTTTCACACAAAAAATACTGCAAAATCAGATAGCAACTGAGCAACAACAATGCGGGGCTGCGATTGCGTTGGGTTTTGACTTTGCAACAGGGGGGTAGGGGCTGGTTTGGGGGCAAAGTGCTTGGCACTTGGTGGCGGTGTCCGTGTCCGTGTCAACGTAACTTTTATTTCCCCTGACGAGTGGCTTGCAAAAAAAGCACCTCCTGCTGCTGCTGCCATTGTTGTCGTGTTTTCATGGCAAAAGGCAAACAAAAATATAAACATAAATACATATAGAAAAAAGAGCAACGCGAATCGAGGGCCATGAAAGCGTAACAGTTTAAGGGCGGGGGCAGTTCTTTGGTAGCGAAACAGGCACAAAAAATTATTTACTAAAACGGAACTAGCAGCCAATGTATCTGCATATGCGAGCAGTGTGTGTGTGTGTGTGTGTGTGTGTGTGTGTGTGTATGTGTAGGTGAGATATGCAGATGCATATACCAACGTAACCAAATTTATGATGTCGTTACTTACATGGCATAAACTTTTGTTGTTTAGCGCTGCCCGCCGCCAGGTACAAATAGATTTTCTGCTTTGTTTTACATTCAACCAAGTTTCCATTGCTCTGCTCCTGCACCATTTTATACTCTTAACACACTAGAGGGGTAGAGTATACCAAGGGACTACTTGCTTATCAGCAGTATTTGCAACACCTCCATAAAGTCTTTTCGCTGCGCAACAATATTCTGTCAAACTTTCGGCCTTTTACACTAATCACTCAGATACAGCTATGTTAATATATACATGTATAATTTAATCATTTTCTACCAGTTTCCTAGCTTGATAAATAGCTTATGATTACTTGACTAATTTATGATAGAAGCACGTTTAATATCAGCTTAAAACATAGATCAGCACTGAATATAGTTTACATCTATAATTATAAATTGAATGCCATTTGACGTCAATAAACTCTAAATACAAAATAGTAAGCCCAATAACTATTAATATTATTGATTTAAATAAAAAAACATACGTTAAAAATACCTATCTAATTATTTACCATTGAGTTAGCTACTTTTAATATTTCTAACATATTAAATAATAAGATAAGACATCCGTTCTGCTTTCCTTTCTAATATATTATATAAGCAACAAAATTGCAAGCCTAAAACTTTCAAAATCTTTTAGCACTCGTAAAAAACATATTTAATATTATTTAATTGATTATCTAGAGTCATCGTTGTTGTCATAAAAGCATTGAAATTGCTATTTTATAGCCAATTTAGGTGAAATAAATTTGAAGCAATCAGATTGTGTTTGTTCTCGAGAGTATTTGTATTCAATGCCAAAAGTTGATCCAAGACCTTTCAGGGCATTTGCCAGTCACTAATTTTATATTTTCAAATTTAATTTTCTTTTTTTTCATAAGTTATACGCTATTTTAATTGGATTTTATCTTGGTGCTGCTATTTTACAGTGAACTCGACGCTTTTGACATTGTTGTTTGTTGTTTATTGTCTGCTGCCTTCTGTTGTTGTCATTTTCATGCAACGCTGATTTAAGCTGAGCGAAAATTGGCAAATGAAATGCTTTGAGTAAATAACTGACAGTAGCCAGCCATTACCCTGTAACCAGTACACAGAAACCAGTAGCCAATAAAAGCAGTTGCCCAACAGCGGCGCACCCGTTGTTTCGCGGCATGCAACAGGGCTGAGTTACCTCAAAGTGAAGCGGGCTATTGAATAGCTCTGGTGCTAAACCACAAACACGCACAGACAGGCACACCCCGCCCACAAGAGCTGTACCAGGGGGGACGGAGGGTAAGTGCAACAAGGGCAGACACATATTGACTTGAACGGGACCAATACAAATTCAATTCGTGGTTGTAATGGCCATGTTACTTCGTTACTAAATTCCATGGCATGTTCTGATATTGATATGTATCTTCGCAGGATATGGCCCATAAAATGTCAACGCATAAAACGGATAATAGACAGTATTTTTATGAGTTCTATTCTAAATTGTATTTTCCGATTTGCGATTTGTCTTGCAGCTCGATATCAATAAATTTTACAGCACTATTAACGGTGTTTTTATTCCTCTTTCCCCCATTAATAGCAAAATCATTTCTATAAGCAAACTTAAATAACGGAACTCTTAAATAAAACCATATTTATTTTATATATGTTTTAGACACTAAAAAAATGGCCATAGCAGGCAGAAGGATGCATTGCTGACCCTATAAATAAAATAATTTCTTAATCAGGATGAACAGCCGAGTCGATTCAGTTTAAACACAGCCTGTATAAGAACGGTAATCGCAAAGACTATAAATTTTGGATACAAGTCCTCGTATACCATGCGCAGATCAAGTTTATTTGATTTTATCGATACACAAATATCGACGCATATCGATTTCCGATAGCATTAGAAGTCACAATTATTAAGATATGGCTTCCCATGTATATGCCATGTCTTATAACATATCTTGACACATTATTGATACACTGAAAACATTTCTTAAGTATGGAATAGGAAACATCCAAGTTATACCTCTAAACATGCTATAATTAACATCAGAAGGCCAAAGAATTTTCTGTTTACATAAATATCTTTCAGAAAGGGATGGCAGTTTCCCGATTCAAACAATAAATAAAAGCACGTGTTGCCTTAGGTTGTGTGCCATTAGATATGAGAGCATCTCCATACATGCTCACATTTGGGTGTGCAAAGTTTTTAAAATATAAATTTGGCAATAAAATTAGAATAATGTATTCAACAGCTGGGTTCAAGGTATCTGTAATAGAACTCATTCTTATCTATGTTCCATTACTTCAGTTTAATTTAGATAACAAACTGTTTTGTCAAATGTCATTTAAGAATTGTTTTCACTTCTTACTTTATTTTTCTTCTCCATATTGGGTCAGAGAATGCTGTTGCAGACACCTTAATGTCATTTGATCTCCAGTGTGCACACACATTGATGACCTGCGTTAATTGCTGTGTTTCCAGTTGCATAAAGAGTGGGCCACATCTGACCGCCCAATAGCCAACAATTATGTCATACAGCCATCATCAGCCATCAGTGAATTGCAGTTTGTCATCAGTTTTGCATGTGACAAATGTGTCGTCAAAAGGCCAGAAGCAATATCAGAGACAGAGTCGGAGTCGGAGGCAGAGACAGAGGCAGAGGCAGAGGAAGAGGTTGCTGCCTTTGATTTTAATTGCGCCCACATGTGTTGCAAGCGACAGCAATTAAGTTATATTAAGTCCATAAAGCGCTGTCCAGAGGCATGCCTGCCCACACCCACGTGTGGCATTCGAGTACTACGTATATATATATATATATATATATATATATATAAGGGAAATGCCGTTATAATGTTTTAAAGTTGAACAATGCCTTTAAAAGAATGCAATACGTTGGTTAACAAATGGCTTTTCTATTGGGCCGCATAATAAACAGATGGATAAGAAGTCATTTGCAAACAAAGGCGAGCCAAATATATATAGAATAGGTTGATGGGGCACTTTAATGTCCACAATTTGTTTTATTTCCATATACAAATTTCGAGAAGGCCAGCAGGCAAAACAAATGTTGCTTTGTGCTCCAGGGCGTGAGCGTTTTCAGAATGAAATGGAAATGACAACGGACAGGCCACAATGAAGGAGCCTTCAGCTTTGTATTAGGTTGGCGCATTGGCGCCCTACTGCCTCTGTGAGAAAATGTGCTTGTGAACATTTCCCAAACGATACTGCCCCTAATGGAATAAAGCAACAAGAAAATTGAAGACCAGCTGTGTGGTCTTCTATTGAAGCGATATCGGGCAAACTAACAAATTTGTGTGACAAACTTCTCGAATTAAGCTGTATCTTGATAATACCCTGGAACCATTTAAAATGGACAAGAAAAAATAATATTATGGTCCAAGAATTATTGGCCGAAAAATACACGACTCACTGCATATTTTTTTTGAGAAGCAGCTGCAAATTCACATTGTCAAAGACACAAAGCAAGTCATCACACTAACATAGATGTATACATATTTAAATACACGGCTTATTTTTGTTAATGTCATTGGTATAGGGTATCTCCATTCGAGCCCTCTTGCCCACCGCACTCCTATTTGTTTTACTGTGGTATTTCAAGAGACTTTCACGCTACTTCAAACACTTCGTTAACGTATTTCGTGGTCTTAAAAATGTGTTCAAGTGTAAGAGTGCTGGTCAAAGGTTGTGGCTTGTTGACAAACTCGATTTTATATAAAACGAATGAAATTTAAATATAGAAGTGGGACTGTTAGTGGTAAGAAATTGTATAGGTATGTATAACTATGTGTATATGACTATGTGTAAGTGACTCTGATACAAAAGTTGGATGCACAAATTTCTGCTCTTCGACATTTTAATTTCTCAAATAGAGAGAAGCGAGCACTGGAAATTTGCAACTTTATAAAAATAAGCAAATGAATAATTTGATTTATATACAAACATATTGCATTAACATATTTTGAATGTATTTACAATGTAAAGAAATTCATGAACTTGACTTGCGCTATGAGTATGTCCTTAATTTGTGTTGGGTTTGCCTTGGCAGCGAACTTTAAGTCAATTTGTTTGGCATCATTTAATTGAATTGCGCGTGGCTGAGCTAACTGAATGTCTGAATGACATACAAGCTGACTGCCTATTTGCCTCGTCTTTTGGATCTGCGCATAAATTTTACTTTATGTCGCCGCGGCATTGAATTTCAATTATATTCACTCTGTGTGTGTGTGTGTGTGTGAGTGTGTGTGTGTGTGTGTGTGTGTGTGTGTGTGAACATGAGACTCGCTGATAATTGTTGGCCATTTTGCTTTTGGCCTGTCTTAAAGTGGGAATACAGCTGCACTGCGGCATTTCTGTTTACTCTTCGTCTTTAATGCCTCGCATTGCGTATACGCAGTGTTGGCATTTCATTAAAACTGATTACAAGTCACACAGCATGCAAATGAAAGCTGCACTGCATAAAATTATACTATATTGAAAGAAATTAAAAACCCAAAAGTCATCTGCTGCACAAATCACTTTTGTCATGGCGATTCCACAACGAAATTTTTGCCAATTTAAGTAACGTAAAAAAATCTGGAAATTAAGTACATTGTATTCGCTGTGGCTTAATTATTTTCATTAATGATAAAAAATACTTTAAGTAATTCACTGCAAACATTTGTCTTCACCTCAGCTACTTCCGCTGCTGTTTAAATGAAGCATCCATTACATACTTATTAAAGTTCTGACATTTTCCGTCTGCAACGCATATGCATGAAAAATACACCGGCATTAATTTCACGTACATTATTAAAATTTTTAATCATTTATTGTTTCACTTGCCGCTCTGTTGGCGAGAGTCACTTGAAATGTTCGACGAGATCTGAATCTATTTACATACGTGATAGTTAATTACAAGAATATGTGCACAGATAATATTTTAATTACTAGAAATCAGAATAGATTGCCGATATATATAAAAAAAACATCATATAGATTAAATAAATATTTAAAAATGTTATTCGAAGCTCGACATGATTCGAAATTTATCGGAGTTTATAAAATAATTAAATACACTTGACTTGGATGCTCAGATGGCGAACAGAGAATAAAATATATATGAATATATAATGCACATAATAATTCAGTTACCAAAATGCTTTGCTAGCTTATGAAGTGCCCTACAGTAATTTGATACATTCGAGCCGTGTGCTTAAGTGAGTTTTTGGTGTTTCTGCTGTATCCTTTGAACAAGCTGATTGGCGCTTTTCGTGTAATGTGGATGATTAAACTGTTACATCAACAGCCAAATTGCGCAAAAGACACTGACGAAGTGAATGAATGAATGAAAGAATGTGAGTGAGAGAGTGAGTGCTTCTGTATATTCATATAAACAGGATACACATTGGAGATACATTATACAAACATACATGAAATAAGTTTTCGAGTTGTTGCAATTCCCTTCAGATCGCTGCATGTTGCATGAGTTAATGTTGAAATTCAGGCAATTGCACAAGTACGAGGGCCATGAAATATGCAAAGCAACTTTTCGCAACAGCTGCCTGGCAATAAAGCAACTTCTCATATACTCAGATACTCAGAAACACAGATACACTTTATCGTTCAACTTATGGCAGTGCTGTTGTTTTATAAATTGTCTTTAGATTTTTGTTTTCGGGTGTATTTTTCTTTTTTCCCTGTCTGTTTTTAGCATGTTTTCTGGTTATCTTTTTTGCAGATCCTTTTTTGATTTCAAGCATAAGTTTTCATTGTCTATGTGCATGCTTTTCTCTTGTTAAAGCTGCATTTTAGTCGCCTGCAGTTGATTTTGTTTTTCTGTTGTTCTTTGCTGTTGCTGTCGGCGTTGTCCTTGCAGCACTGTTATCCCCTCGTCTGTATTCCACTTGAATGAAATTTCCGGCGACAGCACTAAACAATCATAATAACAGATACTTTTTATACGACTCTTTGCGTTCTGTTCACTTCCTTGTTCTACCCCGTTTGTCACAGCGGCACCATCAAAAAATCTCAACGTCAGTCAGCAAGTCGGACAGCTGACTGACTTTCTGTCTGTCTATCTGCCAGTCAGTCAGTAAGCAGAAGGCAGAAAATGCATTTAGCATACATTATAGCTAAAAGCTCGCAATTGGAGACAGCTCGTTAAATTCTGCGTCCAGCTTTGGAGCTTTGTGCAAGTCAATAGTCATAGTCATACTGTCCTGCACTGGGCCGAAAAGCACCGCAATTAACATTGAGCTGTTGTCCGCTTACCGGTAATTAGAACATGTCACCCGTAAATACTAAACATGTCCGGAAGTGCCAATGAACGGATTAATTAAGAGGAGATGGGAGATTAACAACCATTTTTTATTAGGATTGTTTCGAGGAATTCAAAAAGACAAATAGTTTGGACTTCCAATTGAACAAACTATAAGCTCTAAGATCGGCAATATTGTCTGCTTAGTGGCAATAGCTACTCCATGACTTGTATATATTTTACGGTTAAGTTAATTAATAGCGACATATATTTATCTCTTCTATTAGGTACTAAGAACTTTGTCTTTCTATTGGCCTCAGGCACTGTTTACTGTTTACGATTATGCTTTGCAGAATCTTGTTTCTATCATTTGTAAATCTTGCAATGCCTTACTTCAAGTATTTTCGATGGAATCCTATTTCTTCTATTAATCAAATTATCAAAGCAAACATATTTCTGAGAAATCTCTTCGTGCCAAACAGTAAATGGTAAATGTTCTTACTCAACATATTTCAGAAATTTTTGTTTCTTTATTTTCCATCTCATTGTTTAAAACGTTCTACTTTCCCTATTACCATGCTACAAACGTTTAACAAATTTTGGTTGGGTTTGTTTTGATTGGGTTACCAAAATCCTTGCAATAAATATTGGATTATTTTATAAAGACTCCACATGAATTTTTTATTTATTTTATTTTTGTTTTTAATTTTTTTTCAATTCAAATTTTTTTTTTAAATATTCACTTTTAATTTTAAATTATTTAATTTGTAACTTTGATTTTAATTTTACAACTTTTACTTATTATAACCTTTTTTAAATATAATGTTTTGTTTTAAGGCGACATTAAATAAATAAAAAAATAAAAAATTGTAAAAAATGTTGATGTGTAATACTCTTTTTAGTCAGTCAAATATGAACACTATCAGATCCCTAATCTGTATTGCTCGTACAAGCTTTAAAAATGGATTTTAACAAATAAGCGAAACATATTATTAAAAAACGTAAATTACATAAATCAAATGGTACAATTTTCAGGACTACAAAATATCTTTATTTTTAGAACTTATGCCCAAAAACAATCAACTTTGGGAGCACAGCAGATTGCACCAAAAAGCTTCCGGCATTTAAATTAATCAAATTGAGTTAGCATCCTGACCGATTCCGCTGATGATTCAGTGCTGTGGGAAGACGACTTTGTTTTCATTTTCCGCTGCAACACAAAAGAGCATCAAGTTAAGAGTATTCGGTGCAGCTAAGGGAAATTCGCTGGGTCGGTAAAGCAGTGCGGCTGAGAGGTAAAAAGAGAACTGTTTACAATTGAAACTTTAATTTGATTTTGAACGGTTGTTTTATGTTGTGAAAATTCTCATCTTTAATGGCAAAAAAAAAAAACAAATAAAATGAAAATGTGAAACGCGAGAAAGCGAGGAAAAGCACTGGATGTAAAGCATACGAAAAGTGGAAGAGACGAAACAGCAATTAAAGTTTTGCTGTAAACTTGACGGTTTCTTTTCTGGTGCTTTGGTTGCGGCTGCCACTTGACCCACTGCTGCAAGTTTGTTTTCAAAACACAATAATCCGCTTGGCTGGCCTCCCATAAACACATCGAATTAATTGCTTAGCCTGCAAACTGTGTACTGTGCACTGAATGGAAGAGGGGTGAAAATACGAGTAATGTTCAGATGCCTGCCTGCCTTTTTGGCTAGCCTGGCAAATGTGGCAATGAATGTCAACACAATTTGTTTATAAACTTGATGCGAGTGCGCCGTGCAACCTCCCTACTCCTCCATGACTGCGTGCATTGCCCTCGACTTGCAACTGGGCGAATGCGCGAGGCCAATGGGGCATTGCGTATACGCCACGCTGGCTAGTGCTGCTGCAGCAAAATGAGCTTTTCATAATTTTCTTTTTTCGCAATTTCATAAAACAATTAAAAGCCATTAGGGCTAACAAAAAGCCGTGTCAAGCTTGCTCTTTTCAGAATCATCTTTGCATTTGCTCTCTATTGTTGTAGTTGTTGCTACTTTGATGTTATTACTTTTTGTTATTGTTGCTGCTACTGTTGCTGTATCTGGGGATAATGGCATGTCATTTGCATTTTGCGTTGCCACAACAACAGTGACACGATGTATGCGTGTGTGTTGCGTATGTGTGATGCCCGCAACAGGCAGGCAAACGAGCATTGTCTCTGCTCAGATTATGCAACTCCATCGTTGCTGGGACATTTGCGGCACAGGCTCAAAGTGCTGGCCATAGGAGGGGCACAGAAGGAAGGCAAAGCTGTTTACATTTATGCGAATGGGGCATTAATAGGGAGCAAAGGAGACAATGAAAGAACCAACGAAATATGCTTTATTTTTATACCTGTCTCTTTAAAAGAAGGCTTGTCATTTTGCTTATAAAATATTCTCACAGATATTCCAATTATTTGTTATAATTACAACAATTTTTAAATGATGTTAGGGTTTTGTTAAGAGAGTAATAATGTGCATTTATTACTCCACATTATATTTTCCAACATATCTCTGGGATAAACTTATCTACAGGCTTCGAGACCTCCATGCCATCTTTATTTTCTCTCTCGCTCTCTCTCTCTCTCTCTTTTTCTAGGTTTCCGAAATCCTTCCAAAAAATTTTGGACCATTTTTAAATTTGTATACCCAGACTTATATTCTTTATTTTATTTTTTCTTTGATTTGAAACTTTTAACTCAATTGCTACCTTTATTTTAATCAATTTGTAACTTTAATTTGAAATTTGTATTTATTGAAACCGTTTCAAATATATATAAGTCTTTGAGGTATCAGACCTGCCTACCCTCATTTATAAATAAATTTCATGTTGAAAAAAATGATTTTACTTAATTCTAAATTTAATCACAATATTGTCAACATTATACGTTGTATAATATACAAGATTAGCTTTTTATTATTACTTATTTGCTTATAACAATAAAATACCACATTTCTATCCACTTGTCAAATTTAATTACTATGCCAAAAACAATTCACAACGTTAAAAGCTTTCAAAATTGTGCAATTGCAATTGCAAAATTGATTGAACATAAATATTAAATACAGCTTTTGGCCAACTGTCGACAGGGCCGTTAAATCTGGAAATTGCAATCATTTAGTTTTACGCTTATACAGGGGAATATATTATGCGATTTGTGGCCGGTTCATTGGCCATTAAATGCATTAAAAAACTGTATAGAAATTTCATATTAAAAACGTGCGGAACATGCCGATAGTCGAAAGAAGAAACGGTTCTGAAACAATTTTATTATTGACGCTATGCTGTTGCCGACAGTTTCATTTCCAATTCACGCCATTTGATGGTCAACAAAAAAAAAAAAACCGCAATAGAATTAAAAAAAAAAGCCAAAAAGCCAAAGTTTGGCGTTTGAATTGGTATTTGGGTTTGACTCTGACTCTGACTCTGGTTGTGTGGGGCTGTGGAAACCTACTGTTTTCGACAAGTGTGGCAAGTGGTTCTGACAGTTTTGTTAACCACAAAATCACAAAAAAAAAATACACACACACATTTTCATGCCTTTTTAAAAAGGGTTATTTATGGCAAACAATGGTTTCGGTTAGCTCCGCTCTTAAATTTTAAATTACACATTTCGCTAAAAACTAATTGGGTTTCATGTGCATCAATTTCCGCTTCGTAACTAACTAATACAGCGTGGTATTCGAAATAATGTTTGAAAAGACGGGTACTCGAAAATTATCACAGCTCGTAATTTGTAAAAGTTGTGAACAATTTTTCAATCGATTGGGTAATTGATATCAATTTAATTGGCACTTCTGCTTAAGGGGCGTTCCTAATTATTATTTAATGCATGACCAATGTAATAAGAACTTTGATGAAAAGCCAAATTGGTTTTGTAGGAAAATTAATAATAGGTATTGATACAAATTCAAACCTATTAGCAAGTCTAATATAAGTTTTCTGAATATGTAATAAACATCACACTCTGAAACCGAAAGTGCAACAGTATATATATTATATAGAAGCAACTTTTTCGATACCCTTAAAGCTAAATACTTGAAGAAGTCGATAAAATCAAAAATTGCAAGTCGATAAAGCCACATATCTCCCCAAGCTTAGTGCTGCAGATAGCAAATAGCAATCTTCCTTCGAAGATGTCATAAAAATCGGGAATGCCTATAGCTTCCACACTTATTAGCCACCAAATACGTATCGATAAAGCGAAAGTCCTTATCGATCAAAATGTATATTTTTACGATACAGTCACCAAATATAAACATTTCCGGAAGAAGATCAACACTTGTTGACCAAAGCCGCCTGCCATTTGGTATTAGCTGGTATCTGAGTATTACGTACATACTATTTTAAAATGTGTAGTGTAAATAACTTTGACAAAAGTTGTTTCCTGCTTATAGATGCTCAAAACCTGTCAATTTATGCTCACTTTAGTATTGCTTAACGCGATTCTCATCAGCTGGTTGTTATTTGAAATTTGTGCTGAGTTGAGTTTGCCCAGCTGCGTGGCTTTTTTTGTTCATGCTTCATTTTTTCTGCTTTGTTTCCAGCCGAGGACATAAATCATGGCCACAACTCTCGCATTACCAACTCGTTTAGCTAAGCTGAAGCATAATAACTGTAAGCCGCAAACAGTTGCCATATTTCCTTTAACCTTTTTGCTTCGGCCTCTCCCCACACTCTCACCTTGCCGGTTGCCGCCCAAGTTGTGCATTTTGTTCAACATTATGGGAAAAACCAAAGGCACAATACTAAAAATGCAAACAAACGGTGGTTAACGGCAGGGGGCGATGCAGAAAATGGAAAGGAGATCACGAGGAATTTACGTAATTTGAAAATATTGAATATTAAATTTAGAAATATTATTAAAATGCCGCGGCAGAAACTGTATCAAAGCACACAAAACCTAATGCAAATATATTAAAATCAAAATGAAGAAAAGAAAAATGTTCAGTGAGTACAACAAAAGATTTCCACCGCATTCTTGGGTTATTTGCCCGATTGGGTTTTCATGCGAAAAAGATTTCCTTTTCTTTCCGGACGGACGCTGCGCAATTAAGCGATGCCATGGAATGGCCTAAAGGGTTTTTTCGCGCGCGTTTGGCAAACACATTGAAATAAAAGGGTTTCCCAATTACAATTTCAAAAGTAACCGCAATGTGAAATCAATAAACTCACTCAAAATGCAACTCGATATTGTTTTGCCAGCCAAGTCGGCAAAATTGTTTTTAAATAGTTTGCACGCGCCTTCTATGCGAACCAATTGGGTTTGATTGGTCAATATTCATAAAATCACACAAAACTTTTCAACTTTCCTGCGGTTTTAAGCACAATTGCTCAAAAGTTTTTATTTGAGGGCAACCATTGACTTAGAACCCCGCCTCGCCTGACTAGTTTGCGGCGTTTGCGGCTTTGTTCGACTTGCAAATGAAAATAGTTTTGCCCTTGTGCAGCGTACTCAGAACCCCAAAAAATAACCCAAACTGAAGCACAGTCTGAGCCAAAAATGTTCGCAGTAGCTATTCAAAATATATGCGGCATGTTGTGCCAGCCAAATTAAAGGCATTCGACAATGCCAACACCAGGACCCAGCCCCCCTGCAGTCCTGTCATCCTGTCTGCCAAACGTTGCCATTTTTCCACTTCATACGACATTATGACAGTGCCAAAAGAAATGCATGAATGAAAGAAAGTAAAAGCCAACAAGAAAATGCAAAGCGAATACCAAATTATATATACAACAACTGTGAGACAGCGCAAAGCCAAATTGAGCAACACCATCGAAAATGTTGACTGCCTGCACTTTGACTTGAACTTAGTTAGAAGAGTCGACTACTAAGCCATACAAATGGCAAATTTCTAAAGTAGCCAGTAAGACAAGCTGATTGATATGCACAGTGAGGCGTTAAAAATGGTTTATTTTCAAGAGCGTTTACTATTACAAATTTCCAAGAATCGTTGAAATTACACAATGTGACTGGCAATCAACATTGTGAACAACAAAAAGCATGTTGCAGAAATAACTATTTGTGGCAAGTCTGAAGTGAAACTAATTTAATCATACGTATTTAACTTAAAATTGACTTTACCGATTAGTGTGCAGGATAGAGAACTCGGGATTCTCCATTCTCTTAACTTTTCAATTTCTAGTAAATCTCCCAGGCCCTTTCTCCCTTTTTTAGTCCAATTGTTTTTTGTTCCGGATTTCCCATTCAATAATTGTTAAGCCATTATACAGTTTATTACAAATATTTTTTTGTTTCTATCATTTCAAATATTATTTTACTGTATTTAATTTAATTGTAATTTTAATTTAAAATTCTTATTTTTCTGAAATCGTTTTTAAAAATGATGGACTGATTTTAGTAAAAATTTAACTAAAAAAGAATAAATTAATTAACAATCAAAATATGTATCTGCCCAGTAACTAATTTTTGTGGTCGTCATGTCGGAATTCATAGTCTCAAATTTTTTAGACAGATATACTGATTAAATTATTGATTGATTTGATCGGTTCTTAATGCACATCATGAGTACATAGACCATGTGGAATTGATAACTTCGGCACATTGGACAAAAAAATATTTTACAGGGTATACAAAAATATCAAAGATACAGATTTTGTGTTTATTTATATTTACTTTGCATTGAGCAGCTTAAGAGGTAATTGACTGAATATGGCTGATTCACTGGCTCAAAGACTAAAAGATTTAGAATACTTCTCAAAGCATCCCCTACTCTGCTCATCGTTTTTATTATATTCGATGCAGTGGCTTCTTTTCCAACTTCCTGTATATATAGCTGAATGTGTGGGTGTGTTTGTCAGTGTGTTTGCCAGTGTTTGTCTCTCCAGTTTGCGAGCATTGCAATCACACAAATAGCGTCTGCTTTAGCCAAATCCACATCGACATAATGTATACATGTGTGTGTGTGTGTGTGTGTGTGTCTGGTTGTATGTAAAACGAGCCCACTTTACCTTGTTGCGCTTTGTAAGGCAGGCGTTATCCTAGTCGTCATCTGCCATGTCTTATGTAAATTGAGATGGCTTTAAGCGCCAGATGTTCACATTCAACAGCCTGTCGAGCGACTTCATCGTCTCCGTTTTGCCTCGTACTTAAGCCGCTAGCTGTATTGACTTATGTGACACTTTATTTTTATGCATCAGCCTGTGCGCATTTGCTGTTAGCATAAATTTATATAGGACCTCAACTTCCAATATGCTAATTAAGGTCGAAGATTGAAAATAACTTGGTATTTAATTAGTATACCAATCGTGAAATTGATTTGACGTGCACCATTTTAATTTATTTTTGCTGCAACATATTTTCCAAAGAAATTAATTGGCAATAAGAGTAGATATTATAAATTCCAATAAATACAAATAAAAATTAAATTTGATTACAGTACACTCAAAAAAAATCGCTCTAAAATTTAGAAAATGTACATCCAATTTGCGGAAAAGCAGCTCACCTTTTTCTAAAACTGAATGGTTTGGCGCTCTCTAAAAACCGAGGTTTAATTTCTTAATTTAAATATCGGGATTTTTGCTGAACTATAGAAATGTTAATATATATTATGTTATCATATATAAACATATACAAATTAATCAATAAGTAAATGCAATGCCTTCAATTGTTTTTTGCTTGAGTTCCTGTGTCGGTCATAAGAAATTATAGCAATTTTACATATGCTTACATTTGAGTGTACAACGCTTTCAAATTCAAATTTGATAATAAAACCATAATAATATATTAATATATTTAACAGGTTTGAGTGCATCTAGAATATAACTCATTATTATCTGTTTTCCATTTCTTTAGTCCAATTCAGATAACAAACTATTTTATCACACTTAATTTAAGAATTGCTTTAATTTCACTCGAGTTCACTTGACTACAACATTCTTACCTATTTTATATGAGTGTTTGCACTTAAATATGTATGTGTCTCCGCATACTCACTTGGCGCCTCACTTCTCAAGGTGTGAAAAAAATACAATAAATTGTCCGACACTTCCTTTGGGAGTTCATCACGCAATTGCTCCCACTCTGCGTTTCAAAATGCATAAAGTATGCAAATGCAAATTCAATATGCATACATGCATATGCATGTCTGCCCGGTTTAGAGTTCCTGTAAGCTTCAGGCAAGTAATCATATAAGCACACACATTATTGAACGTGAACATATGCAGAAATATATTTTTTGCGAATAGAAAATATTTAAAAAATATTAAAATAAAATAATAAAAAAAATTCATTTTTGTTCGTGTTTCTACAAAATACAATATTAACTGTTTTGAGACTTATAATATTCAAAATTAGACATATAATAATATATTTTTAATTTTATTTTTTTTATACATTTAATTTAATTTCAATTTTTTCTGACTTTTTGCAATTTTTGTGTCCACTGATTTTAGTTGATAATAAATAAGTAAATAAAAAAAGAAATTAAATATTCAAATATATACACATATACAGAAACATTTTGATTATTTTTTGTTATTTTTTCTTTAAATAATGGCGTTGCACTTTTATTTTTTAGAAATATTCTCTATTATGAAGAAATACATTTCTAAATAAGAGAAAGAAAAAATTTAATGTTTAGAAATAATTTGTAAAAACAGGAAAAGTTTTCTAGTTTTTAAGACGATTTTCTAAAATTCACATCAACTTTTTATCTCAGTGTTTTAATAACTTAAAGCAAAATATATTTACAGAAAGGCAGTAAACAGCAGATTAAAGCAGCAAACCACAAAGAATGAGGTGCCTGATGGATTAGTCAACCGAAGTGCCAACGGAAGCTGGAAAAACTGTAAAATACCGGCAGATGAGAGGAGTATCTGGGAAAAAAAAGCTCAGCTTGGCGACGAAACATCTTCCAATACAGCAGCTTCAGTAATGGATCAATTCTGATGAGGGCAACTCGCTTACATTTTTCAACTAACAATCCCCCTATACGCCTGCACACGCCTGCTTTAAGGCTTAAGGCTTAAATGAAGCGATTATCGCATCTTTGTCAATGTTGTTGCAACCAGTGAAGTGTAACGAGCCACGGCAAACAACAACCAAACAAAAACCCAGGACGACAACCCAACTTGGCCTACCAATCCTTCCTCTCCCCACACCTGCTACTGGCTTATTTATAAAGGTAAAAGGCAAAATGGTCCACACAGATGTGCACGTGTGTGTGTGTGTGTGTGTGTGTGTATGCGTGCGTGTGTGTGGCTTTGTAAACTTCGACAGAAACGAAGTCCCCGATCCGTATTCATGGCAACGCAAAATGCTTTTCGCATTGGTACAGGAGAAGCATGAGGATGTTGGCAATTCTGATGAGATTCCATCATTCACGTTTAGTTAACTCTGCGCAATCCCTCTCGCTCTCTCTCTCTTTCACTCTCATCCGCTCTCTTTCTGCGTTTCTCTCTCTCTCTCTCTCTCTCTTAGTATAATTTCTTTATCTCGCTCTATCTCTGCAATCTGAACTTTTTATCAATTAATGGCTGCTTGTAATTAAGTGCAGTGATTATTGAAAAGAAGAAGAAATTAATGCGTTTCAAGCATTATAATAAATTGAAGAGCTAGCTAAGTGAAATCCTCTGCAGCAACCTCCTTGCCAGACAAATGTTGCCGTAATACACATGTACATGGCTCATCAAATATGCAACAGTTTTATCTTAATGCACCGCATGCTGCCGATTCAATGATGCTGATGATGATTCAATGATGATGCCTCAGCAAACTGCATGGTGATGGTGATGATGATAATGATTATGTGTCGAATGCATTTGTAAATTGTCGGCTGCATTTAAGGGATTTGTAGTACATCGTATTATAAAAGAACTAATCAGAAAATTGCTAATTATTTATAGCCACTGAGATTAATTAACATCATGTACAACAAATTTTAGGCATTGTTCAGCTATTTAAATCATTTGGCATTCTGAAGTATTTTATATTATATATAATACTAACGACATACTATATAATTCTTTTGTTTTATGCAATTGTATAATATGTTCTTTCAAAATTGGCAGCGTGTCAGCTTGCTGAAAATATTACATTTCATATTGTTAAATTTAAACAATACCATAATTGGCTTATGCTCTATAAAGATGAAAGTATGAAATATCGTATTATTTAATTGAATGCTTTTGCTTTATAAACTACATAATAGCCTGCTAAAAGGGTTAAGTTTAAATTAGTTCGCGATTCCAGCTCTTAAAGCATTATTTTCATTGTTGCCTCCTTAATCCGATTCACAGAATGATCATCTTCAAATTATGATTATGAAATGTCAGTGGAATTCAGAACAAAGATTAATATGCCTGAAAGAGTAATTAATTCTCAGCATTTCGAAAATAGTTTGCGTATTTTGCTAGAGCGAAACTTATCGGTCAAAGTATTTTAATTTGCTTAAGGTATATCTTTGATGGCTTCTGTCAGTTTCTGTTTGGGGCAGCAACCCCAAAATAAGTTTAAATTATTGTTTAATGAAGATAAGGATGGTGATGATGAGGGCACTGACAAAGTCGAAAATGAGATCGAGTCGTTATCGAGTGGTGGTTGAAGTTGTAGACTATAAGTTGTGGCTTGCAGTCGGCCCTTTATTTATTAATTTCCTGTTTGCATGTGGTGCACCTCAAGCCGGAAAAACAATTTGTTAGCATGTCAAAAGCAACAACCGCCGAGCTGAGCTCCATTCATGCCCATTTCCATGTTCACGTTCTCGTCTGCTCGTCTACGTTTACGACCATGTCATGTCCAAGTCACGTCCCAGTTCCGTTCTGGTCTCGAAACTTCCTGGGTGCCCCAACTCGTTAACTTGGCTTTAATGCCAATATTTGAGCTGCATAAGCCATGCAAAATTCACATAATGAGAATGGCAAATATTTGCTCGGCGCATTATCAGCAATTTATATTATATATTTGGCTATCAATAGCTGGAGGCTTCAAATGGTGGGGCTTGAAGTCGAGTAAGTGCATTAAATTAGCATAAAATCAACAGGCTAGCAAACTGAATTGCAAGCCAGTTATGTAATAGTTGCAAAATACAAAACAATTCGACCAAAAATTAAAATTATAAGCAAACAAAACAAACAACAGCATAGACTCCAATCTGGGCGACAGCTGCAATTAAATTCAATTTAACAGCAACAGCAACAGTTTAGATGGCAAGCTTACTCAACCAAATAGATACCCTGTACCAACTTACAACTTAAATGTAATATTTTTGCAAATAAAAACGAATTGTTATTGCGTTGCGATTCAAAAGTTGTAGGCTAGCTTAAATTGTAATTTATTTTAAAGTCGTTGATTTGTCATAGATTTGGTATGCCCACCTCAAGATGGTTTTCTGTGCTGGGTATGAATACAACATTAAGGGTCTCCCAAGGCCACACGACAGGCAGCAAGAGCTAACGGCTTTACACTAGTTGTGACCCATTTTATTGAATGCGACACACTGCAAAACAAATGCAAAATCTAAGCGCCTGACATTTGTTGATAGTCCCCGGTCCACTGCCCATTCCAACCGTCCCTTGGTCGGGAGGTTTGATTGATTGTCTGGTCAACTGGCGACTGACCGACCTGCCCTGCGGCCATTTTAACGTGCCCCAATTGTTGTTCCTAATTTCTGTGATTCTGTTTTGGCTAAATAATGACACCGCACTCGGGTGCACAGCAGGCCAAATGTTGAGCAAATAGAGCGGCAATAACAATGGACACACTTCTGAGTGCCACACATGACAACTGGTTGGGGCACAATAACAGACAAATGCCAGTGGACAGACAAATGCCAAATTTCTAGCACACGCTGCGTATGCGTCATTTGATATCTGAACAAAATGCGTCATTTGATATCTGTACGAAATGTATGCAATTAACATTTGGATGTTGGCCCACCAATTCTGACAGAATATCAGTGAATTTGTGAGAATGTGAGAATACCGGCTATTAGCCACACACTTCTTACTTGTAGTATTGAAAATATCACCTAAACTCAAATTCATATTACTTTATTATACCCTGAACCCATTAAAAATGGGTAAAAGGGGTATAATAGTTTTGTGCAAATTTATGTAACAGGCAGAAGGAAACATCTCCGATCCCATAAAATATGTATATTCTTGATCAGGGTCAACAGCCGAGTCGATATAGCAATGTCCGTCCGTGTGTCCGTCCCTCCGTCTGTATGAACACGCAGATCTCAGAGACTATAAGAGCTAGAGACTTCAAATATGGCATATAGGTCCTCGTATACCAGGCGCAGCTCAAGTTTAATTTATTTTAGATTCCCGATAGCAATAAATGCTAAAATTTTAAAGGCAGAATCTTCTAATTTATACATAATATAAATATGATCATATTGATCTCATTTCTATCAGCAGCCGCAAGCATTTTCGGTATGCATCAATATGCGAGTGCATGTGTGAGAAAGAGATGACATGATATTCGGAGCGAGCGTAAATATATCCTTGTGTGTATTTTGCAGAGCGCCCTTACCCCGTGTTTGTATATATACGTATATGTATGTATGAATATTCACGTGTTTGTCGACAGAGCGCGCTTGCAGAGGGAAACTTTCCAATTAAACTGGAATATATTTAACAACAGGGCTAAGGGTATGTCGTAGTCGACCTCACTCGACTACAGCTCTCTTAGGTTAGGTTAGGTTTGGACGGCTGTCAGCCCGAGGGGTTGACACACATAGGCCATGCTTGGCCCGTTGTGATACCGTATGGGGGGATTTTTCCTACACTCGTGTTTTAAAAACATCCAAAAAAGTTAGACATCACCCAGCCAGTTGCGTTTACAGCAGTCTTACTTGTTTTAATTTTTAATATTTTCTAAATTCATCTACTCCGCTAATCAGGAATATATACACCTATGGATAGATTGATGGTATAAAAAAAGAAAAAAATGATAGTTTTCATAACTTTTTACGCAAATTTTTACTGCTTTCCTAAACTTTATTTTCTAATATCTTTGCTACTTTTACTGTATTTATCAGTTGTATTTTATAGCCCCTTGTTTTAGGTGGTCCTGAAAACAGACTTTATATGAGAAAAAAAATGTTTGAATTTCTTAAGATTGTTGTGAAGCATTATGTCACCATAGCTGTAGACTTATTTCCCCCCATCTATCTTTTACTTACAATTGCCAAACTTTAAGATACCTCTTTTAATACCTCTGTTCGTGGTATATGTAAATATGTTAGGGTATATGCAAATTATTCGAAAACGCACTGCAGGCTTCTACACTTAGCCAAGCTTCTCTCTGAATGTAATTCAGTACTGATACCAATAAGTTAGTAAGTCAACTCAATTAGTGTAACTGTAGCATCGTTTTTGTGAAAGTTCTGTATTAGTTTCCTTTCTTCGAAGGTGTAGTTGAAAGTTCTTCGCCATGTTGATCAAGTAATTACGCAAAGCTCAGTTTGCAAGTCACAAAAACTTGATGGCCAACTGACTACAACAGCAGCAGCTCTTTTTGACCAGTTTATTGTTGCTTTAGCAAGTTGTTTCAAAGGGACAGCAAAGTTTGCTTGCACTTGAGACAAGTTGCAAATATATCACACGCGCACTCGCTAAGTGAATATTTACATATACAGTACTCGTAAATGCATTCATATAGGTAAATATAGGTAAACATATACATACATATATTTATACATGTATGTACTTGGATGTGGCGGGAGGAACATAACGAGCATTAAGTTGCAGTGCGCAGCTGATACATGACAACACAAGACATATGTACACGGTCATATAGTCACTCAGTTGGGACATAAATCATGGCTAACAACACAGGCACACACATACAAGACAACACCCACCCCGACACTCGCACACACACACACACACACACACACACACACACACACAGACACATTCACTTCCGGCACAAGTTGGGCAACTTCCGTGAGAGATGCGACCAAGTTGAGCCGAAAAATTTGACAGCTAAGCAAACTGTGTAGAAAATTGGCCACCTCCAAATTTGATACATAGATACATAGATACATTTTCACAGATACAGTTCCAGTTACTGTTCTAGCCACAGATGCGGGCCGTAAAAAGTTTCTCAAGTTGCTGATTGACGTTTGGGAGGTTCAAAGATTCCCTCGGTAAGCGTAATTAAAAAACTTTCGCAACATTTATTGAACATGCGACTGATTGTTTGATGGCACTTCAATGTTTCGATTACTCGCTTTCGCTTTCGCTTTCGCTTTCGCTTTGGACACATTAATTTATACACACAAATATATTGTTTTATTGTACATCTGATTGTCTTTTATTTTTCTAGGTTTTTTGTTCTCTTGGTCAGCTCCGTGTAACTCTTGGCAACAAATCAAAATCCAAATCGAAACTAAATATAAAAGATGCTCTATCTACTCGTTTGGGTCTCTTTGCCTCCATTTCAACTTCTTCCACGTCTTCCTCTTCTTCGTCTTCTTCTTCAACTAAATGTAATTTTAAAGATACTTTTTTGCATGGGTGGAGCGCTTTGTCGGCGCCCAGATGCAGCTAGCCTGGCCATAGCTAAACATATACCCAATGTCAGATATAAGATATATGCATATTAGATGTTCTCATATAGGCTATATATAAACGCCACTTGTTCTTTTTGTTCTTGTTCTTGTTGTTCTTTCTTTTGTTGTTGTTATTGTGGTTGTTATTGTTGTTGTTGTTGTTGTTGTGTGTTGACGTTGTGCACTAAATACTTAGAAACACTTGCGGTGCACAATGCCAGGGCCAGACTCGTCGTACTCCTGCTTGGAGATCCACATCTGCTGGAAGGTGGACAGCGAGGCCAGAATGGAGCCACCGATCCATACAGAGTATTTGCGCTCAGGTGGTGCAATAATCTTGATCTTAATTGTGGATGGTGCCAGAGCGGTGATTTCCTTCTGCATACGATCAGCAATACCTGAAAATATCAGAGTTCATCAAAGTGATATTTAATATTGCGCATAATCAATTGTAATATTGAAATCTGCAAAGAATTCAAGAGAATTCTATATTTAACAATTTTTTTTTTTTGCTATTCATTATATACTGCACAGTAATTACATTAACATAAATAAACTTTGCATAATATGGAAAAATATTTCAAATAAAAGTAAGTCTTAAGAGACTTTTTAAATCAGAGTTATTGAAAGTAATACTAAATTTTTATTTTTTTTTTAATTTGCGAGGCAATTTGAACATACCTGGATACATGGTGGTACCGCCGGACAGAACATTGTTGGCATACAAATCCTTGCGGATGTCCACATCGCACTTCATGATCGACTGATAGACGGTTTCGTGAATGCCGCAGGACTCCATGCCCAGGAATGAGGGCTGGAACAGAGCCTCGGGTGTGCGGAAGCGCTCGTTGCCAATGGTGATCACCTGGCCATCGGGCAGCTCATAGGACTTCTCGAGGGAGGTGGAAGCAGCCGCTGTGGCCATTTCCTGCTCAAAGTCCAGGGCAACATAGCACAGCTTCTCCTTGATGTCGCGCACAATTTCACGCTCAGCGGTTGTGGTGAAGGAGTAGCCACGCTCGGTGAGGATCTTCATCAGATAGTCGGTCAGATCGCGACCAGCCAAGTCCAGACGAAGGATGGCATGTGGCAAAGCATAACCCTCATAGATGGGCACAGTGTGCGAGACACCGTCACCGGAATCCAGGACAATGCCCGTGGTACGACCGGAGGCGTACAGGGAGAGAACTGCCTGAATGGCCACGTACATGGCTGGCGAGTTGAAGGTCTCGAACATGATCTGTGTCATCTTCTCGCGATTGGCCTTTGGGTTGAGTGGGGCCTCGGTGAGGAGGACGGGATGCTCCTCGGGGGCCACACGCAGCTCATTGTAGAAGGTATGATGCCAGACCTTCTCCATGTCGTCCCAGTTGGTGATGATGCCATGCTCAATGGGATATTTCAGGGAGAGAATACCACGCTTGCTCTGCGCCTCGTCGCCAACATAACAATCCTTCTGACCCATGCCCACCATCACGCCCTGGTGACGAGGACGGCCCACAATCGATGGGAAGACAGCGCGTGGAGCATCATCGCCAGCAAAGCCAGCCTTGCACATGCCGGATCCATTGTCCACAACCAGAGCTGATGCCTCTTCGTCACACATTTTGGCTTAAGATTGTTGAGATTGTTGGGACAGCACTACTAAAATACAGAAAATCCCCAGTTGTTATATCCTTGCAACAGACACCAAAGCGATCACGCCACTCACGACGTCTATATACCACAGCGACAGCAATCAGAGTGATTCGCTCTATGGCCGGCATCGGCATTTAAATAAGCTCTGTCCGTCATCTCGAACAATGGATCTTGTTCACCATAGTAACATGTTGATGAATTCCGTCTGTGCTCACAGAGCATCAAGCAACGGGAAGGGAACGGAAACGCAAGAACACATTATTTATATCGGGGCACTTGCCGGATATGGGTACTTTGACTTTATTACATTGTTCATATTTCTACAAAATTATTCACTCAGATATTGTTAGACATCTCATCATCTATCGTCTAAGCAGACTTATTTTCTCAAGCAGATAAAATATTTAATGGGAGATTATAAAATATATGTAGAAGAACTATATCTCGCTTCATGATTCATTATTTGCAATATTGATTTTGATTAATGGCACAAAGTCTTTCGACTTAAGGTTATTATAAATTATTGCTTCTTGAGTATCAAGTCTCAGTAGATTAATATTCTTTCATAGGCTTCTCATATTATATTTCGGATCATTATACCTAAAAGATTTATTTACTCAAGGAGATGAAATGGTAAATAGATTTAAGGCTTCATGAATCTTTATTTTCAATATTGATATAATTTCATTTCATTTAAGATATTTTTGATTCTTTAGTACCAAATCCCTAAAGATATTTTCTGTTGCATCGAGAATTTTTCTTGAGTAATAATTTCCAATTATGTACAAAACCTGTGCACATTTTATATTATGATATTATAGTTCACTAAATGTGTTTTTGTAAAAGCATAAGCTTGTATGTATAATCATTCGTAACCTCTTCGTAAATAAAAGTTTCAATAATATTTTCCATAAATCTGATTAAATTTTATTTCTTATAACTCCCTTGAATAGCATTAGAAAATCATTGCATGGTATCATTAACTGTCATCGAAGAGTATTTAGAATATTTAAATGCCCAATTATTGGCTTGTATCATTTCATGTACACTCAATTATGCCTGTTGTATTTGGCAAGAGCGATGCTTTGAGTTGCATGAGGGCGAATATGCGCCAGGACTTGTATAGGCATCCCCATTGTAGATATATTTTTAAGTTTTTATATAAATAAATGCGAAGCACTGAACAATGTTCTGTACTACATACTTGGCCACTTCTAGCCAGCCTTTCTGTGTATAATGCTCAATGTTGTGCCAATGATGTGACAAAATTGTTTTGAGTGGCTGCTCACTCATTTCGCTCACTCGGCCCATAGATGGTGCGACCCAAGATGCCCATAGCCACAAAAATATAAAATAAATAAATAAATAAAGGAAAACAAAATAATACAAAAATATAAGAAAATACTGAAGACAATTCTCACTGTCTGCGGTGTGTGTTGTGTATGTTTAGATAGAGATAGATAGAGATAGAGGCGTGAGTGCATTTCTTGACAATTTGTCGGTTGTCAGTGCCGTCGCATATCGCCAGATCTTAACGAAGTATTAACTACGAGATTTATATGCGCGCTGTTTATTATTTTAATTAAGTGTAGCGCAAAATTCAGCATTCTCTGCTTGTGAGTTGTGGTGCCAGCATGGGTCTCCTCCTCATATTAGTTGGCCAACTGCAGTATCAACTGAAAGTTAGCTGCTGCCAAATGTGTGGCCAAAACTTTTTCAAGTGCTTTGCAAAACTATTGAAAACTACGTGACTGTTGCCACGGGCAGGTGCTGCCACTGTACGTATCATTGTCAGTACGATGTTGCTTTTGAGCTCATCGCCAAAAACCAGTTGAAATTCATAGAAATTATGTTAGCCTGTACACGCTGCTATCTGCTACTCATGCAGAGTGTTTAGCAACTAGCCGGATTTTGGGTCAGTCAAACAGTTGCTTAAAGTTTATCCTCACTAATTTATTGGTATGCAATGTGAATAGCTCAATTTGCATGCAATTTTAGCTGATAGCCCTTCGTAAGAACTAGTAGAAGACTTTACTAAAATTATGACTCTAAAATTTCTTTAATAATTTGGAATGGTTACAAACTATGCCACAATTAATTGCCCTCAATTCAATCTAATTAACTGTCTTGACATTTATCTACATATGAAATACATATGATTTAAAATTCTCTAATGGCAAACTTTTCGCTCAACCCAGGCATTTGCTCGCCACTAAATATGAGTATGACGCTAACTGAGTTTGGCGTTGCAAATGGGCGAAATGACGCAGACTGGCCCAAACTCCAACTTCAAATTGGTAGCTAAAAACGCTTCAGAGAGCCGTGATGTGTTGCCAGGGCGCAGTGGCAATTTTCCTATTCCGTTGGTTACGGGCAAGTGGTGCAGTGCAGGGTGGTGCATTGCGATGGTGCTTTTGGGCCATGGTGGCTCATTGGCACGCAATGCAGCGTGCGGCACTAAAATAAACTTAGCTAAAGTGCCAGGCAGTGAAAAATTAAATCTGAAAAAAACTTATTTTTTTTTTTTTTTTTTGGTTTTTGCAAGCGAATTCAAATTTTTGTTTTATTAGAAATTTCCATTTAAAGCAGAGTTCGCGTTGCTTGAATTATTTTAATTTAATTTCAGCTGTTTATACTGTAAAAGAAAAATCTGGTGTTTCTGGTCCAGCTTCAGCTTCAAGTTGCGATGGGCGTTGCGTGCAGCATCAGATTGTGGGCGTGGCACGCGTTCAAGAACTTTGTGCACAAACTTTGCGCCCAAGACACGCGCCTGACAGCTTTCGCCTTTCGCTGTACACATTTTTATTATTAATTAAACAAGTGGCATGCTCAAATAATTTCCACTTGAGTTAATATCTCCTATGTGGCCACGACTGGCAGCTGCCATCATGCAGCCCCCTCGCGGGTTAATTACCCCCTTCGGAATGATGATGCAGGTCCGGCATATTGCCAAAAGCACGATTTACTTTCAATTACCATACTACACGCACAAAGTATTTACAAGATTTATCAATAACAAGAACAGGCTTACAGACCTACAAAACTAATCAATGGGCAGTGACTGGTGCAGCCAGTTGCGTTGTCCGCCATCGGCAAAGTCTGCCGCCGCATGATCCTGACCGTTGAGTATCCATTTGGTGGTTAACAGGCCCTCGACACCCACGGGTCCGCGTGCATGAATCCGAGCCGTTGAGATGCCCACCTCGGCGCCAAGTCCAAAGCGGAAACCATCCGCAAAACGCGAGCTCGCATTGTGGAAAACACAGGCGCTGTCTACGCTGCCAAGAAAATGCTTTGCGGCGGCATCTGCACGTAACGGAAAACGGAAAATGGAAAATGGAAAAACAGCATATAGCAAACCGAAAACCGAAAACAGAAAACAGAAAAAATAAAATAGAAAACAGAAAACAGAAAATGTAATATGCAGGCACACCATGCCGTATGCTGAATTAAATTAATTTCCCAAATGATTTAAATTTGTGGTGGCAGCAGCCAACAACCGACACGACCTGAGAACCTGAGAACCTGTTCCCAACCTTGGCTAAAACACAAAACACTAACGATGACGTCACACATGCAAATTCCACAAAACATGCCAGTGCACTTGGCCTGGCCCGGGGTTTATTTAGTGCTTAATTGAATTAGCACACAGGTCAGTTGACAAGTCAAAAAGTTCATCTGCGTCTTATTCGAAATCTGATTGCAGCAAACTAAGTTGCAATCAATAAAGTGTAATTTGGATGTAAACTGCTAAGCAATCTGATAATTAAATTTGTATTTGTAAATAAAATTAATTTGTAGCTTGAAACTATCAACTTATGCGTATTTATCTAAATTGTGGAATAAATAAATATTTAAGAATTCTTTGTGAACCTAGCCGAAAGTTGTCAATTTGTATCGCATAATATTAATGAATGCACTTTAATCTGTTTGATAAATCTTCAATCATCCTACACGAAAGCGAGATTCTTTATCAGTTTGAGTGTTTCTATGTTCGTCGAGTTTAAGACAAGTTTTCCAAGGACATTACATTTTGTGTGCATTTCTTCTCATTAACACAAAATCCGCAGATTCCGCTGCTGATTATACCTAGTTAGCAGAGTGACTTTCAGTCCTGCCAAGAGACCGGTGAGTGGTCTAAGTCTATTCATCCCCAATGCTTAAATCATTCTTGATAATAGTCGGATAATAGACATTTGGCTTGTCTGAGACCTGGTTCCTATGCAGAGCTCAATTACTGCATATGTCTTCTTTCATTCACCCAATGGCATAATACGGTTTTGGTCCAGTTAGGCGCAGGATTAGCTAAATACTTCATAATATTAATCGCCAATTCAGTCATAAATCGCAGTATGCCAAACTGACGCTGCCAATAATGGAATCCACTTTATATTAAGGATGGGGGAGGGGGGCACTGCTGTCCATAAACTAATTTATAACCTGCACATTGAACTGTCATTAGGGTGAGGAATTTGCCCCTCCTCAAATCGCTGGACTCATGGTCGACTAATTTTTCTGCATCAATTGCAAGCAATTGAAATTAATTTTCAATTTTCGTACCATTTTCCGTAACAATGACATCCGTGTGACCGCTTCCGTATGTATGTATGTGATTAATGGCCTCCTCCAAGCTGGGCACAATCTCAATGCAGCACTCCAGTGCGCCGTATTCGTGCCTCAGACTCTTTGCCGCAGGCGGTCCGAATGTCAGCTGCTGATTTAGACGCGGCCCCGAATATATTTTGACACCCTCCCGCTTCAGCATGTTGCAGACATCGTTGAAAATCTCGCCGCTCATTAGATCCTCGTGTATGAGAAGCGTTTCCATTGCATTGCAGGCTGCAAGGTAAACGAGGTGGCGACAACGATAGCAGAACAAAAATGCAATTAATTTTTCGAGCAATGCGTTTTGGTGTGGAAATGTCTCTAATTAAAATGTGGCAGGTTTCTTTTGCTCTTTGATGATGAAATATGAATTTCCTAAGAACATGCTATTTATCGCACATTTAAAATGCAATAAAGCTTTCTTTACAGTTTTTAAATATTCTTGAAGCATTAAATGCATATTCTCGATTTCGAAAATTTAATTTTATTTGACCAAATATACTTTTTCTAACTAAAAAACGGCAGCTATGAACTTCAATTTAAATTGAGTTGTTTCTTCAGAATGTTTGAAAAAAATATACAATTTAAATAAACCATAAAATACAATATTCTATTGAGCATCTCGAAATGTACATTTTACTGCTGCATGTTGATTTAAGTATAAAACAATTTATTCTGTTTCAGGTATTTCAAAATTCTTAGGAAATTTCACTTTTTGTAACTACCAAAAAACGCAATTGATAAGAAAGCCATCAGCTGAAATAAGCTAACCTCTCAGTTCAACGCACTTTAAATGATATGAAATTGGAAAAGCATTCTGTTTACCTGCTGGATAATCGCATTTGGCATCTCGGGCGATGTGCAGAGCCTTGTTCAAATCGGCGTCCTTGTCGATGAAGACGTGGCAAACGCCTTCGGCGTGTCCCAGAACGGGAATGTGGAGGGACTGTTCCTGAATGTTGCGCACCAGCTCCGAGGAGCCACGTGGTATGATCAAATCAATGTGGCTCTCCATTGCCAGCAAATCGCTTATCTCCTCGCGAGTGGAAACCTATAAAAATGGCAAATTACAATGTGTTAACTGGGCTATTAACTTACTGCTGCATTATTACTCACGAGGGACACAGCATGCTCGGCACCCACACTGGTCAGCGCCTCCTTGACCAGCTCCATGAGCGCCTTGTTGCTGTGCGAGGCCTCTTTGCCGCCCTTGAGCAGCAGACCATTGGCCGAGGCCATTGCCAGGGCAGCCACTTGAGGCAGCGAATCTGGGCGGGACTCGAAGATCACCAGCAGGACGCCGATTGGCACAGTCACTTGCTTCAGTTCCAGCCCTTCTGCCAAACGTGTGCGACGCAAGACGCGACCCACATTCTGCATGAAGAAAAAGTAGAAAAATAAATAACCGTCAATTGACAAGTCAGCAGTTAAAGCATTACACATACGACATGTGGGCACATGTGGGGACAATATAAAATAACTGTATATTTATGCGGCAATGCCTCCCAGTTGCCAATTCTAATCCCGGGCGTCCATTTTAATGCGTTGCCGGCACCGGAGCAGTTTTACATACATACATAAATCAAGGCATTCAGCTTGCCGTAATCTTTATTTATTTTTAATGGGCTGCTGCTGGCCCCATTTTGCATCTCTGTCCCGTTAACGACACAAAAAGCTGCTGGAAATTGGCTACAGATAACGTGAACTGGCTATGCTGCGATATCCTGTGCTCCGCTCCGCTAAAAGCAGCTGCCCGCCTCGTTCGTCAAGACTGCCAGACGACATAGTCCATGACTCCAGACTCCCAGACCTCGACCCTGGCAGCAACCTCAATCTCAGACTGGAACTCAAGTTGAGCGCTCAGTAAATTTGGTTACATGGTCATTATTATTGACTTTGGCATCGTAGAGCGCAAAACTTTAAATTATATTTACAAAGGACAATTGGATAAGTCGTGCCTAATAACTTGGGCCAACACATTGTGTCGGGAACCATTTATGCGATGTTTATTATGCATCATTAAAATGAAGAGTATCATAACTTTTGTTATTGAGTTTGTGAAATTTCACATTTTGCGCACATGCTTTCAACCTGCAAGAAAATTCATATTTGTCTGTTTGCTTCTTAAAAAGCATTTATTTATTTTTTGCGCATCTACTTTTATTAAGTAACAATTTATATATTTGCATTGATATTATTTGTCTTGCAAATAAAGATATTATTTTATAGTTTGGAATTTCTCTTTCCATAATCGAAAGCCTTTAATCATAGTTTGACAATTTACAAGTGCCCAACTCTGTTATATTCTGCATGTGGTAGGCGAAAACAGGGATTTAGGCGATAAAAACATATTTTTTGGGTTGTATTTATTTCTAGAGCTCATCTATAAAATCGCACTACATTACCAAAGCCCTGTCTTGTTATTTAAATATGTCATCTCCCACGTCAGCATCATAAACGTATTTTTTTCCACATCCCTCGATCCATTTATTGAGTGCGTTATTCGTTTTTTTCTGGTTTCTCGTTGCTCGTTTTTCGTTTTTCGTTTTATGATTTTTGCGCTACTGCCACTTTGTGTCACGATTTCGCTGCCTGCTTTACAATATACTCTGTAAGTATGCCCACGTACCAGTACTGAGAAATAGAAAAAATAACGTTTTTCTGGCTAACGGGAAAAAGTTTTACGTTTCCGCACAATCACATCCAATAAAATGGCTAGTAAAGGGGTGGGTTGGATTGAATAGGGGCATGCCCCTTAGACAAGCAACCCTCTCTCTCTCTCTCTCTCTCTGCATCTGTGCTCCATCAACTGTTGCCACTATGTGTGCGAAAGTGTGCGTTAATGTCACTGCAAAGACGCACACACACACACATTAGAAATATAGTATATGGAGCTGAGCTGTCTTTTATATTCCACTTGCTTAGGTCCTTTGGTTCCGTTTCCTTCCTTCGGGTGTCAATTTTTGTTGAAGTGTAAAATTGCTTAGAGATTTCATAATGTTGTTAAAGCCAGAAAGCTGTAGCTGCATATAAACAACAGTTACTCCTGCTGTGTGTAGGTCTGTTGTAGGTCATAAAATGACCACTTTGCTGTGAAGCAAGACCAAATCCCTGGCTGCATACTAACTCAATTGTTGGCAAGTCAACAGTATTTTTAACAACATTTGATGACAGCCAAACAAATGCAATTTGCCTCAACTTTTTAGGGTCCCCAGTGTTTTACCTGATTTTCCCATTGCACACTAAATATGGGATAAATAATTGAAGTTCTTGCTGCTTTCACTCACCTTGTGACTGTCCTCGGCAATCTGCTTCAAGCCAACTGACAGGTTCTTCAATTTCGCCGAGTTGAGCGACAGGCGGGACAACAACGGCTTTGCCAATCCACTCCTCTGCGCCTCGGCCAAGTCCTTGGCATTCGCCTCCAAAATAAACTTCTCTCGGCTAACCAGCAGATCGGCCAAATTGCTGACGGCTGTGGCACGTTCGGCGGCACTCAACGCCTGCATTTGTCGACTGCCTGTGCGAGCTGTTTAATGAAAATGTTGTGATAGTCTTAGCCACGTTGTCATTTGTAAACACTGTTGCCAAATGGCAAATTCTGAATTTAATTTGTCAGACTAGCATTAATGTTCTGCGACAATACAAATGCAGGGCATGAAATGTTTAGCGTGCTTGACCCCATTATATAAAGCAGTATATAAATCATTTTGTTGTCTGCAAATATATATACACATTTGCCCTAATATACCAAAAATGGAAAAACCAATTATATTCACACAGTTACCGCAGTCTTGATTATCTCAACATTTTACAAAGTCTGTGGAAGATTTCGAAAAATAAATAAAAATATATACATATTTGGATATATGTATATCGTATATCATTGACTCATTTCATTTACAATGAGTATATTAAATCTTAGCTTTTGCAAGCAAGCTCAATAGTTAAATTAAAGTTTGACTTTTTTTATATTTAGAAAAATCACAATTATAATTTTAATTATTTATAATTAAATTTAGATTTAAGCAGATGGATTCCATGGTATAGAAAGGAATGTAATCATCAATGGACCAAAGAAATTCTTTCTGGATTGTTTTGTGAAATGCAAGTAAAGTAGAGGAGGTTATCAAGCTTTCAGCTGAAAACGTAACAAATTGCTGAGGCTGTTCCATTTTGAATATTTCCTATTGCTTTATTTACTTAAATACTTGTTTGCGTTACAAATTGAACATGAGCTAAGCCAGTAAAAAAGCACTTTCCGCTAAGAGCTTTAGTCTTTGCATCATTTGCAAAATTTGCAACATTTGAAAGCGCCCTCTGGCATTTGCAAAAGTAGCCAAAAATAATGTTCAACAAGCTGCAGCTTAATTAACAAGCACTCTTGAAGCTATTTGCGAGCACGCTGCTTTAGCTGTCTCTAATAACAATTAAATTAAACTTGCTAACGAAAAATCGCAGCACAACAGACCAGTCAGCCCAGGTCCAGGTCCAGACCAGGACCAAGACTTGGACCAGCTGGCGCTGTGAGGCCAATGGATGCCACTTAGTGCCCCGACAATGGGGAACCTTAGGCAGACACGGTGACCTCGTTTCAGCAACAGCTGCAGCGGTGTAAACTAAGTGACCACTACGTCAGCCAGTCAGCCACTTTGCAAGTGTTGGCCCCGAGCGTTTTTCCAGTTCGCGCTCATTGAGAGCCACTTAACACTTACACTTCGCTTAGCCCTCTAGTTGAGACTTGACCAAACTGTTTGCCAAGTGACACCAACTGCAATCCATTTCATTAAGCCAACTAACAGAATCAGTCGTTGTGACAAACTCGGTTGCCAAACTATACAAATCTAATCTAATTAATCTTTTAACTTCTCATTTTTCAGCGATCATCGCTAAGCAAGCTCAAGTTATGTGAAATTAATTATGTCCTATTTTTTTGGGTCCCCCTCTCTCTCCCTCTCTCTATCTCTCTCTCTCTATTGCATCTTAGTACACTGAGAAAAAAATGCTCCCATCTCAACAATAGGTTCTCATATATTACGTACATAAAAAGTTTAATTAATTTGATCGATAACTGACCTGCGAAGCCTTAGTTTTTATTCTCTGATACACCCTTAGGGGCAGACTCTTTTAACTTGTGCCCGCATCAAACAAAGTGTAAAAATTTAAGTGCAACGTCAACTAGGAGGCTGGGAAATCTATAAAATCGATGACCGCAAGTCGATTAGGCCCACAATTTTAAGACTACATTCACAAAATTTGGCTGGTAGGTTGTTGGCTATGTTCTTCAAAGACCGCTTAAGTTTTGTAGTGGCCATATCGTCTTTTTGAGTTAGATCCGTCAAATTTGTTAGGTATATTACTGCAACCCGCCTTTAAGAACAGATCAAAAATCTTTCTGGCCTCGCCCACACCTGCGCTTTTAACCGCCAAAACCGATATTTCGGAAGTGTAATTCGACAAAACCGCATATCTTCCACAATTGTAAAGATAGAGTCACAAAAACGTGGAAGGTAAATTGCTGGTAACCTCCTTCAAAGATCGGCATATTAATTTTCAGACCACGCCCACACCCGCCGCCCTCAATAACTTGTGACTTAAAAACCTGAAAAGTTTGTACTACGCCAACTCCCGCCACCAAAACGATAAAAGCCTTAATCTCCCGCAATTTAGGAGCAATAGTTAGCAAAGTTGGAAGGAATCTCCTTAAATATATTTTTCAGCCACGCCCACTTCCGCCCCAAAAATACCCCAAAAGCCCATATCTCCCGTAATTTAAGAACTACAGTTACCAAACTTTGAAGAAAGATTACAAATAAACTTATCTACTATTTTTTTCAGCCAAGGCCAATTCCACCCCCGAAATTCTCAGTAGCTTCTATCTTAGACAATTGAAGAGCTATGGTTACAAAACTAGGAATAAAGATTACAAGGAAACTCCTCCAAAATATTTTTTCAGACACTCCCACTGCCGCCACCAAAATTCACAAAATACTATATCTGCAGTTTTAAAAACCCAAGCTTGGAGGATAGATTACTAGTAATCTCCATCAAAGATTGGTATTTCTTGGCTACACCCACCCTGTTCTTTACTGCCTGTTATCATTATGATTCTAGCTTCAAACTGAAATTTATGTGTTACAGATAGTATTTAATCTTCGGCGTGCCAAAGATGGCCTTTCTTTCTGGTTTGTCAATATGACTCAGAGAAAGGACTTAAGTTTATTGCGTAGGATAGTTTCCCTCTCATACACATTAATTTCTTAATACGCCCAGCTTCAACTGGGTTGCAGTGGTCCAACTGGGACACATGTCAACTGTAGCTCAACATTAATTATTTATCTATATAATGTTATTTTTTCTTAGCTGGCTTTTCATAAACTGGTTTCCTTATCTAGACAATATTTGTTTCCCAATACTTCAAATATTAATTCAATGCAACAACAAAAGTCTGTTTATACAATGAATTCTACACCAGTTTTCTTGCGAGCAGAATTCTTAGTGTCAATCAGAATTGTGTTACTTACCATTCTCTGCCATTACTTCGACCGGCACCGTGTTGGCGCTCTCTGTTGACTCAGTAAAGAATGTGCCAACTTTTCTGCCACCCACAATTGTCTTAATAGCCTTCTCCTGCATGCCGTTGCAAATAACAACGCTGACGCCCCGATCCAAGGCCCAGGTAGCTGCCTTCACCTTGGCGTCCATGCCACCAGTGCCCATCTGCAGAGCGACGGGAAGTATTATGAATATATAGTTGGCCAAAGTGTGAAGAATGCAATAAACAAACTACCATAATAAACACCACTAAGATGCAATAGGCGACAACTGCTGGTGTTACTTCTTGCTACTTTCCCCCTCCCGTCGTCTGTCGCCATTTTGAGAAATTATTGTGCAACGACAGCCAAGTAGCAAAACTTTCTGCGGTGTCAACATTTTTTGCCTCTTAAATATTTAACAAGATCTGCGCTAATGAAAGCAGCTCAGGTACAGCAGAAAAAAAAATACAATTGCAAAGGACTGTCACGTAATGGCCACAACTACCTAGTAGGAGTCACAGAGAATTCTTAATGGCAATTGTGGTTAAAACATTTGAGCATAGCAAGTAAATAAATATATTAAATAATTATCACAATAATTAAATCAAATCATCCTAATTAAAGCAAAATCTTTAATAAATACCTGTATGAACAACTTGGTTGTTTACCAAGATCAAAATTACTAAAATTAGACTTCTTTGGACTTATTTAATTTGTCTGAATATAAGAAAAAGTGTTGTAGCTATTTGACTGACCAATTTATTTCAAAGTTAATGATAATTTATATTGTACACTCGGGAAAAAAGACATTTATAAGATGCAGTCATGCAAACTCTTATTTGAAAGAAAAATCCTTTGCAAAGTTCGGAAAATTTTGATATAATTTTTGCTCTCTCGTCTTTTAAATTGGAATTTAGCTGCTGTCTGCCTTAGAGGCCGCATAGCTTCGAATAAATGTAGTTATAAAATTTAAAAACTATCTAACATGATTATATGTGATATAATAAAATGCTAACACAAAAAATTTAATATTATAGTTCCGTGTACACTTATAAAAAACACTCTTGAAATTAGAAACATTTTGATATTTAATTTAAGAAAAACTTTGCATAAAATAAAGAATTTAAGAAAAGATAAACCATAGTTTTTAGAAAGAAACACTTTCCACTTTGGAAATATAATTTCCGATAATCAAATAATAAGAGTTGCCTGCCAATCAACTCAAAGTGATTTTTTCTGGTATTGAAAATTAATACTTTTAAGGAGGACACTTCTCTCGCAATGGAATTGATAGGTGTGAAAGTTACTCACCTTTGACTTCGTGCCATACTCAATGCTATTCACATCATCGCTGGTGTAGGTGTGCATCAGTTTAGCGCCATCTTCCCAGGGGGGCTTGTTGTAGATGCCATCGACATCGGACATAAGGATGAGCAGATCCGCTTGCACCTCAGCGGCAAGCATGGCCGACAGACTGTCGTTGTCTTTAATGGGTATGCCCTGCAACAGACACAGAGGCACAGAGCCACAGGGCCACATTATTGTGGAGGTGGTTACATAGTCCCGGGGTGGGTATAAGTGCTTACCTTTCGTGCACCGCCGGCTGGCTCATCGTCACGTATAAACATGGGTGGGGAGACGGCATCGTTCGTGTTAATGATTGGCACAATATTTAGGCTAATTAATTCGGAGAGTGTCGAGAAGAGATTGTTGCGTGTCTCCTCGTTGTAGAAGTCCGGCTTGGTCACCAGCACCTAAATACATGTATTAGTTTCAGTTTCAGTCTCTGTGTTACACTTTCGTGGTAAGTAATTTGATAAAGCGTTGTCCGCAACCGACCTGCGCAATCTTGACGCCATATTGCGCAAACATCGCATCGTAGAGTGACATAAGACCCGATTGACCCACCGCAGCAGCCGCACGTGGCTCCAACGTGGCGCCATCGAACTAATGAAATAGCCAGCAGCTTAGTGTGAAACTTTAAATTGCATATTTTGTGTGTGTGTGTGTATCACCTCCTTGGTGTCCTTCGGATTCAGCGTTTCGCGCATCGATAGCGACATTAGCAGCTCCTGGGCAAGTTTCTGTTTTCCAAACGCCACAGCACCACTGGTCACCATGATGACCTCACGACCCTCTAAATGGCACTCGGCCACCTGGAAAAAGTAAAAATACCAATTAGCTTGAGTCAAATGTTTTATGGGTGCCAGGGAGCTTCTGAGTAAAGTTTCAAATCAAAGAGCACTTTCATTGTTGTGCTCAACACAGAAAAAAAAGCTATTAATATAAATGAGATTATTTGTTTTAAAGTTTTAAGGGTTCGCACGTACTGCTAAACTACCACATAAGTTTTGCAAAAGTGTATTTTTTAAATAAAATAGAATAAATCAATTCTATGATTCAGTAATTTTAATGTTCTCAAGAAATTCAGATTTGTAGCATTTCAAAAACAAAAAAAAAAACAATAAAACTTAAAGAACGTCTTTTAAGGAACAATGTAATAATGTACGATTTCTGATAAGCATTTAATAAGTATTTATCACATACCTGCTCCACAATGGATGCCAAACGACCCAAGGCCAAGCCATGATTGTCCTCTCGTGTAATCACCGCACTGCCCAACTTGACCACCAGACGCCGGGCATATTTAAGCTGACTACGTTCCGTAAACTGAGGATGGGCCTTCTCCAATCGCTTCTCTGGCGATAACAACTACAGCAAGATAAGACACAAATTAAATATTAGTTCAGGTCATAAATAGACTATGAGAGTCAAGACATTGAAATGGGACAACAACTCAACTCCCACAAGTGGTGTGTGCTTGTGTGTGTGTGTGTGTGTGTGTGTGTGTGTTTGTATTATCTCTGTTTATCGGCAAACACATGATGAGGTTGTAAATTACGACAACACAGCACTTGGAAATAAAAGCAACAAATCGATTGCAATTCAATTTGTTAGACCGCCTAGTGCCTAACCCCAACCATAATCATTGAACTTAATCAGTTTTGCGTTTGTGTATATAAATCATAATCACCGATTTGCGTTGAGTCAATGTTTTATTTATATATAAATATATATAAATGCTACAAATCTGATTTTCTAGAGCACATTAAAATTACTGAATCACAGAATGAATATAATTGATTTATTCAATTTTATTAATAAGTATCATATTCTGTGATGTATTTGCATAATAAACAAGCAGACAAGAACAATAATTACAACTAGAACAACTAATAATTAGCTGTTATGTGTAACAATTGGATGTTTTTGGAACATGCTGCGTATACACAATGTTCGCTAAGATAATTAATTGCAAGTTATGACTAATGGTCATGACTCGATACGAGTCACTCCTCACGTAATAGCATTTTGGCAATAAATATCTTTTAAAAATGCTTTGCAGAAATATAATAGTATAAGTGCTATTTGATTTATCGATATGAGTTGCTCGCTTAAAGTGAGTTTAAATCAAATGTGACAGTCACAAAATTTAAATTTATATTCACAACTTGACGTGCTACCTTCTGGGAAATGAAACGCTAGCTCGATTGATGCCTGACAGTCGGAAATATCAACTGGCAAATGCTTCCGTCAACAATCACACAGCCACTCAAAAATCAAAATAACAGACACGTACAGCAATATTTAATACCCGGAAATGCAATAAAACGTTTGCCAAAAAAATCACATTTAATATTCGATATAGCTCAATTTATTAAGGCAAATTCAACAGTGTTAAAACGTATATTTATATTGGTTTTTTTTAAAAAATATGTGTAAAAAACAATGTAGTTTAGTCGTCGACAGTAGGTCCATAGGCGACATCGACATCAATAGTTGGGGACGTACGACTATTTCTATTGAGAGACAAAACGGACGGAATCCTCTGGACTGTAGCTCTTTTGGCGCACAGCGTGGGACCCCTACCGGAATGAGTTTAAAGTTCAGAACGGACGATAGTGTACCCGACTAATATGTAGCAATGATTGAGTAACTTGAGTAACTCTACTGAAGTCTTAGCACCCAACTCTGTTGTTCAACTGTTCAATCCCCTTGTGCTGAGTTAAAAAGAAAAAAAATTCTAGTGTCCCCTGTGCTGACGAAGTTTATATTAGTTTAGTCTGGCTTCCGCATATGGAGAAACAGAAGTAATTCAAGTTTATATTTTAACCTGGGATACTGATGATTCTGCTGATGATTCTTAGATAATCCGACTAGGAACTTATATTAACTGATCGCCTACGACATTGGCTGTCACGAGTGTGAGGCTCTCACGGTGTTTGCTCGTTTGTTTTCTATGTCTTTGAAGAAGGCATTGTTTCCTGCGATTAGGTTTGAAAATACTGTCTTATGCAATTCTAGAATATTGTTGTTCTCGGCTCAGCTCGGATACCAATTCTGATTGTCTCTGCAAGATCATTTTTCTTACCCAGAATGAGGGAATAATTGGGTGCTTCAAAGAACATAACTATTGTTAGATATCACTTGGAAATATTTCATTCGGATTATTGTATAGAACTAATGGTCATCTTGCCTTTGCATATCCTTGCCCAATAATTAAAATGTTGTTTTGATCAAGTTAAGTTGCGTGCTACTTCGCATTTATAGTTAAAATAGACAGGAAATTAAGACCTGCTTTCATCAGACGGAGAGCGTGTTTCAATTGTGTTGTCATTCTCTTACCTATATTACCTTTTAATATATCAACCATGAACACGCATATTAAATAATAAACACCCTAATAAAGTTTAAATAAAGAAAAAGCCTTTGGAACGTAATCCCAAACATTTTAATGTAATTGTTATGTTGTAATTGTTTTTTCTTTCGTGGAGTATCGTCTCCAAGTTTAGTTTCTGAAGGAATCCTACATAATAAAATTGTGTTTAGTATTGAGGACTAGCAAAAACCCAACGTTTTACGAATAGTCGAACGAATCCTACTATCGATGTTGATGTCGACAACTGTCGACAACTACACTCCTAGGCAAATCTAAAAGAGCATAGTTTGTGGTATGCTTCAGTTCGATTTTCTGTAGAGTTTTTTCAACGCAATCCTTGAACAACACACTGCAAATCAGTATTTTTTTAGCGGCCCTCATTTAATTATACACCCTCGTCTAACCTTTTATGCTGCCATTATGTAGTTTATTTTGCTGATTTTTTATTTCACCTAACACATCAGCGTCAATCAGAGTCGCCGTCAAAGCGCCAATGCACACTCCAGTGACTATTCCATATTTTGTTTGTACTTTTTATTGATTGGCTTTTCTCAGGCGCAATAAAAAGCGGCTCGCGTATTTTACAACGAAATCAAAGGCAACGTCAAAGGCGAACGCAATACCAATTATCTAACGATTGAACTGTGAATTAAATTGAGGCGTAAATGTTTTCATTGCGTTACATTTAAATTGAAGACATCGGAACAAGGTTGTTTGCTGGCCAAGTAATAAATACGCTAAGGCTACACTCCATAAAAATGTTGAGGCGATCAAAAGGTGTCCCACACAGAAATCGGTCGAAATGCCAACAAATATTTATTTGCTTGTTTGGCTTTGGCTTTTACTTGGCTGTTGAACATTTCGCTTTGTTATCGTTGCTCAGTTTATATTGTTATCATAATATTTGCCAGTCGCCTGATGCATAACAGCAATAGTAAGACTATCACAATGGGCAAATCTTTTGTCTGGCTGTCAACAGGGCGTTCATCAGATAAATGCGAACACCTGAACTAGAGATGGACACAGAAGCAAGACGAAAGCATGACTAAACACGACACGAATAAATAGCAAAATAATTAATAAAAAATTATATATTTTAAATAAAATTATTTATTATTTATTTTATAACATATAACATATTTATTATAATTAAATAATTTTGCTTAATTGCCAATTATTGTACAATAAAAAATAACTTGTCTATTTATTTTTAAATTATTATTAAAACATAATCAACAAATGGAATTTGTTGTTTTTAAGCATACGTCACCAGTAAAATTCAGAATTTCTAATAATACAAACAACCATCATCACCCCATGCCAATAGTTTGCATTAACCTACTGCTGACATTGTGTTTAACAACAACAACAAAAACATCCAACAAAATGTTCGTATTATTGGTATTATTTGCAATCAAATGCTGAGCTTCGCGTTGTTTTGATATTGATAAGAGTTGTTGTTGCTGTTCTTCAAAAAACCGTCTGGCAAAAGTTAACACTTGCTGCTGTCAAAAATCTAATTACTAAGCAATTAAATTATTGACTGCCCAAAAGTTTGTTTTGCTGGAATAATTTATGGCCATCCGTAGGCAGACCCCATAAAATCGCCAATAAAACTGTAGAAAAACGTTTACGGCCTGCGCAAATGACTGTGAAAATAATCGTAGCCTCAATGAAAGCAGGGGATGTACTGTGGTACAAATGAAGCACAATTAGCAAATAATCTTTAAAGCAGTTATAAACCAAATAATTATAATAATTTCAGTTATGAAAAATGAAATTAAAAAAGTATGAAGTAATCACAATAGAAAAGGTTTTTAAGATATAATAAACTCAAGCAAATGACCATTAATATTATTTGCCAATAATTAAATTGCAAATTGGAAAGTATTTAGAATCAAGGAATAAGATTCAAATAAAAAATATGCAAAATTGTATTGAGATACTTAAGTTCTTATATATTCACTTCCTTCACGGGTTTCCGTTGTGCTATCTCATGTGGCAAGCGTTGAGGCATAATAAAACTCTCGAGAGTCTAATCAGAAACCGACAACAGCTGTTTGATTCTCGTGCTCGACACAATTGCAGAGCTGTTTTTTTCTTTAATGTTTTACGCTTGTTCTGTTATGTCATATTGTTGTTTTTACCACTGTTTCGCTTTTTATGATGTACCGCAAACACACACACACACACACAAATGCAAAAGCACTGGAGCTGCCCCATAACTGCCAACACGTGTCAAACTGGGCGACGATGACGCCGGAAAACTAGTCAGGGAGCCGGGAGTGGAGCAGTGACGAAGTGACGACCCTGACCTAGCCAAATAGTTTTGAGTGTCAAAGGCAACGTGGACTCTTTGGATTCCGGAGAAGGGACTGGGAACTGCGGACTGCAAACTGCGGACTTTGGACATATGCAAATGCAGCTGTCGACCCTTGCTCGGGGCCAGGGCTGGTCTATGCATATTTAAAGGGGCTTTAAGTTTATTGGAAAAGACGAACGGCAAACGGCATTAAATTGCTACAGGCAACAAAGGAAACAACAAAAACAAAAAACAATCGGTTGGCATTTCTCACACACTTTACGCCCGCCTGTCACACTTACGTTGCCTCCAGCTTTTTTCGTTGAGTGTACGTGCTGTAGTTTTGAAATACAATATTTGCACTTTACAATTTATTTTAACACGTATACGCCGCACAGTACCAACAGCTGTCTTGCTGTGCAAACGCTTTTTGTGTCATTTTATCAGCTTGTCCAGCAAATACATTTTTTTTTGTTTTCTTTTTTTTTTTTTGCTCGGTTTTGTTTTGTCACACATCCCATGCCGCCAGTGAAACACCATTTGTATGTTTAGCATGTCCTTCAATCCGAACCCATGCTGCAAATGATTTACAGCATGACTCTAACCCAAAAAAAAACATAAATCGATTTCAGCTGTCCATTCAATTAGCTGAACCCCAGCCTTATTTTGATGGCCCATTTCCGACCCCCAGAATCATTTCTGCCATTCCAAGCTGTTGCCACTTCGATGAGTCATAAAAAAAATACGAACTAAAATCTTGAACTACATGGCGACTGCTGTGGCTTTTGTCGTTGTCGTTGTCGTTGTTGTTGTTGTTGTTCTTGGTGCCTCTTTTATTACGCTGATTGAGTGCTGATTAAATTTTAGTGCCAAGGAAAATTCGGTTCCTAATCTACTAGTGTGCAGTGTCCCCAACCAGTCGCTTACATAACATGGACATGGAAAAAGTCATTGTTTATTTAGTGTTGACTGTGGTCATCCTCAAGTACGTCATAATCTCTTCTGAAATCATCAGCTTCAACGATTCCAGTAATTTTTTTTTTTGTCTATATTGTCAAATATAATATAATATAACAGCTCAAAATTGTTTATAGACTGTTTTTGTAGACATTCCAAGTGTCTAGCCAACGACTTTAGTTGAACCTATTTTTGGTTCTCTTTTGTTTTTTATGTTCAGCTGCACATCGAATTAGGTAATTGATACCAAAGTCCAACAGTACAATCGACAAAGACCAACTTGGTGTAGAAGGTAATTTGTAACCTTCCGATTATTTAAAATTAATCATTAATTAAATCATTCACATAAGTCACAACGATTATTAAAGAGCTGCCTTTTCATTATATTGATTTTTTGAGCAAACTAACCAAGTTACTAAGCAACCCATTCTTGGCTGGGAAAAATTCATTTTAGACAATCACAAAATAAATTATTCAACGCAATTTGGAAATTAATTAGAAGTTAAATCTAAATCAACTGAGTAGACTACATATTATAATATGGAAATTAATTATAAGTTAAATAAATCAACTGAAGAAATCAGTCGAAACGAGATATGATCCAATTAGCACTTCAACCGTTTTGACCCCAATCAGCTTTGAGCAATAATATTACAAAATAATGTTCGCTCAATCAATAATGAATGTTTTACACTTATTTACAGCAATTCATTGCCACATTGTATGGCAATTTGATTTCCCTTACACTCACTGGTTGTCGGGGTCCATGGGTACTGGCCGCCCTCCAGGCATTGCTTGAAAAACTGTTGCGAAGTGCTTTGCAGCTATTAAGCAGCATTTTGTCTAGTGTGGTAGTATTTATGGGTTTAAAATTATATTTAGAGTTAAGCTATATTTAATGCGGAGAGAGTGAAGCAGACAAGATCCTGAATGGGATCCAAGCATACGAATATCACAGAATCGCAACGAGAGACTTGCGCACAGCGAACCGCACCGTAAAACCCACTGAGCACTACTGAAACGGAATTGTTTTGGACCCGTGCACGCCCGAACCAAGTGACGGGATCTGAAATGACGGACTCCGGCTGCTTACTGATAATGAAGCGCAAACATGTGTAAATGTAAGTGCTCACTCCGATTGCGATTAAAATTGGTTGGGGCCAGCCCCTTTGCACAGCTGTCCCCTTATCGCCACCCAGTTCTTGTTGGGATCCAATTAGAACTGTTATCAATCACAGGCAGAGCAACAACAGCACACCCATCACACACACACACACACTCACTGGCACACTCACTGGCACACTCGCTCCCCAACACATGTATTTGTAGCAGCAGCTCTGCTATAGATTATGGCAAACATTTACACTTTGAACATGGAGCAGCTCCGTCGAATCGCAGTGCTTATCATATGGGGCACGGGAGAACTTGGAGCTTATCTGACAAAGAGCTGTGTTTGCTCAGCAAATCATTCATGTTACTCCAGCACTTTGCAATGCCGTTGCAGTTTCTAATACTAACTAATTAAAGACAACAAATCAATACACGAGAGTGAAATAAGCCCACGTAATAAATTATAGAATAATCAGTGTTGCAGTAATTTGAAACAGCTCAGAAAAAATCATAAGTTTATTTAAGAAATCTTATATAAATTCTGACTCTCACTTGCTAAGATTAGATTTACGATTAAACATTTATCTAACATTAATTCAACTTTTAATCCATATTTTCATTTTGTGTAAATATGTTTCTCTAGTTGCGTACTTTAAAAATATTTTAATTAAGTAATAAATATAATTTTATGGGTGTACTCAACCAAATATATACTTGATTTGCAATTGCATATACTAGCTATGTGAACACTTTTAATTAAAAATTAGTTAGCCATTACAAATGACATATCAGATAATTAAATGATATTGTGATAATCGGATAATCGGACGAAAAAACACCTCAGCAACGCACGCAAAAAAAATATATATTACAAAATTAATTACAGCTTGTAATGGAAATAACAATGTTTGACCTTTAAGGGTTGCATAAGTGAACTATTTAAGCCAACTGACAGGCAGGTCAAAATATGCTAGACTGCAGGAAAACAACGCCAGAGGGCAATGAGGGTGCATTGCTGGCAACAGGACACGGCACACAATCAGTGCACATTGTGCGCAAATATCCTGCAGCTTTCATTTAATTATTTTTACACAAACAACAACTGGAACATGAGCACCAGTGGCAAACAGAACAAGTTGGACAAGTTGGGGAAAGCTGTTTGCCAGCCACTGAGCCAGCGAGCGATCAACACAGAATTATTTTCATAATTAAATGACATTAAAAATTAGAAAAGCAAAAACCAAAGTTTTGTTCTTGCTTTGGCTGTTTGCGTGTCCCGTCGTGTCCTGGCCGCTGTCCTGGTCTGGATTGAAATTGTAAATGCATAGGAAACCCATAAAATACTATAACAAGAGCCACACTGAACCACTGCACCCCAGAGCCAACGGCCTGGGGTCAGATAAGTGCAAAATTATGTACATGCCTGCCGGTTGCATAGCTGCTGGTTTTACTGTACAAATACCAGGCACAGCAGCAGAAAAACGAAACAGTACAAAAAATTGTTGCAAAGTTTTTCAATCGAATTTTGTATTTTATGTGCCGCTGCCGTTTCCGTGCCACTTTGTTTTATGTGTCCGCTGAGCGGGTTTTGTTGCGCAAGAAATGTGACTATCCATAAATATGAAAAAATGTTAAATATATTTTTGCCTGTGGCTTCAACTCAACAAAACAATACTAAGTATATGCAATGAAATAGTGTCTCTTTGGTTTTCTTCTTATGCTTACATTTAAAATAGGTCACATAAATGAACTGTAATTGAAACTAGTCAACGATTCATCTACAAAGGCAAACCACGCATTGAAATGTGAAAAATATTGCTTTTTTTACTTTGTTACAGCGGAGTGTCTTCATGCCCCAATGCATTTTTGCGCGTTGGCTTTGACTGCGGCCAGCTAATTGATTGGCCAAAAGGATCGTCAATATTTTTGTAACAAATTGCCAGATTTGTGGCAATAGAATTTGAACGTGTTGCAATTCACTCCAGTTATCTACTATATATGTTTCGTATTTACATATTTTAATAAACAACATATTTCTTAATTAAAATCAAGTGAATTTTAATTGATTCTCTGAAACTTCAGTGAGTATTTATTGCAACTACTTCATTTTATATTGCAAATTCAAATTCCTCTCAATATCTCTGAATCGTATGTTTTTTTACCATATTGATTGCCGCAGATTTTAAATATATAAGCAATAAATCAAGATAATTCTAAATACAAAGTTTTTCAATCTGAAAAGAAACTTTTTCATCCTTTCTCTCTTATATCCTTTTTTGCGTATATTGTGTACTTACTTACTTATTATTATTCGTTCATCTTAACGTACAACATGTTTAATTCATTTCGAAAGTTCTTATTCTTGTTTACTCAGACTTTTAATTTACTTAATCGAATAAATTACATTTTCAGCTTAGGTCGCCTTTTTATACCCTGAACCAATTGAAAAGGGGTAAAACATGTATTATGGATTTGTGCAAATTTATGTAACAGGCAGAAGGAAGCATCTCCGACCTTACGAAGTATATATTCTTGATCAGGATATACAGCCGAGTCGATATAGCCATGTTCGTCCGTCCGTCCATAGCGACTTCAAATTTGGAATATAGATTCTCGTATACCCGGCGCAGATCAAGTTTTCTTTATTTTATAACTATTGTTAACTGCCTCCGATTCTCGAATATCGATACATTTCGATTTCCGATAGCAAAATATACCCTAATTTTAAATCTTCTAATTACAGAACATACATATGTATATTATTGATTAACTTCGCAAATTTCATCAAGATCAGTTAAGAAACACCCAAATTATAGTCGAAAATATATTCTCCTATTGATTCCCAGATACAAATGAGTATCAGCAGCCGCAAGCATTTTCTGTATGCATGACCGCATGTGTGAGAAAAGGAAAGAAAGAGAAGAGAAAGAGATGCCATGATATTCGGAGCGAGCGTAAATATGTTCTTGAATGTATTCGTCAAAGCCCCGTTACCCCGTTACGATTGCATGTACGTATGTATGTATGTATGTATGTATGTATGTATTTATGAATATTCACGTGTCTATCGACACTCATTTTGGGGCACTTCGGGCTTGTGAATAAAAGCATGCGCTGCATTCGTTTTTTGTGCCTGTGCTGTGGTTACTATTAGAAATCAATGCACTTGCAGACCTGCTCACATTTGGGTGCAAAACTTTTTAAAGAGAAATTTGCCAATAAGACTATAGCCTATTTAGCAACTGGGTTCTGGGTACATTGTAGTCGAGCTCATTCTTAGTTGTTTTTCAATATAATATCTCAAGTTTTCAGATATTAAAAAACTATGCGGTTTGAGCCAGATGCTAGTTTTTCTAACCAGCTGTTACACTTCTTCTTTTCTTTTGCATATAGTCGCCATTAGATCGATCAGATCAACTTCTATATTCGCCTTATGTTCTATCGGCTTGTTGGAACAATCTAAGTGTATTTAAAATTCGACATTTACATGGCAACTATCAAATTCATTCCAGCTTCACCGAGTCCATCTCCCAAGTTTGGCACGGTAAGTGATTTCATCTGTAACAAGTCTTCTCTTTTATTTTTGCAATGTTGTACCACAAGTTGCAACTGCTGTTAATGTATGCGCATTGGCACAGTTGATTTTTTCCATCTGTTATTGTGGGCAGACTCCAAAAAAATGAACCAAGAATATTCACTTACAAAACAGCTATATCGACACCTAGGCTAAAGAATGCACCCACCCACACACCCACAAGTGCGCTTAAGACAGAAGGCAGTAAAAAGTTGTGCATTGCAGCAGAAACTCCATCAAATCCATGCTAATGACACTTTGATTTGCATTTCGGATTTTGCACCCGGAGGAGCGAACTTGCTGCTTGGCTTGGCTTGGGTTGGCTTAGCGCAAAAAGCGCAATGGAGGAGCACTTAACTGAAGCCACCGTCATGGCGACACTGATGAATGACAGAACCCTGTCATCACGCCTTCATCCCCTTCCACCTCCCTCCTCTTCTGCCCCATACAACCCCCCCGATGGGACCCCATCTTGTAATTATGCTAATGAGCCGCAAGACGTCCTTGTGGAAGTAAGCTTCGCTGACGACCACTTGAGTTAAATTGCAATTAATTATATTTTTTTGCCACAGGGCTCTTAAGGTTAGATTACAGAATGGCATAGTTAGTTGCATGTAGTTATGTGCGATGCACAGATAGTTGAAAGATTCACATCGTATAAAACGTAATACTTGAATGCTAGAATTCACTGGTCTCGTAGCCACCATTATTGTACATTTGCATGGTGGTGTTGCTGAAACTGACTTTTTTCGCATTCAGGGGCGCAAGAGGCGGTCGCTTGCCCCTCTTCGGAGTGGGCGTGCCACTGGGCGTGGCAGCTGCGTTGACCTTGGCGACAGAGCGACGCTCCTGGAAGAGTTTAATCGACTTGCGGCTCAAATGCAGATTCTTCATGTTCAGGTCATCCTCGCTGAAGAATCGCTTCTCAAAGTTCCTAACCAGATCGCTGTAGTCGCTATGCTCCTTGTTACGCTCCTCATGCAGCCGGAAAATGGTCTGGCGACGGACCATACTCTCGCGTTCCTGCCCCAACTCCAGCTCATCGTAATGATGATGCCCATCCTCCTCGTCATCGTCATCATCATCAAACAATCGCCGAGGTCGCTGCAAGCGTCGAGCTATGTGGACAGCATTGCCATTCAGCTCGAGGGCGGCATCCTCGTCACTCAGCTGTCCATTGGAGCGAAACCAGTCCAGTTGGGTGGCGGCCAGGAGCTGGGACATTGTAGCAAAGCGATGGAAGAACATTGCTATAAACTGTATGACCAATATAAAGCCAAAGAATATGACAAAGCACAGGCCAATGGGATCCAGTTCCTTGTACTGCCTGTAAATGCCCACCTGCAGATTGTCGCGATCGAAGGACACAAAATCTGTGGGATCGATGGGCCACTTTAGATGCAAAAACTCCTTCTTCAGCTGCAGCAGGAACACAATCAGCACAAATATTGCATTAACCATGACAAAGGCAAAGGCAATCATATTTCGCAGCTCCCTTAGATCATCGGCCATAGTTTGCTTCTGCTCCTTGCTCAGCTCCAGTGGCTTCAGATATTGCCGAATCATATCCTTCCAGAAACGTTGCTCCAACAGTGATATCTCACCCAGCTCCGATTCGATGAGTAGCGGATCATTTAACCACCCTGGCAAATAGTTATCGTGATCATTCTCATTGGACTCATCGCCATCGTCCTTCAGCACGGGCGCCTCCCGAGTGCCCCAGGTGACATCGTTCATGTTAAAAACTGAGAAGATCATCAGCAACATGTACATCGAGGGTATTGTTATATAATAGATGACACCGCATAGCAAGGCCATAAACTCCTGAGGATGCATGAGGCCTAAAAAAATATGAAACATTTATTAAATTAAGGTAAGATTAATAACAAATTTTAAATGTACCTATTTTTACAGATTTAAAGCTGTTCTTGTTAATTTAAAACTGATTTTTGAAATGTTAAATATCTAATCAATGTTCAAGTCGAAAGTAAGCGACTGCGTAATAATCAGATAATAATTTAACACAAAAAGTGGTCAGTAATCAAATTTAAATAAAATCACCATAGCTTTAAGGCATAATAAGTTTTTCATAATTGTTGATGCTGTGAAATGGCTTAGCCAACATTTTATAATCCTTGAATCTTAGAAGGCGGCTTTCAGCAATATATCTTTCTTCTTGATGACTCTAGCTTTAACATCTCGGGATATGTATAGGATATATTGTATAATGCAGAAATAAGCAAAATTCACCAAGTTTTAAGTCAACTGTCTCAAGTGAGTCAAAAACAAGTTGTGCATACGGACAGAAATATCTCTCTTATGAAAAAAGTACCACAATTTTGTATCGTTCCTGTGGCATTATTAATAATAATAAATTTTAATAATTTTGCCTAGAAACATTTGGCTTGCAAACTTGTACAATTTCGATATCCATCAATATATCTCATAAGCTAAATAAAAAGGAGTATTACTACAACATTTTTTCTTACTGATGAGAAAAGCAAAAAAATATTGAAATTTTTCAAATGTTGAACTTTAAATGATATTATTTCGATAATTAAATTTAAAATAAATCCAAAATGGTAAATACAACGTAGTCGTAAAAATCACTGCATGGAAAAATCTATACAGAAATTGGTTGGCTCTTCAAGTAAAATGATAAGAAAAGCTTGAAACAAATGGTAGATTAAAGGCAAAGACATTGTACTGCAGCTTATGTTAATATATAACCACATAACTATAAGTGCACATTTGAAAAGAATTACTATTTTTTCAAGACTTCGAACTAAAAATTAAATGCCAGTCGATTAACTCCGATCTACAAGGATCTTTAATCTGCGGCTTGCCTAAGATAAGCGTTCTTGCTTATTTTAATTGAACTAAATCGCTTACCTGAGATGGTGATTTGAACGGCAACGAGTAGAAAGAAGAGGGAGGCAGGCGCCAGGGGACCATCCTCTAGCATTTGAACAATGATGCCGATGAGGACAGCCATCATGACGAGACAATAGAGAGCACTGACCACAAACGCGATAAGCAACTGGAATTTCTGCTTGAGATAAACGCAGCTCAGAATGAAGAGCAGAATGGGAAAGAAGTTCCAGAGGAAAGCCGTCCAAATATTTATGCTAAAGACGGCAACCAATGCGCCGACCATCATCAGAAATATGGTGCCCGGTCCGAGGACGGTGCCAATCATGAGCATGGCCTGATACATGATGTACAACGTGGATATCGAATTGTTCTTCTTCACCACAGTTCTGGCATCGCCGAGTATATCGAAGATGTTGGCAATCGTTGAGGGCACCCAGCGTCTGCGCTGATTGTAGAACTCATTAAAATACTCCGGCGAATGGGTAAATGCATCCGAGGCAGCGCAGTACTCCACCCGGGAACCCTGCTTCAGCAGCAAAGTGCAGAGCCAACGGTCTTCGCCCTGATCGTATTGCACCATCTTCATGGCCTCCGAGCTGACAAGAGTGTAACGCTTCATCACGCTGTTCTCCATGAGGGCACTGGCCCGGAACAGACTGAAGCAGCCGGGGCTGCAGAGAACACAACCAATCACATGCTCCGTGGCCTTCTGCAGCCAGTGTCCAATCGCATACTCGAATTTCTGATACCACACCATCGGTCCACGGCCCACCGGATGAATGCGACCGCAGGCGGCGCCCAACTCATCAATCGCCTTCATGCGGTCAATGAGCAGTTGCACGGCTCGCGGCTGAAAATCGATATCCCCATCGAGGGCCAGCAGAAATGTGTTCTCCGCAATCACCGCTTTGCGCCTTGCCGACAGTTGCTCCGTTTCCATGATGCGGAATCCGAGAAGATAGTACATATACATGACCTGGGACCAGCGCTTCTTGTGCCGCACTTTGTCCTTGTTCTTCAAGTGGGCGACCATCTTGGTGCGTCCGGGCAGTGTCCAGACCAGGCGACCGCCATACGGTGTCTCAATCTTCAATGGCGGCTTGATTTTAATATTAACGCCATAAATCTCGAAGGCCGCCTTGTCAATGGTGCGTGTCAATGTCTTCACATACTCGTTTAGTGGCGGGTTCCTTTTGTTCTTGCAATGCTGCTCGTCCAGCACAAAAGCATCGTCGAAGAAAATGTTCGCTACAGGTGTGAAACAGATAGAAAGAGATAGAGAGAGCGTGTGAGATAGAGATGGAGATAGAATTGACTGCGTAACTAGTCGTAAACTTGTCAAACAAAAACTGGGCAAATTTATGGCCCATGCTGTCTGGCTTCTCAACTTTTGGCTGGACGCCATTTTGGCAACTGAATGCAAGAAAATGAAGACGCCAGATACTACAAATAGTGTACAAATCTATATTTTTCCAAGCATACTTTTATGCAGCACCGCATTTGGCTGGCACAAATTTCGAATTTGGCAGCCTTTTTTTTTTTTTTTTGTTAGCGAAGCCAGAAGCAAATACATTTTCAATATGCATATCAAGGCGACGACAGCAGGACACTCGAAAGTAATGGGAGTCCTTGCTTATGCAAAGTTTTTTTTGAAGATGCAAAACAGTTGCACTTTATATATTTACATACTTTCCAATTCATAGTATTCATCATCCGCTTTGCCGCCGTTTAGATGCGTTTTTGCCATTCGTCGTGCGCATTGATCCTCATCCAAGCGTACAATTGATTTCAGAAATTCCATCATCTCCTCCTCGGTCTCATGCCACATTGTTGCACAGACAATCAGTTGCGGTATTTTGTCCGCCTCCTGTATATCCCGACTGGCATTTATGTCGGATGCCAGCGCCAAAACAGGATCTCTTGGTTCCGTCAAGTCGCTCTGTGTGTGTATGCAGAAATATATGTTTATTTGAAAATATATGCAGTATTCACAGAACAAAATATTTGCCAAAAGATGTCTCTTCGCGCATTAAAAAAAAAGGAGAAAAACACACATAAATTTGAGAGCCGAGAACTTTTCGCTCCGCAAAACTCAAACTTAAATTTATTTACTTTTATCCCTTGCGCATAAGTCATCCTAAATTTCATTATGTGTGCCAACAATCAGGTCAACGGGTTCAGCGTTAAACTTCATATCTTCTCTGCAGATATTGAAGTAGAATGAATTACTCAATTACTTAACTACCACACAAACAATCGCCTTGAATTTCAGAAAATCGTCATACTTGTGGCAATTAGTTTAAGTCACTTTATTATTAAGAAAGCAAATTTCTAAAAGCAGAGCAATTTAAAAACTATTGTTTCTAAAATAAGAGCTTACATTTCTTTTTATTTATAAATATTTAGTATATTATTTATTTGGAAAGAAGCCTTTCAATTTTAATTTATTTTCGTATGTTTAGAAATTATTTCTAAAACCAGAAGATTTTCAATCCGAAATTTATTTCTGAGTCCAAATTTGAATTCTTGTCTTTTATTAATTGTAAGGCATCGTTAGACAAATATAGATGCAAAATAATTAATTTAAAGTTTGTACGTAAACTGTTCTCGGTTTTCTAATATTTATTTTAATTAATATCCTGAATTATGATCGCATATTATGGGCACTCTGAACTTCTGTAAATTCCAATAAGGCAAAACACAAACAAAACAATATCTCTAACTTTATCCAAAATGTAGCTACATTTCTAATCCTTGAGCAAACATTTGAAAATTATTTGATTATCAACCAAACTATTGAATTCCACATGCCAAAACTAGATTCTTAATGCGCTTGAAGGGTTACAACCCTTTCAAATACATAATTCGCTATAACTCTAATTAACAATCTCAAAAATCATCATATGCGACTTTATTTTAATTAGTTTTTCCCATTTGTGGTACCCTTTGGAGTCAACCCCTTTGACAACTAACAAAAATTCCTTCTGAACCGCAGGGAGGCCAAATTGTAACACTTTTAATTAAGTTCGCATTGACGAAAACCTACGCAACAAAAATTTCACTGTAAATGTGTGAATATATACATATATGTAAACAGAGACAGGGACAGGGACAGGGACAGGAACAGGAACAGGGACAGGCACTTACAAAGAGCACACAAAATATTTCCCCCCAAACTTTGCAGTTTCCCCGTCATTTAACTTAATTACATTGCCTGACATTCGAAGCGAAACACGCCACAGTCAAAGAGTCCTGCGCAAATAAATGTGAGATTGAGAGATTGAGGAACGGAGCTGAGACGTAGACGTAGACGTGGTAGTGGGAATGGGAATGGGAGTGTGTGAGGGCGTGGCCGAGGTCGGGGGATACCGCCGTAATAATGAGAGGCAGCATAACTGCAAACGCCTCCAAGTTGGCTGGATGATTGATGTTAATGCCTGATTACAATAATTCATTAACATGAACTTCAAGTCACACATTTGCCAACGTCATGCGCAATTAGTTGCTGCCTGTGCAGAGTAAGGGTACTCCACCTCGTTACCCACCTTGATGGCGATGTACTCATCGCTCCAGTCGAGAATGCGTCGATTCATTATGGAGCACTGGTCCACCAGCAGGCCACAGTACCAGGGACACACATACAGCTTCTCGGTGGGTGCATTCCGATCATTTTTCGGTCGCCAGATGTGCAGGCAAGTCCAAATCTGTGCCAGCAACCAGAGTGGCCACAACCACAGGGCATATTCCAGGCTGCGAGTTCCCAGCTCCTCCAGATTTTCTCCAAGTGGTTGCAGCGTCAGGTAGTCAGGGATTAGGCCATGCAGCCAGCAGATATTCGAGGCACGCATTTGTGCCAGAATGGTGGCCACAGCAACGGTGACTGGCGTTGCCAAACTGAGCGGCAGCGCATAGCTGAAATGCTGTATTTTTATCTTGCACGCAAACTTGCCGAAAATGTGGCACAAATACGCAGCGCCAACTTGCAGCAGGACCGCGTAAATGACGGCTCTGCTATTCGACTGGAGCGTATATTGGGCTCTTGGTGGGGATTTGATTAACGAGCTGCCATTGTTGGACGCGTGTGCCAAATTAACCGTATCTTGCAAGCCATCCCAGTGCTGGAATTTAGACAGTCAAACTCAAAGTCAAAGCACCATCAGCAACAACAGCAACCACAACAACAATGCAAACACATCTCAACCTAATGAGCTTTTTACATACCGTTAGTGTTATGGCATGCGTTTGCCACGCCTTGAAAAACAGTGTGAAATACTCGATAAAGCTCTCGCCATGCAACAGAAAACCCATCAGTCCAAAGACCACAATTTTCAGAGGCGCCAAATACAGATAGGTGTGGTAACGGGATCGTGTGCACCTTATAGTGCGTATAATGTAGGCTGCGAATGGATCAACGGAATCAATTAATTAACTGTTTTAATGGTATTCTGTAACTATAACAATCTGTCTTAACACACTGTACACTCACTAAATACTGCTACATATAATGGCTAATCAACTAGATAAGCTATAGCATTTATTGTTTAGTCTAGTTAGGGTGTTCAAACACGCATTAAGAAATAAACATGGAATTTCGCCATACTTGTTGCGCCAAGGGTAACTCACCTTATTATTGAAAAGTATATTTCTAAAGACCCGAGGATTTCTCTTATTAATTTCAGGGTACATATTTTTAAAATTTAGGAAAAATTTCTAATTTCGCAGATATGTTTCTTATTACCTTTTTTGCGAATTATATTGTTATTGAACATTTTTACTTTTAGATTTCACATATTCCAATACTTTAGATAGAGTATTGAAAATAATGATGTTAAGAAATATACTTAGGAATGAGCTTCTAAAATACATAGTAAATGACTTTCCAATTTTAAGAATCCTTTTCGTATATTCAGAAAACATTTCTGAAAACCTGGAACAAAATTTTATTTTAATTTTAAGTTGATTTTCTAATTTTCAGGTCGAATTTTTTTCTGAGTGTAAATAAATAAATAAATAAGTTAGCAACGCACAAAATGTAATTTAATTAATTAACACCACCAACAAAAACCACAAATTAAAGTTGATGGTTTAATAGTCGAGTCAATTTTCTATAAACAGTTGATTCCACCCCAAAATAAAGTTTTAACCAATTATGGAAGCAATAATTAATTGGTTAATTAATTAATCTTGCTTGGTGGCAAAAAGAAAGGAAATACATACAAAACTTAATCAATTTTTATATTGATCTTCGAAAGCGAACTTAAACATTAAAGGATGACAAACAAAAAAAGTTGCTTTTCTGCTGCTTTTCCCATATTCCGAGTTTGGAGAGCGAATTATCCAAACAACCTTTTTTCTGCTCACTTACTTCCGAAACAGACTCAAACTCTAAATTAAATAGATTTTAAAACAGGAGTATGAGTGCGCTGGACAAAAGCAACAGACCAGCACATGCCATATACCCAAGTTCAAATCGCAGTGAATTTAATTAGGGCGGAAGGATGGAAGGCGTACTCAAACATACTGTCAGAGAGACGGACAGACGGATACCTATATATATATATATATATATATCGACTCGAAGACCAGACGCAGATAAAGTCTGTTTAATTTTATAAATTTCACTTAAGTCCACTTCATATAAATAGGTTGAATATCTAAGACGGTAAATACTTGGGTTCGGTGTATCTCCTAGTCCAGCTTACTCTACTATAACATTCTTGTCTGTTGTAATATGTACAAGGAATAATTTCCATAGTCCATACAAGGGGCACATTAAACGGTAAACTTCATTGTGCTATATAGTCTTGAAAATAAAATCAAAGTCAGTTGACTCACCAATCGCTTCGTGCTTATTGGCAAAGTTCTCCCACCAGCGAAACGAGACCAATATCAAAGGTATTGCCAGCAACTGCAACTCGAGCTGCGTGGACATGGCTGGCCAAATGATTAAGACGCTGCACAATGATAACGCTGCCACAATTGAGGCACCATATACAACAATGTCCCTTGATTTCCAATGCAAACGAGTGCCAGTGAGTAGGTCTGCAAAACAAAGTCATACCAATAATAATAATAATAATAACAATAATGTTAAACGGAGAGCGCAAGGCAATCAATTTGATTGCTGTCAGTCCGGACGACAATGAGGCTGATAAGATGCTAGCTGGTATTTGATGCTTGATAGTTTGTGTGCATGTGTGTGTGTGTGTGTGTTACTCACTAAGAAGCGCTGGCACAAAGCACACACAGCAGCCCAGCATCGCTCCACGCGTCATATCCAATTGGGGCAGCACGGTAAAGGTGAGCAGCGCCAGGCCAACAACATGCAACAGTTCAAACAGTGTAACCTGATTAGCAATAACAATAACAAGAACAATCCAATGAGCTTATCAATCTACCAATATAAATACAACACTCAGAAAACAAATTGGCCTAAATTGTAGAAAATCACACAAAAAGAAAATTGACAATCCCAAAAATACTGTTTTTTAATTTTATATAAATTTACTATTTATTTGAAATGCATTTCTAAAAATCAGCTGTACAATCCCTAACGTTTAGAAAAAATTCTTCCTAAAGAAACAATTAATGAAATTTAGTGAATCGGCTCTTATATTAGTCACTCAAGTTAAATAAATGCATTTCAAAAACTATGTAAAATATTTGTCTATATATAAAAACACAAAATAATAATGATTCCTTATAATAAATATAAGTAATAATAGCTAATATAAGAATACTTCTAAGCCACCACACATGGAAAGCAATACATTGAAAATAAGACTTTTTTTCAAAATTTTAGAAAACTCCAGCCTGAAATTTATAAATGCAAATTTTTGTAAAATACTTTCTGCATAATAAAGCCAAAACTATAGCGATTTACTACTCAAATTTATGTAGATTTTTTTTCTGAGTGTAATCGTGCATTACTCACCAGAACCACTTCCAGTCCGTTGGGTCGCTGCTCGCGCTTGAACATACTGATGCGCATGGCGCGCAGAAACGTGAACAGCTCCGGTGCGGCAAAGGCAAAGATCAGGGCCCAGACCCAAGCAATCTGTTCCAGCTTACTGGGCATGGCCATCACTTGGCCATCGAGTAGTACTGCATGAGAGTAAAGGTGATGCTCATCAAACAATGCCAGCGAATTGGTTGTATACCCTTTCAGATAATATTCTATTCTTGACCTTGACTTACGGTATTTGCTGCAGACTCGCACTTGGGCATCGCCATTCGTATTGCCAGCCATATAGAGATAAGTCAGCTTGGCTGCCACGCTGGAGGCCAAGACGACGGCGCATACAAAGATGTAAGTGAACAGCTTGAAGAGCTTGATGAAAAACTGCAGCTTCTTCCAGTCGGCATCGGAGCCACTTGATCGCTTCGCTGGCGGATCTTGAAAAGAGTCCCACAGCGAAGGCTTATCGCGCACCTTGCTGAGGATATTAATTTTCATAATTAACTCTTTGACTCTTGAGTAAAGACTAACCGGCTGCGCAAAACGTAGTCACTGCTCTCATAGTCCGCACTCATGTCTGGCCACAATCATTGACAGCTTTCAACTGAGTCACAGCACCCTCGGCCATTATTGATGAGGCAAAGTTAAAGTTGCGAATCGGCGATATCATCGCGGTGCGTAAGTTGACAGCATGTCAACAAGACTCTTCCGATAAGGAGACCTCTTGTCTCTCAGCATTAATTGCCACTAAATGCACACACTCTCATCTCACATAAAACTGAATCATTAACGCTGCATGTGAACTTCATCCATATGTATGTATTCTACAAATAATTAAATATTTGCTTCGAACTTGCAGTTTTCAATAGATGGCCGACTATTCAAGGTGCGCCCTGCTTATCAATTATGGCCAGCGTCAGTTAATTGCAACTTTGTGTGAAAGGGCGCAGGAATTTCAAATTTTAAATAGACACATCAGCTTGGTTGCCTATAGAAAAGCTGACATTGAAACCAAGAAACTTGGAAAACTTTTTAATAGTAATATAACAAATAAAAAATAATTAAGAATAAAAAAAATCAATTAAAAAAAATGTGGGTACATATTATATATATTTATTATTAAAAAAAAAAAGTATTCAAAATTTCAACATTCAAATAAAATAATTTGATATATTTATCAATTATTATATACATATACACATATTAATATATTTATTTAATTTGAATTTTTAATTTACAATTATTTAATTCTTTCTTTTTCCAAGGTTTTCCCCATTGCCTTTGCCCTTGTCTTTGTTAACACGGCGGTTTCTTCTACTTGCAACTAATAATAATTTATGATCTGAATGCTGATAGCAAATTGATACACTATGTACAGGTTGTGTGGAATCCCATCGGAATAAGAGTCTTTGGAAGCATTATAAAGTGTCGCACTGATTAACGCAAGTAGATTGCAATTACTTACATCCCCAGAGCTATAATTAAAATAAGTGCTGTCAAGATGCTAATCCATTTAGCACAAATTAAAGGGGCTTAGAGCTCTTTAAAACCGCCTTAGTAAAGTAGGCTACTCTATTATCCACGCACACTTCATACTTATTGTTTTTGTTACTAATTATTATTACAATTATAAATATAATTATTATAATTTTTTCATTATTATCATTATTATTATAAGAACTGTGTTTAGAAATACAAAAAATATATATTTAAAATAAGAAATGAAAAATAAATGCAATTGACAATTACTATTTGTGCAACAAAAGTTTTCAGGTTCAAGTTTTCAAAAATAATAATATTACTGTATTAAATCAAATTTGTTTTAAAATTTATAAAAGCTAATAATGCATAAATTATTAGTCAAGCGAATTATTAAGTTATATGTGTAATACGTGCTATAAGAATATCGTTAAATATCCGACAAATAAATTTCAAGAAAATACCTTTATAATATATACATATTACAATATAATCATTTGTAAATTGATTGCATTTTATTCAGGGTATATGAACTGCTGTAAATAATGTAGCACACCATTTGGCTGTCAATTCAAAAAATGGTGTTAAAATTGGCTACGCAGTTAACTCTCTTCCATTTCCAGTGATGGCGCTACAGCACGAGAACATATTTTCGCGATGGCCGCTAGATGGCCCTTCTAACAATTAAATTTTTTTTTATTAATTTAAGTTTTGGACATATTAATGTGATGCATAATTAAGGTACAGATGAACGGGTTGGTTATATGAGTTCAAGCAATGTTCCGTTATTTCGAATTTTAACTTTTATGAGTAAAATTTTTGGTATATTTGTACCAAAGTAGACCGCAGATAAAGTTTAGTTTTAGTTCACCAAGCAAGAGGAGCGCTTATTTTGGCGTTGTTATAAAATAATACTAGCGTAAATATATTTTTCATGTTATTTAAAACCACAAAGAGAAAATAATTATTTTGTATATTTTGCTAGTTGTGACTTTTTCGTTTTATATGCAATAAAAATAAATAAAAAAAATACTATAAAAAATAACTATTTCATATGACAATAAAATCGATATTTTCTTAATACTAAGCACAGAACAAGCTTACAACAATCTCATCAAATTCAAATCTTTGGAAACATCAATTGCTAGCAAGGATTCTAACGGTGTAGGTCTTTCCAACAAATTGATCAACACATTTTCCGAGGAGACTCCTGCTCCTCGTCTTCTCCTGTGCGCCCTTGACGAGCCAGATCTAGATCCAAGTCGCGGGCATCCTCCATCGTTGTGGGCAGCACTTTGTCTGCCGTCTCTGGAAAACCAAGCGTCAGGAAACCGCTGACAAACGCAAAAGTGGCAAATAAAATCGCAGGAGCATGCTCGTAATACTTAGCCTAAAAATATACAAACATACTTAGATGGGTTATATTTACATAATGAGATCTACTTACCAACAAGGGCGTTTGCGGAGCAAGCATAGAACCGATGCGACCCACCATAGAGCACAGAGAGAGCAAACTATTCCGCACATTGGTGGGAAAGATCTCCGAAGTAAAAAAGTATAAAATCTGAAAACTACACGTTATAGCCAACTTTCCAATTAGGAAGAGCGTTAGTGAGCCAGCGTAATCATCTAAAATAATAATTAAGAGAAAACGTGTTATTTAAAATAAAAAATAATAATATAATGTGAAAACTTTTTGTATTTGTTTATCTAAAATAGTATGATACAATTTTATTTTTATTGAAATGTATTTTAGAATTATTAGTTAGTCAAAATAATTAAATGACCCATTCAACATCAAACTTGTCCATGTCTTCTTTATGGGTCCTATTCTTGAATACTGCTGATAAGTATAAAAACTAACAATTGATCATTGATTGAGTCCGTTCAGAATCATCCAGTGTGTGGTTAGAGTGGTTTCCCTACAAGTTACAAGTTAATTAATGGCGACATAGATTGCTCTGTTTATTCGCCTTTCTATAGCCTATGTTATATGTAAGTCTTACAATGCCTTATTTCACGTGTTCTCATGAAACTCTCTCTTCCTTTAATCAAATTTTATATACTAAAAAATGTTCGGGAAATCTCTGAGCGTGCTTAACTGTGGTATTTTTCTCCGCAGGTTAAGATATTTGACTCTCTTTTTATTCACTCATTTTTTTCCAATTAATGGTGGACCATTTTACATTTTAATACCCTGACTTTATTAAATTATTTAATTATATATATTTTTTTATCATTTTAAATTTGAATGTAATTTTTAATTTTAAATTTTATATTATTAAATTTGTTACTTTAATTTTAAATTTGTATTTTTGTGAACTGTTTTTAGTCTACATTGAATATAATAAATAAATTAATTTTTTGATAATTTTAATGCATTCTCAAAAACTCAATCAGTTCAAGATTAAATAAAAAAATATGAATATCGACTGTATTCAACATTCACCAGGCTCATTTATTATTTTAAACCCTTTATGACCCTTATACGACTACGATACTTTTCACTTCCCTTGTAAGTCCCATTCTGGAATATGGATCTTGTGTGTGGTCTCCGCAATATCATATTCCTCAAAGTAGATTGGAATCTGTGCAAAATAATTTCTTACTTTTTGCCCCCGTCGCTTTGACTGGGGTGTACTGCCTCCTCACACTCACAGACTGCTCCTTATTCACCTTCCCTCCTTAACTAATCGTTGTGTTATGCTAGGTGTTATGTTTGTTAAATTACTAAATGGTGAACTCGAGAACAAAATAAATTTGACTATTCCCTTTAGACTGTCACGTTACTTTTTGCCACTTTTTCTTAATCGTTGTACTACTAATTATTCCTTGCATGAACCGTTTCGAGTACTCTGTAATGATTACAACAGACTCTATCATGTAATCAATTCAGAGTCCTCAATTTCTACAATTACGAACTCAATTTTAAACGCCCAATCTCGTGAATAACTTTTTCGTATTTACCTGTGGTGGAACTTAACTAGTTCACACTAATTATTTTTTGGACTGATTGGGGTTTTTCTGTTTTCCCCAATCATATCATCATCATTATCATTTTAAATTTCATATTACAATTAATTTTAATATTTCTAACTTTTTGCATTTTTTGTGACTTTAGTTGACATTAACTAAATAAATAAATACATACAAAAAAAGGTATTTTGGTGACTTACCTGATCTGATGGCTGCCGAGGCGCCCATGCAAATGGCGCAAATTAACATTGAGGCACACAGCGAATATCGCCTGCCAATGCGATCCATGATGATGAGGGGCAGCAGCAGACCGGGAATTTGCACAAAGCCATTGAGCATGAAGTTGTTGTACTTGCTACCGCCGAGATTCACCGAGTTCAAGCTCAGGCCCAGGGCAATCAGGGTGTGCGTGAACCAGCAGAAGCAACAGTTGGTAATGCGCCAGGCGAAGAAGCGGACTGCATGCATGATTGGATACTGACTCTCATTGGCCTGCTCCAGCTTATGGCGATTGTTGGTCAGCAGCTCGTCCACCTGTTGATCAGGCAGAGGACGCTTGTTGATGCGTGCTGCCCGCTTCAGAACGGATGCCGCTCGCTCCTCCTCACCCTGGCTGAGCAGCCAGCGCACACTCTCCGGCAGAATCCAGAGGAAGAAAATTTGCAGAATGGCTGGCGCGTAGAGGACTCGCAGCAGCCAGCGCCAGTTCTGCACTTGCGATGCCAAAATGCCAAGAAGTGCCTCACCCACTGCATAGAAGATGGTGATGATTGTGGCAGCCGCCACACGACGCTTGGGGCCAACCAGCTCGATGGCCAGCAAAAAGGCCGTGGGGAACAGTGTGCTGCCCACAGCCATATCCAGAAATTCGAAGCACACAAACATCGCATAATTGCTGGACAGGGAACGGATGATGCCCATGACGGCACTCACAGCTCCAGCAATAGCCAGCATAGTGCGACGTCCATATCTAAGTGAAAAAACATACGCTGAGTGTCAAGATTCAAATTGAAATGGGACTGTTGACTTACCGATCTGCAAAGAAACCTCCCAGGGGTATGCCTACAAACTGTCCCACGTTGTTTATGGTGCCCACCATCGAAAGTTTCCATTCGTCTTTGCAAAAGATGCCAAACTATGGAAATTAAAAAATAAATTCAGTTCATTTAATGATATTAAAGTTGAGGCATTTAATAATATAGTTATTAAATTAAATATAAATATCATTCCCCTTCCAAAAGACATAAGAAATCTGAGAAACGAAACACTAACTAAATGTGTATTGAACATCAAATCTCGCTTATCCGCCGGAGCTCCTCTCACATCCACTAACACACACACACGCACACATAATGTGTGTACACAGAACTAAATGAATTTTGTGTTTCCCAAAAATCGACAGAATTTAATCATCTCTTGATACTTTTTGTTTGACTTTCCTACTACGCTGCGCTGATTATTGAAAGTTTAGCAAATGTACCTCAAATCTAAAGAGGGATGGTGTTGATAAGTAAATGTTTTTGTTTTGCTTTTAGTATACTATATTATAGTAGAATATAGTATAATAATAGCCAATTTGTAGTAAAATCCATCCGCGAAATAAAGCTTTCTAAATATACACATCAAAAATTTGTTTATATTATAAATCTTTATCATTCATTCATCCTATCTTAATTATTTTACCATTATTATATTATATTCTTCTAAAAAGTGTAAATAAAGACACTTATTTATACAGGAAAAAAAACCCAGAGACCCTGTAGTGTTGGAACCAAACAATTCGCAAACGAAGCGTTGTGAGTTCGAATGGCTATAAAATTGTAATTATTTCAAATTAAATTATATATTATTCGCTTGTACATGTGAAATCTGGTTTAACCACTAAGCAATACATTGTCTGATTAGTGGTTTAACTTCTATTATCAAGTAACAAAAATGTATGAATGCTGTGTACAGAAAAAGAAATAACTGGAAATTATATATATTTTTCGAAATTTTAGAAAAATCTCGATAGAATTTAAAAGAACAGCAATTAATCTTGCGTTTTAGAAATACAGATTCTGAATAATGAGGTAAGCTGTCCTTGGAGCCAAAGCCATACTATTATGGCAAAATAAAAACTAAACTAAACTAAAAAAAACAAATAAATAAAAAAAATATGTACTAATTGGTAAATATTATTAATTGATCTCGTAATGATTTCACAATTATGCGTAATGACTACTTGGTTATTTTAAAATTAAAACCCTACACAAATTTGATTTGATTTTGCATATATAGATTCATCAAAATTAGTATAAGCAGTTTGTATGTTTGAGTACTTACCTCGGTCGAAATGGTTTTCTCTTCATCTCTGAATTTGAAATCAGTGCCACAGTGTTCAGTATTATTATCAAAATACTCCTCAGCACACATATCGCTCGAGGGAGTGCTGAATGGAGCCGTGTTCCCTCCCGGTGGCAAGCTCACATAACGGTTGCAAGAATCCCAGGCTGAGTTCTTATAGGGCACGGTGAAATTCAGCCAGGGCTCCTCATACAAACTGCTCGGGCTGTCACATTGCGTTATATTGCATCTAAGGGCAATCACATTTAGATGGCGATGGATATTGAGTTGGTGTTGGGGCAACTAACCTGTGTACCACTGTGCTGGCGGTAAACACATATGAGATCGAGAAGAAGGCATTGAACACCATCGGCACGCACAACAACACATAATTAATGATTTGAAATCGACCAAACTGCCCGATTCTCACCAGAATGGCATCCAGTGAGTTATCTTCAGCAGCGGATGCCTCCACGTTCCCACTCTCAGCAGCAGTCCGAGTTACAACTGCATGTCCATTGGACGTTGTTGGGCTCTCATTGGCATTGGCATTGGCGATGTTGCCATTTCCACTCCGTTTGCCGACAGACATGTACGCGATGGTTTGAACAAATTGTTTTCAGATTTAATTTACTCGTTATCTTCGCGTCCACGTGTTTAAATTTACTTTTTATCTTTCTGTATGTGTACGTAAGCGAGCACGATTTAAAAATATGCCGTAAACTTAGTCTGCTTTTTATAGCCCATAATAGTATATATAGCAATCGGTTTTTTCTTGAGGCCCTCAAATCCAAATCCACTGCGCTGGAGCGTCTAACTCTGAGCAATGCCCCTCATTGACTGATTCACGCATAGCGCGCTCATCAAATCAACCGGTTGAATTTGAGGTTAGACTCACTATACCCTAACAGATGCAGAGAGAGTATGACAGACTTGTGTACCTGAAACGCAAGAAATTAGTTTCGTGCTCGTAAACTATTTTTCATAAATAATCCAATAAACAATTAGAGGGAAAAACTTAACTGGTTTCTTGTGCAAGTGGAAACATTTAATAACAAATTCAATAAACTCCAAAATTACTAACTTTTAATTCTAAAATGATTTTAAAGAAAAACATTTGCATTCGCTTAGTATTTCAAAAAGTGTACATCAATATTCGGCGTAGAAAAACAATGTTTTTCTTTGTATTTATTTTCTCTTTGTAGTTCGCATTTGCGCTCTATTTTTGTTTGCTTTTGACTGATTACGACACTGGACGGAATGCTCGCCTCATTCTCGCCTCGAGAGAGATCCGCTCTCCGTCCAGTTTACTACTTTGTTTTAATCTGCTGCTCTCCACGCGTCTCTCGCATTTGCTCTTATCTCGACCCTATCGAGTGTTTTGATTCACCTTTTATCTAATGTTGTTGGTTAAACGTATTTACCGTCCGCACCGTTGAAACTCAATAAATAGCTAAACAACCTGATCATTGATTGATAACAAATATGATGGCAATTTACAACATAGTTATTGTTGTTCATTGGCTTTTATCAGAAGCCGCCCCGACATTATGTCTCGTACAAGCAGCTGTTGCTGTCTGTTACCCATATCTAAAGTTCTGAATTATTTATTGACTTGCTAATAAATACCTGCTTACTCAATTCCCGTGAGAATTTTATGAGACTATTATTTCAGTGACTACGTGTGAACTCACATTCTTCATCATTAAAATTGCGAAATAAGAAGATAACCAATTTGAATTTTGAATGTAAATAACTCACGAGTAAATAAATAATTGATAAATTGTTATCGTCATAGAATTTATATGTATGTTATAAACTATAAATAGATTACTAAGCATTTTACCTCTCATTCAATAACATATTGTAGTAAATAAAGATAAATCAAGTTGGCGCTAATGAATGAATGATAAATTATTGTTATTATCGCGAATAGTATAATAATATGTTAAAGCAACAATGTTTACATAGTTCTGTATGCACAATGTACATAGAGTTACCATAACATCCTGTATGCGAGTATCTTAACAGATCACTGTAAAGACGCGCATAACATCGTTCCATTACATTAAGCAAAGAAGGTCGCGCAGCGCTTGTCGAATATATGAATATAACCTCTAAAGAAAACTCCTCGTGTTATCAATGGTCATGGGCCCGGTATTTCGATCAGTAAGCCTGCACCCATAACCCCAAATCTCCAACAGGTTATGGGCCAAAATGTGTACGAGTTCTTCGAGGCTGTGAAGCAACTCAGGGAAATTGGCGTGACAATAGGCGACGATTTGCTCAGCATACTGCTGCGTTACAGTTTGCCCGAATCATATGAAACGTTTCGGTGTGCAATGGAAGCAAGAGATGATCTTCCAAGGTCAGATGTTCTAAAAGTAAAAATACTAGAAGAAGTAAATGCGCGCAAAACTAAGTGTGAACGTGAAGAGCAAAACGTAATGTTCGCTCACCGACAAAACGGTAAACGTGATAAGCCGCCAAAAATGCAAGAGAACAGAAAATGTTTTACTTGCAATAAAACGGGACATATAGCGCGCAACTGTCGTAACAAGGCAAAAGGCAAAGGCGCAGAGCCAGAGAACCAAAGAAAGAGAGCAAAGAGAGCTGAAGAAGCCAGGTCCGCTTGTCAGACTAATTTCTGTATAAATAAAGTTGGTATGTGGTGTCTAGACAGTGGATGTACAGCGCATATGACTTCAAATGTGGATTCATTTTAAAATATTGCAATGATCGAAAAGACATTGCATTTGGCAAACAATGAAACGACACAGATCAGTGGAGTCGGTGATGTATGAATCGCAGTTGAAGAAAATCAAACAAAAGAGAATGTAACTCTGAGTGAAGTGCTTTGTGTGCCCGATCTGAGACAAAGTCTGCTGTCGATCGCAAAGATCACAGACAGAGGTTACGAGGTTAATTTCCGAAAAAAAGAATGCGTTAATAGTGAAAAACAATAATATGGTTTGGTTGCGTGCAAAAAGATATGAAAACTTATACTACTTGTACAGTGAGCGGATCCAAGAAAACAGCATAGAAGGGCGCAGTCAAAAGAATATTGACATGTGGCATTGCCGCATGGGACACTTAAACGAAGGAGATTTAAAGAGAATGGCAAAAAGCGGCAAAGTGTACGGTATGAATGTCAAAAACAACGAAAGCTGTCGAAATGTGAAGTATGTATAAGTGAGAAACAAACTACAAAAACTTATCAAACTACAACTGATATGCGACTGATTTGCTCGAAATTATACACAGCAACGTGTGCGGGCCAGTGAGGAAAGAGTCCATGAGTGGTTACAGATATTATGTAACCTTTATCCATGATCAGTCAAGATATTGCGAGATATATTTCCTTAAACAAAAGTCTGAGGTGTTTAAATTGTTCAAGCAATATAAAGCAGAAGTGGGAAACTTCACCGGAAGGAAAATAAAAGCACTACAATCGGACAACGGTACCGAATATTGCAACGTGGAGTTTGATAACTATCTGAAGAGGCATGGCATCCGGCGTAGGCTTAGTGCCCCATATACGCCGCAGCAAAACGGATTGGCTGAGAGGCAAAACAGAACCCTTGTGGAAATGGCCAGGTGCATGATGAGACAAGCGGGAACGCCTTCAATGTTTTGGGCAGAAGCTGTAAACACAGCTTGCTACATTCGCAACAGATGCCCAACGAAAGGACTATGTGGAGGGATTCCCTGCACCATGTGGACAAATAAGATCCCGACACTGGCCTACATGTGGACGTTTGGCACAAAGGCATTTGCGCTTGAGAAATGTGTCAAGAAAGGCAAATTCGATTCCAAATCTGAAGAGTGCATTCTGCTGGGATACGCAACAAGTTCGAAAGCATATCGGTTATACGTGCCGGAAAGGCGCAAGGTGATCATATCTAACGATGTAAAATTCTTGGATATTCCAGGTTTCAAAACCAAATATGAAGAATTCTATGGCAAAGATGACATTGACGTCGTCATCACGACAAATGAGCCAAGTGAACGCTGTGAGGATGCGATGGGCGAATCCGAAGAGGAGAAGCAAGAGCTACATAATCCGCGTCGTGGTCGGGGGCATCCAAAAACTATTCGGACGGGTCAACGCGGAAGGCCACGAAAATTGTACAAAGATGTACGATGCAGCAGCAGCAGCAATGATGATGCGGGAGACGCCAAGGCACAGGATGAAATCATTGAGGAGTGCGAAATGGCTTTTACATGCGTAGACGGTCCATCTAAGTTGCAAGAAGCTAAAAATTCTAAGGATGCAGACGCGTGGACTAAAGCAATCGAGGATGAGTTTTTAGCTCAAGTGTTAAACAACACGTGGGACCTCGTAGAACGACCAGCTGATCGTAAAGTTATCGGCAACAGAATGGTATTTCGCACGAAGGATGGCGGCAGCGCTGCAGGCAAGAAGAAAGTGCGTATTGTGTCCAAGGGATACGCTCAGCGACCTGGAGAAGATTATCATGACAATCAGAGCGCACAAAAACTGGTTACTGGCTTCGGATTTCACCGGCGTACGAAACATGTAGATGTACGCCACCACTTCATCAAGCAAAAATACCTGAGCGGCGACATTGAAGTGGAGTATATGCAAACAGAACAGATGCCAGCAGACGTCCTGACGAAAGGTCTGAGCAGGACCAAACATCGCGAATGCATTTCGAGTTTGGGAGTTACATATATTTAAGTAAAGCGTATTGTTACTTTAAGGGAGCGTATTGTTATTATCGCGAATAGTATAATAATATGTTAAAGCAACAATGTTTACATAGTTCTGTATGCACAATGTACATAGAGTTACCATAACATCCTGTAGGCGAGTCTCTTAACAGATCACTGTAAAGACGCGCATAACATCGTTCCATTACATTAAGCAAAGAAGGTCGCGCAGCGCTTGTCGAATATATGAATATAACCTCTAAAGAAAACTCCTCGTGTTATCAATGGTCATGGGCCCGGTATTACGATCAGTAAGCCTGCACTCATAACCCCAAATCTCCAACATAAATCTATAACTATACATTAGAATATTTATTAGAAATCAATAATATTTGTGGCTTATTTGATTGCTTCATTTGACTTATATTTCATAATATAATTATTTATGTGCAACTCATCATGAACTGATTAGATTAACAAGCTGCACTAATAGATTTCTTGTCAAATTCACATGTCATCAACACCTATTACGAATACGAATTCGACAATTCTTTGCACTCAAAGCTCATTTACAATTTGATATTTTTACATGCCATTTAATACGATGGTCTGTCCATAATATTTACAATTGTCAATTGAAACCAAATATTTACAGAAGTTGTGAACTGATTATACAGCAGTTTTTGTTTCTGCTGATAATTTTGACTGTTTCACCGGCAGACTTTTGTCCAGGGAACGAGCCTCCTCCAATGTCGTTGGCAGCACTTTGTTGGCAGTTTCAGGGAAGAACAGGGTTAAAATTGCGCTAAGTATGCCAAATGTGGCGAACAGCAAATGCGGCGCATATTTATAGTAGTTTATCTGCAATAAAAAAAATATCAAGTTAATAGTGGATCTCTTGTGTCAAGTGTCTATCTTACCAATAGCGGAGTTTGAGGCGCCAACATGGAGCCGAAGCGACCCACCATCGAACAAAATGACAGCATGCTATTGCGACAATTGGTTGGAAATATTTCTGAGGTGAAGAAATACAATATCATAAAGCTGCCAGTTGAAGTCATTTTTGCCAGAAAGTACAGACACCAAGAGAATGTTGGGTAATCTGGAAAATGAAATTAAGTAAGATTTTTATTAATCTTATTTTTCAAAAACGAAAACTTTGAAAATACAAATTTGCTTTTCTGATTAAAATAAAAGTCTAAAAGCCAATTATGCTACATTCGAAGAGAGATATTTTTGATCGTTTAAGCTGTTGCTCTTTTCAGCAATAATATTTATTTTGTTTATTTCCGTTATACCTAAATATCTTTGCTGAAAATTAGGGCATTCCAGAAAATAGCTGAAGATAGTTCTGAATTATCGAGTAAGATTTTTATTTGCCTATTTAGTTTATATTATCGCCATGAAAATAACAATACTAAAGAGCCGAGTACATTTAAGTTTATTGAAATTTATTTTTCTGATATTATATAAAATATCTTTAATCTCACCCTTTTCCAAAACCGCCATTACGATCAGTAAAATGGAACAAGTGGTGAGGCAGAAGCTCAGCGACCAGCGTCTGCTAATGCGCAGCATCATCAGCGTGGCAAGCAGGATGCCGGGCAGTTGCATTAATCCCGTCATGCTAAAGTTGTAGAACTTGTTGCCATTTAATCTGGTTGCATTCAGGCTCAGACCCAGAGCAATGAACGTATGTGTGAACCACACAAAACAGCACTGAGAAATGCGCAGACCGAGTGCATTGAAAATCTGACGGCCATTGTAGTGGCCACCTCCAGTGGCAACATCCGACTGGGCCAACAGCTGGCGATTGTTGCGCACCAGTTCACTCAGTTGGGCTTCGGGCAATGTCCGCTGATTGACATGCGCCACATGGCGCAAAATCTGTACAGCCTCCAGCTCCCTGGACTGACTCAGCAGCCAGCGCACGCTCTCGGGCAGCAAGCAGATGAAGAGCAGATGCAGCATCGCCGGAGTGTAGACCACGCGGAGCAGCCAGCGCCAATCAAGTATGATGCTGGCCAGATAGCCGAGTGACGCCACTGCGAGGCCATAAGCTAAACTGAGGACCATGGCACCCAGCACACGATGTTTGGGCCCCACCAGCTCGATGGCCAGCAGAAAGGCAGTGGGAAATAGTGTGCTGCCCACGGCCATATCCAGAAATTCGAAGCACACAAACATCGCATAATTGCTGGACAGGGAACGGATGATGCCCATGACGGCACTCACAGCTCCAGCAATAGCCAGCATAGTGCGACGTCCATATCTAAGTGAACAAACATACGCTTAGTGTCAAGATTCAAATTGAAATGGGACTGTCGACTTACCGATCTGCAAAGAAACCTCCCAGGGGTATGCCTACAAACTGTCCCACGTTGTTTATGGTGCCCACCATCGAAAGTTTCCATTCGTCTTTGCAAAAGATGCCAAACTATGGAAATTAAAAAATAAATTCAGTTCATTTAATGATATTAAAGTTGAGGCATTTAATAATATAGTTATTAAATTAAATATAAATATCATTCCCCTTCCAAAAGACATAAGAAAACTGAGAAACGAAACACTAACTAAATGTGTATTGAACATCAAATCTCGCTTATCCGCCGGAGCTCCTCTCACATCAACTAACACACACACACGCACACATAATGTGTGTACACAGAACTAAATGAATTTTGTGTTTCCCAAAAATCGACAGAATTTAATCATCTCTTGATACTTTTTGTTTGACTTTCCTACTACGTTGCGCTGATTATTGAAAGTTTAGCAAATGTACCTCAAATCTAAAGAGGGATGATGTTGATAAGTAAATGTTTTTGTTTTGCTTTTAGTATACTATATTATAGTAGAATATAGTATAATAATAGCCAATTTGTAGTAAAATCCATCCACGAAATAAAGCTTTCTAAATATACACATCAAAAATTTGTTTATATTATAAATCTTTATCATTCATTCATCCTATCTTAATTATTTTACCATTATTATATTATATTCTTCTAAAAAGTGTAAATAAAGACACTTATTTATACAGGAAAAAAAACCCAGAGACCCTGTAGTGTTGGAACCAAACAATTCGCAAAGCGTTGTGAGTTCGAATGGCTATAAAATTGTAATTATTTCAAATTAAATTATATATTATTCGCTTGTACATGTGAAATCTGGTTTAACCACTAAGCAATACATTGTCTGATTAGTGGTTTAACTTCTATTATCAAGTAACAAAAATGTATGAATGCTGTGTACAGAAAAAGAAATAACTGGAAATTATATATATTTTTCGAAATTTTAGAAAAATCTCGATAGAATTTAAAAAAACAGCAATTAATCTTGCGTTTTTGAAATACAGATTCTGAATAATGAGGTAAGCTGTCCTTGGAGCCAAAGCCATACTATTATGGCAAAATAAAAACTAAACTAAACTAAAAAAAAAAATAAAAAAAATATGTACTAATTGGTAAATATTATTATTATAAATTTGATTTGATTTTGCATATATAGATTCATTAAAATTAGTATAAGCAGTTTGTATGTTTGAGTACTTACCTCGGTCGAAATGGTTTTCTCTTCATCTCTGAATTTGAAATCAGTGCCACAGTGTTCAGTATTATTATCAAAATACTCCTCAGCACACATATCGCTCGAGGGAGTGCTGAATGGAGCCGTGTTCCCTCCCGGTGGCAAGCTCACATAACGGTTGCAAGAATCCCAGGCTGAGTTCTTATAGGGCACGGTGAAATTCAGCCAGGGCTCCTCATACAAACTGCTCGGGCTGTCACATTGCGTTATATTGCATCTAAGGGCAATCACATTTAGATGGCGATGGATATTGAGTTGGTGTTGGGGCAACTAACCTGTGTACCACTGTGCTGGCGGTAAACACATATGAGATCGAGAAGAAGGCATTGAACACCATCGGCACGCACAACAACACATAATTAATGATTTGAAATCGATCAAACTGCCCGATTCTCACCAGAATGGCATCCAGTGAGTTATCTTCAGCAGCGGATGCCTCCACGTTCCCACTCTCAGCAGCAGTCCGAGTTACAACTGCATGTCCATTGGACGTTGTTGGGCTCTCATTGGCATTGGCATTGACAATGTTGCCATTTCCACTCCGTTTGCCGACAGACATGTACGCGATGGTTTGAACAAATTGTTTTCAGATTTAATTTACTCGTTATCTTCGCGTCCACGTGTTTAAATTCACTTTTTATCTTTCTGTATGTGTATGTAAGCGAGCACGATTTAAAAATATGCCGTAAACTTAGTCTGCTTTTTATAGCCCATAATAGTATATATAGCAATCGGTTTATTCTTGAGGTCCTCAAATCCAAATCCACTGCGCTGGAGCGTCTAACTCAGAGCAATGCCATTCACTCATTGACTGATTCACGCATCATTCAATTCAACCGGTTGAATTTGAGGTTAGACTCACTATACCCTAACAGACTTGTGTGTCTGAAATGCAAGAAATTGGTTTCGTGTTCGTAAACTATTTTTCTCAATAAATATCTAAACAACCTGATCATTGATTGATAACAAATATGATGGCAATTTACAACATAGTTATTGTTGTTCATTGGCTTTTATCAGAAGCCGCCCCGACATTATGTCTCGTACAAGCAGCTGTTGCTGTCTGTTACCCTTATCTAAAGTTATGAATTGTTTATTGACTTGCTAATAAACACCTGCTTACTCAGTTCCCGTAAGAAATTTTATTTCACATTCTTCATCATTAAAATTGCGAAATAAGAAGATAACCAATTTGAGTTTATATTGAATGTAAATAACTCACGAGTAAATAAATAATTGATAAATTGTTATCGTCATAGAATTTATATGTATGTTATAAACTATAAGTTAAAAAATGCTAAAATACCGCAGGATCTCCCTGCGGAGCTTGTCATGCCCCTTAGAAGGTCATGCCCCTGATGGGGAACGACCCTCTCGTGTGGTAGACCATCCTCCACACCGTGCTGCTCCAGCAACAAATAGGGGAGTGCCACAGGCACAAGGGACTCCGGCTGTGAGACATGGGAGACCGATGGCAACACACCCAGACCACCGCTCCCAGCACCGAACGCCGCGTGGCAAGGCGCCCAGCGCCCAAAGAGGAAGGGAGAGTTCCTGCCACCAAGGGGTCAACCCGGTGGGCTGGATGCCCCGAACCGGAGAAATCTCTGCGGTTCAAGGGTCAAGTGGTACCTTCGGTATCTACAGCAGGGACTCACCACTGATGGAGCCCTGAAAAAGGCCAAAGGGCCCAGGGAGGAGGTTGCAGCACCTGCGCCAGCCCCGAAAAGGCATAGCAGCAATCGCACACCACCGGTGGCCACCCCCAAGAGGATATGCCCGGAGGTTGTGGGCGCTGCCCGCGGCTCGGCAGCGGCAAAGGTGCTGAACGATAATGGGGCAGCAAATCTGGACCTGCGCAAAAGCACATCGCGTGCAGCGGCCGCGAAGCCCAGCACACCGACACCCACCGAGCCTCGATTGTCTTATGCAGACATGGCAAAGAAGGTAAAGGTGCCCCTGTTGCCCGTAGATTTCCCACGGTCATGCTCAGTCACGGATATTTATCTGTGTTGCAAGAGGCCATCATTGACGAAGTCATTGCGTCTGGTGGAGATGTCGCGGTCTCATTCGCGGGCATTCACTTCCGGGTTGGATTCCTGGTAATTGAATGCTCCGATGAGGCCTCAGCCGATTGGCTGAGGACCGCAACATCGAGGCTACAATCGTGGAAGGGCGTGCCCCTTGGGTGCAAGGTGAGGGACGACATACCGTCGCCCCACTGCATCACCCTGTTCTGCCCCAGGAGTGTAGATGCTGGGGGACGATGACATCCCCATGTCCTCGCAAGAGCTGGAGGAGGAGCTGCAGGATGCAGCTGCAGCTGACGTCGCTATGATGAGCAGCGGTGACGGGGACAGCTCCAGGCTCAATTCACCGTGTCATCTGGAGCCTCCCCAGAAATAGATGTCAAAGGGCATCAACACAGGGCTAGCTCAGGTAAACATCCACAGAGCTAAGGCAGCCTCGGCGGTCTTAGCAAGGATGTTTACCAACAAACACCTTGGGCTGGCCCTGGTACAGGAGCCGAGGGTGAACAATGGCATCAAGGGCCTGTTCACAGCCGACTCAAAGGTAATCTGGGATCGGAGAGATCCAGCACCCAGAGCTTGTATCATGGTAAGAAAAAGTATTAACTTTACTATCCTTTCAGAATTCCTGACTAGAGACTGCGTTCCCATACTGGTGTACACCAGCAGCGCGGTTTCTATGGTCATCGTGTCTGCATACTTTGCAGGGGATGCATCCTGCCCACCACCAGAGGTTGAGAAGCTGGTGAAGTATTGCAGGAAAGAGAAGATGCCGGTGCTCATCGGATGCGATGCCAATGCGCACCATACTATGTGGGGCAGCAGTGACATCAATTTGAGGGGTGAATGCCTAACTGATTTTATTTTTAAATATAATCTGGAAATAGGTAATGTCGGATCTGCACCGACATTTGTCACAAGGATCAGGGAAGAGGTGCTGGACATCACCCTGATCAGTCGGTCCCTAAAGCGTCACCTTAAGGACTGGCATGTTTCCCAAGAGGAATCCATATCTGATCATAGGACTATCCTATTTAATTTAAAATTAAATACGGATAGTAGCACACCAGGTCGCAACCCCAGGAAAACCAACTACAAGTCGACCTTAGGGCTCTCCCTAGTCAACGGGCTATCTGGTATAACCAGAAAGCCGCTAGAGCTGGACAGGGCTTTTGGTGACCTCAACAAATGCATAACTAAGGCATTTGAGGATAAATGCCCGGTGGGAAAAAAGCACTTGGAAAAAGATGCCCCATGGTGTATCGACAGCCTAGAAAGGCTGCGCGTGACCACATGTCGCCTCTTCAATAAAACAAGGAGAGACGGAATATGGAAGCAGTACCATAAAAGCCTGACTTCGTACAATAAGGAGATAAGGAAGGCCAAACGGAAGAATTACAAAAACTTCTGCGAAAGCATAGTCAGCACAAGCGAAGGCGCCATGCTCCATAGAGCACTGGCGAAAGGAGCGCCTGATGCGAACTTAGCACTGAAGCGTGGGGATAACTCCATTACGAGCAGTAATTTGCAGAAATTAGTACTACTTTTCGAGACACACTTCCCAGGAAGTACACCCCTGCAGGAAGAGGCTATCGAAAGGGAAAGTAGATACAGTCCGTCAACTGACGACTGGGCATGCGCCAAGTCGACAGTCTCAAGGGAGAGACTTAATTGGGCAATTGGAACCTTCCAGCCCTATCAGTCCCCTGGAATGGACGGCATATCGCCAGCCTTCCTTCAAACGGGACAGGAAATACTCCTCTCCCGTATTAGGAAAGCATTAGTAAGTAGCCTAGCCCTCGGATACTTACCGAGCGCATGGAGGAGAGCTAGTGTAGTCTTCATCCCCAAGGCAGGGAAGAAAGACATTACTAGCCCAAAGTCCTTCAGACCGATCAGCTTAACATCGCTTTTACTGAAAACGTTGGAAAAGCTGGTGGACTACAAAATCAGAAGCACTTTACTTAAACAAAGGCCGCTGCACCCAATACAGCATGCATACATAGTAGGCAGGTCCACGGACACAGCACTTTATCAGCTGCAACCTACTTTGAGTCCGGCAATTGATCATAAGGAAGTAGCACTGTGCACCTTCTTAGATATAGAAGGTGCCTTTGATAACACATCACACGATGCAATCAATGCTACCCTCGAGAGAAGAGGCCTGAACCATACTACCAACAGATGGATACTCGCACTGCTACGGTCCAGGCAAGCCACGGCATCACTACATGAGAGCACTGTAACAGTCCTAACCACCAAAGGCTGTGCCCAAGGAGAGTTGTTGTCTCCGCTACTCTGGAGTCTGTTAGTAGACGAACTACTAAACAGACTTGCTAACAGTGGTATTCAATGTCAAGGGGATGCCGATGACATTGTTATCATAGCGCGAGGCAAATTTGAAGAATCACTCTGTGACATAGTCCAGTCAGGCCTAAGGATAACGTATGACTGGTGTATGGAGGTTGGACTCAAGCAACTACAAAAGTTGCAAAGAATGGCCTGCGTATGTATGACAGGAGCTATGCGCACCTGCCCAAAAATGGCCATTGAAGCCTTAATGGAGCTCACACCACTCCACCATGTCATAAGGCTCAAGCAGAAAGCCACACTTCTAAGGATATCAGCAGAAGGAGTTGGTGGCAACCAAATCCTAAGCCATAAAGATGCCCAACTCCTCTCAAACGAACTGCCCCTGCTGATGCAAACCGCACACCATAAAATGGTACACCGATGGATCACTCACTCAGGGCACGGGTCTTGGAGTGGTGGGTCCTCGGGTATTATACCATGAATCCCTGGGAACGCACACCAGCACATTTCAGGCTGAGGTGTGTGCGATAGGGAGATGTGCGGACTACAACATAAAACGTAACTATCGGAATACGGATACATCCATCCTATCCGATAGTCAAGCAGCATTGAAAGCTATAATGGGGACTAAGATTACATCGAAGGTAGTCCATGAAGTTCTTTCAAAGCTAGACGTGCTCGGGACTCACAGAGACATAGCGGGAAACGAGGCGGCTGATAAGCAAGCAAGAATGGGGGCAGGAAGGCCCCTAACAGGACCAGAACCGTATTGTAGCATAGGAAGACACACTATACGACTGGAACTTAGAAACGAGGAGAGACAGAGACGGCATGAGAGCTGGTCAGAGGCAGTAGGACTCCGACAAGCCAGATGTCTCCTTGGTGGTTATAATCTTGTATGTTTTAAACAGATTATAACAATGGGAAAGAACAGCCTTGTAGCCTGTAGACTAAGGAGTCACCTGACAAAATTGGGTATATATAGTAGGTTTTGTGAAAGAGAGGATGCACATCCTGGCAGAATGTGTCGCCTTAATTAGAAGAAGAAGCAGCATCCTAGGGGCGCATGTTTTGAATTGCAAAGACATAGAAGACCTCAACCCAACAAAGATTCTCACGTTCGTACGTTGGAGCTGATGGAAGAGCTATAGGCTCAGAAGGAGGCACAATAGATCAAATAGGTCGCGGTGCAGCTTCCCCCCCAATAATAATAATAATATAAACTATAAATAGATTACTAAGCATTTTACCTCTCATTCAATAACATATTGTAGTAAATAAAGATAACTCAAGTTGGCGCTAATGAATGAATGATAAATTATTGTTATTATCGCGAATAGTATAATAATATGTTAAAGCAACAATGTTTACATAGTTCTGTATGCACAATGTACATAGAGTTACCATAACATCCTGTATGCGAGTCTCTTAACAGATCACTGTAAATACGCGCATAACATCGATTAGCGTAATTTAGTCGTTCCATTACATTAAGCAAAGAAGGTCACGCAGCGCTTGTCGAATATATGTATATATAATCTATAGAAAACTCCTCGTGTTATCAATGGTCATGGTTTCGATCAGTAAGCCTGCACTCATAACCCCAAATCTCCAACATAAATCTATAACTATACATTAGAATATTTATTAGAAATCAATAATATTTGTGGCTTATTTGATTGCTTCATTTGACTTATATTTCATAATATAATTATTTATGTGCAACTCATCATGAACTGATTAGATTAACAAGCTGCACTAATAGATTTCTTGTCAAATTCACATGTCATCAACACCTATTACGAATACGAATTCGACAATTCTTTGCACTCAAAGCTCATTTACAATTTGATATTTTTACATGCCATTTAATACGATGGTCTGTCCATAATATTTACAATTGTCAATTGAAACCAAATATTTACAGAAGTTGTGAACTGATTATACAGCAGTTTTTGTTTCTGCTGATAATTTTGACTGTTTCACCGGCAGACTTTTGTCCAGGGAACGAGCCTCCTCCAATGTCGTTGGCAGCACTTTGTTGGCAGTTTCAGGGAAGAACAGGGTTAAAATTGCGCTAAGTATGCCAAATGTGGCGAACAGCAAATGCGGCGCATATTTATAGTAGTTTATCTGCAATAAAAAAAATATCAAGTTAATAGTGGATCTCTTGTGTCAAGTGTCTATCTTACCAATAGCGGAGTTTGAGGCGCCAACATGGAGCCGAAGCGACCCACCATCGAACAAAATGACAGCATGCTATTGCGACAATTGGTTGGAAATATTTCTGAGGTGAAGAAATACAATATCATAAAGCTGCCAGTTGAAGTCATTTTTGCCAGAAAGTACAGACACCAAGAGAATGTTGGGTAATCTGGAAAATGAAATTAAGTAAGATTTTTATTAATCTTATTTTTCAAAAACGAAAACTTTGAAAATACAAATTTGCTTTTCTGATTAAAATAAAAGTCTAAAAGCCAATTATGCTACATTTGAAGAGAGATATTTTTGATCGTTTAAGCTGTTGCTCTTTTCAGCAATAATATTTATTTTGTTTATTTCCGTTATACCTAAATATCTTTGCTGAAAATTAGGGCATTCCAGAAAATAGCTGAAGATAGTTCTGAATTATCGAGTAAGATTTTTATTTGCCTATTTAGTTTATATTATCGCCATGAAAATAACCATACTAAAGAGCCGAGTACATTTAAGTTTATTGAAATTTATTTTTCTGATATTATATAAAATATCTTTAATCTCACCCTTTTCCAAAACCGCCATTACGATCAGTAAAATGGAACAAGTGGTGAGGCAGAAGCTCAGCGACCAGCGTCTGCCAATGCGCAGCATCATCAGCGTGGCAAGCAGGATGCCGGGCAGTTGCATTAATCCCGTCATGCTAAAGTTGTAGAACTTGTTGCCATTTAATCTGCTTGCATTCAGGCTCAGACCCAGAGCAATGAACGTATTGGTGAACCACACAAAACAGCACTGAGCAATGCGCAGTCCGAGTGCATTGAATATCTGACGGCCATTGTAGTGGCCACCTCCAGTGGCAACATCCGACTGGGCCAACAGCTGGCGATTGTTGCGCACCAGTTCATTCAGTTGGGCTTCGGGCAATGTCCGCTGATTGACATGCGCCACATGGCGCAAAATCTGTACAGCCTCCAGCTCCCTGGACTGACTCAGCAGCCAGCGCACGCTCTCGGGCAGCAAGCAGATGAAGAGAAGATGCAGCATCGCCGGAGTGTAGACCACGCGGAGCAGCCAGCGCCAATCAAGTATGATGCTGGCCAGATAGCCGAGTGACGCCTCTGCGAGGCCATAAGCTAAACTGATGACCATGGCAGCCAGCACACGATGTTTGGGCCCCACCAGCTCGATGGCCAGCAGAAAGGCAGTGGGAAATAGTGTGCTGCCCACGGCCATGTCCAGAAACTCAAGGAACAGAAAGCTGTAGTAGTTGAATGCAAAGGAGCGCCCAAGGCCAGCCAGGGCACTCAAAACACCACTCACAACGAGCATCGACTTGCGTCCGTACCTGTAAAATAAAATCAATAGTTGCATCTGCTTCTAAGATTACGTATACGTTTCACTCACCGATCTGCCAAGAAGCCACCCAAGGGTATGCCCACAAACTGTCCAATGTTGTTCACAGTTCCCACCATCGACAGCTGCCATTGATCTGAGCAAAAAATGCCAAACTGAAGATAGGAAAAGTTAGCAAAATGTAAATTATTTTGTACAAAGTGCATATTCTAACCAACATTAGTCCACGAAATAAAAGTTTGAGTTTGTCGCCATACTGGTATATTCTAAATTCCTGCAACCCTCATTATAATTCTTTGACTATATTAATAAATAATTGCAACAAAAACTAAAAAATATAAAAAAAAACTCATTTTGACTTTGAGTTTTTCAGACAAGCACACCATAAATATAAAACGAATATGTTTGCCTAATTTATTTTTAATTAATTAAAGCCCAGTTATAAATGTAAAATTATTATTGATCCTGATTGATTTGGAATTGTCACAATATTTGGCGCCTATAATGGTATATTTAATATATTATATTCTTTTTTTATAAATTAATGTAACAAGAACAAAATCTCAAAAATGGAAGACATTTTTTGAAATATACATCGAATATGTTTCAATTACTTTTTATGGCAATTATAAATGGTTCATTAATGAAAGCCAGGAATTACAAATTAAATGCTTTTCCATTTCAAAAAATTACAAAAAAAATTATTTTGAGTTAAACAACAGACTATATAGATACGAAAAGTAAAGCCGCTGATACCAAGACTTTACTCTTTGGTCAAACTCACCTCTGAGGATATGGTTATTTCATCACCCCTTAGCTTGTAGCCCGCTGGGCAGTCAATAGAATGGCTGCTATTAAAATAAGATGCTTCACATTGGCCACCATTTTCTGGTGTTGCCTCATAAGCCTTGCACTGATCCCAGGCTTCATTATGCTGGGGGATCGTAAAGTTTAACCAGGGTTCAGTAAAGCTGCTGTTTAGACTATCACATTGGCTGACATTGCATCTGTAAAAAGCTGTATTTAAAATACAATTCATCACTCACAATTTTGTTACCTCTGCATCACAGCGCCAGCCGTAAAGACATAGGATATCGAGAAGAAGGCATTGCATATGATGGGCAAACAGAGCAATACATAGTTGATAATCTGGAAGCGTCCGAATTGACCAATCTGAATAATAAATGCATCCAAATGATTCTCGTCCGTGGGCGTTGCGTCTGCTGTCTTCTCTTGAGCTGTCTCTAAATCCAACTGCGGCTGTGCCATGCTTCAAGCAGAGGCGACTCGTGGCAACTGAATAGGCCAATGCCTCACGTGCCTCACTTGCCTCTCATTTGTAGTCTTGACGCACACGAACAACGCATTTAATTGACCGCGATATCCATGATGTAGATGGAGGGGGGTGTAGCAGTGGAAGTCGCTGGTTCCATACAGCTTTTTCACACGATTTCAATAAGCGTCGCCAGAAACTTAATTGCCTACAGCTCATATTTTAAGCACTGAAATCTTAGCTCTAATGCACTTTTCACAGCTGTGCGAAGGCATTGAACCACTGCCAGCTTAATAATAAATAATTGCGTGGACACTTTATCATACAATTGATGTTCTTTATTGTTACATTATGCATGAATTTAAAAAATATCACTTGTATTTTTGTATGTGGGTTAGAGAGAGAGAATGTTTAGCTAAAATTATAATACCATAGTTATGATTACTAAAGCTAACTCAAAAATCGAACTTAGAATAAACGAGAAGCGGGTGCTCAGTGAGCTCAAGAATTTGTTCTCAATAACAACTTTAATTTGGTATGTTTGTTTTTTTTTTCTTTTTTTTTGTTTGTGAGCCGCTTTACAGGCCTTTAACTGGTTTAAAATATGGCGTGTCACTAGCGAATACTGCACATAAATATCTACTTTAAGTGTACAACCTAAATAAGTAAGTCGTAAATCTTTTCTAAAAACCACTTTTACAAATACCGATCGAACTGTTGCGTTTGTATTAAAAACAAAAATACCAATAAATATTGCCTCGTTATTGAGACTATAATAATAACTCTACATGCATACATATATGCGTATGTACTGTGATATCTATATATATATATATATATATATATATATATATATATAAACCGATACATTATACATTTGCTGCTCTGAGACGCAACTACAACAAAGTTTATGATTTATAGTTTATACCAATCAATCTTATGAATTTGCAATATGATAATATTCGAACTAGTTAAAAGAGGAATGCTCCATCTACAGATACAGATACAGATTAGACCCAGACTATTCATAGATTATACATAGGATTACTGGTTGCATCGAACAGTTGGGTGCCCGTCGACTCAATCATGGAACGCAGTGCAATGCTCCGCTGCTTGGCCACCGCCTTGCGCAGAGTCAGCTCAAAAACATTCTCCTCATCAATGTTATCCATGGGCAAATGTTCCCTGCTACCCTCCGGCTGATCCGGTCGCTTAAATACCAGTTGCTCGTGCTCGTACAATACACAAGTTTCCGCAAATTCCTTGGCAAAGTATTGTGCCGTATTCCGATTTTGAATAACCTCGCTTGGAAAGCATTGCAGCAGTTCCTCAAAGCTCAGCTCCGCCACCAGATTGTTGAGTATCTCTGTGTAGGTAATACAATTAGATCAAATACTCCTTGCATAGATATATTTATACGAAATTTAACCTGCAATGTGTGTCTTCCAGTTGGGCAGCGCATCCTGTTTGCTTAATATCTTGCGCAGCAGCGATTCCCAATGTTTGGGTGTAAACCCACAGGACTGGAGGCATAATTAATTAGTTTAAGAGCATAATAAATAAAATAGACAATAACTCACCTTGCCGTATTGCCACAAGAATGCTGGGCAAAAGCTCAGCATATAGTTGATGGCCAAATTCTTGGGTAATATGATGACCAAGAAACTATCAACACCTATCAAGTGTGGTGATTTTGGTATGAAAGCCAGAAACTCCGAAATGATCTCCCGATCCACCTTGCTGGAGGCCAACAGACTTTGAATCTTCAGAGTCAGCGTCAGCAGCTCATTGTGCCAGCCAGTGAAACGCACCTCGAACTCGCCCTCATCCTTCTTGGGATAGCTGAAATCACTGCGCTCAAAGGGCGGCAAGCGATTCAAGTACTGCGGTCGCTCCAGAAGACAGGGAATCGGTCGTATATAGGCCTTGATATGCTGCTCGTACTCCTCGCCCTCGGGCAGCTTATAGTCGGGTATATAGGGCACATATATCAGTTTGTTGGATAAAGTTTCGTTGGCATGCCGTACACTTGGCTTGTTGCAGTAATTGGGCGCCATGCCAACCATGTAGGCGATGCATTCCATGCGCAGATTGAGGAAATCTTCGCGACTGCTCTGCTGTTCGACATCGGCGGACTGCAGATCGGTGATTAGGTCACTCAGCGCCTTCAGGCGGCCCATGTACATGCGAAAGAGTATTTTGAGACCCTTCAAATTGGTGGCAGCCACATCATCGTCCGGTTGCGGTTGCGACAGCGACGCATTCGAGCTGCGCTTCTGATAGGGCGATCCGCCCTGTTGCTCCTGCAGCTGATCGTAAACAATGCGCTGCTGGCGTCCACTTATCGAGCGGTCATCTGGTGCCGAACTGGCACAGGAGCTGGACAGCGAATGGACATCCGCTTCGCTGTGCAGCGATGGAGCACGCGAACTGCTGCACTCGTCATCGTAGTCGTCGTCCAGCTGCGGCGGCGTCTGGGAGCGCACCTCATGCGGCTGCAGCGACGAGCTGACATCGTACAGATCGTAGTAGAAGACTTGCAATATGCTGACGAACACCTTCTGCGAGGTCTGGTAGCCCTTCTGACCAATGTGCGAGGCAATGTAGTTGAGAAACAGCTGCAGCACCACATCCAACGTAATACTATGCTCCATGCACAGTGCGTGGATGAATGCATCGCATATGGCCTCAATTAGAGCGGGCTGCTCGTTGGCCAACAGAATCGTCTCGCAGAAATCGGAGAACGAAACAATTGCGCTGGGCGTTGGCGTCGGCGTGGCTCTGATTTGTCCGATTGCAGATTTGCCCTTGGATTGTGTGGCGCCACGACGGGAACGCTTGCGAGCCGTTGATTGGGACTGCTGCTGCTGCTGGTGCTGGTGCTGGTGCTCAGGTTGCTGGCGACGCTGATAGAGCACCGTGCTGTCATCGAAGAGAACATTCTTGTGCTTGATCAGGGCCACGGCTAAAGTGCGACGCGTCGACTTGGCTATTATTTCCTGGGCCAGCAAATAGTTGGACATGCGACAGGCTGTCACAGCCAGCAACAGATTCTCATCGGGTGTGCTAAAACATATATTTTAAATAAGTAATAGATTCAGTTTGTTAACTCCATTGATACTTACGGCGTCGTCAAGTACTTTAGATAGTTGATCAGCTCACCGCTCATCGCATCGGCAACCACAGGCGAACTGAGCATTATGTGTGCCAAATCACCTGGCGCATGATTAATGAACATGTTAAGAAATTCAAGCGAGAGCGGCACCTGCTTATAGCCCTGTTGCAGCACTCGGGCTGGTGTAAAATACGCTGGCACCGTTTGATGTAGAAACGAAGAGCGCAGACGATCCGTGCCCAGGCCAAGCAGAAACAGTTTCACGGCATAGATGAGTCCAACCAGCTGCGATGTTTCCACCAACTGCTCACTGTTCTCGAACTCCCGAATGTAGTTGTTGTAAATGTCTACGAGTTGAAGCTGGCACATCTTGTAGTAGCCAGTGGCTTGCAAATATACTTCTTGCTTGTTCGAGCTGTTTCAGAAGAAATAAAGATAAATTAATTAAGAAAGAAAGAATATTGTAATTTGAATAAATTAAGAAAGAAAGTTAAAAGAGATCATTTACCCTGAACCATATTATTATTAATTATGATCAATTTTAAACGTCTTGTTCCTTTAATAACATTTTCACATGCATCTCTGGTTGGTCTTAACTAATTCAAACTAACTCTTTTTTGTTTACAGATTTGGATTTTTCCGGAGTTTAATGGAACTTTGCAATTATATACGCCCAGAAATATTATAAATATTTCGTATTATTCCGTAACTTTTAATCTTCAATTTTAATTTTAATTTAATCTGTTTTTTACTTTATTGTTATATTTGTATCGACTGACTTTAGTTGATACTAAATAAATAAGTAAACAAATGAATATAGAGTCTTAATACAATAATGAAAATAAATAAGTTGTGCTTTCAACTAATAAAGAATATCGTAGGATAAACTTAAAAAAACGTCAATCATTTTTACAAATCGCAATTTCAATTGCGTAAATTAATCACTTACCGTATTGAGAAATCGGCCAATTTTCGGCAATTGGACATAAACATCTTGCGCAGCGCCTGCTCCCTGTCCACGCCGAGACGCTCGCCCTGCAGGGTTAGGCTCAGCCTGAGCATGACATGCGCCTCCTCCATGAGATCGTAGAAGTTGGAGCTGCTCGCACTGCGATAAGATTCGGCAATGCCCTCGAGATCCTCAATGACGTGCTCCACCCGTGGCACCTCCAGATTGTACAGTGTCCACTCATTCACCACCGAGGAGGGGGCAGCACAACTGCTGCTCCTCAGCAAGCTGTTGTGCTTGGCCTTGGCCTCTGCCAGCAATCGAGCGGCGATGTTGCGTTTAACTGCCACCACGGCCACCTCGCCAGTGCTGCGACGCTTGTGCAACTCCAGCGCTGCATTCGTGATCAACACCAACTGCTCCCGATTGACGCAGACAAACTGAACGTGCATAAAAGCAGCTAGACCAATGACTGCAATCGCTGAGCTCACATCCGGTGAGGATTCCTCGGGAAATAGGGCCCCAATGCTCGGATACTCGAATCGATTGTGAAACAGTTTGTGGCCAATGCGCGAAGTGTGCGTCTCCACGGACTCCGAGGTGACGGCATAGATGACATAATCATTGATATGCACCTGTAACACGGGCGCCGTAAAACTATAGCTGGCCACCGGCTTCTCATTCTCGCTGTACCACTTGCCCTGCGCACAGAACTGATACAAATACCCATCTACACTGCTGGCCACGAGCAGAGCATGCCCCACGCAACGCTGATGCTGCGAGGATTTCAGAGTGCGTCGATTGGCATGCTTGAACGTGGTCACAGCACTGGGCACCTGCTGATTGCCCATCTCATACTCATCATCCTCATCCTCCTCCAGCTGCGGCTGCTCGCTGCTGCTCCGCTGATAAATCGCCTTCAAATCCATGCAGCGCAATATATCCAAAACCCTCGATTGTGGCTCCGATGTCCTCATGCAGATCTGGAGAAGTTTGCGTACATCGTACTGCACGGATGCATCCTCCGTCAGACTGTTGTTGCCACCGGCTGAAATGCCACGCACATTCATCGCCTTCGCCTCGTTGATGAGCTTGATTTTGATGTCGGCGGCGCGCTGAGGCGATATGGTTATCTCCTGGCTATTATCCTCCTGGCGACCGCTGGCATTATCGCACTGGTCCCACTGTGAGCGCAACTCGGGCTCAAACTCGCGTCCATAGGCGGAGTTCACCATTCGTGCCACATTGAAATCGAGGGGCGTGCGACCAGCCAAGCCCGGATGATGATTAGCCAGATTGGCGGGCTTCGCGCTGCTGGAGGATTGCAGAGAATCGCTGTCGCAGCTCTGCTGACTGTGCGTACTGCTGACAGCCGCAGCGCTTGCCTTGCTGCCCAAGCTGAGGGACTCGGACAATGGCTCATCGCCAACATAATCGTTGTCCAGGCAGCTGAGCTCACGGGGAGCTGCCGGTGACGCTGCTGTCGCCTTGCTGGCCAGTGCATCCACAACTTTGAAGGCAACGCAATAGCGATGACTCAGACAGGCGATGACATTCTCGGCCAGGCAGAGGCGCAGCGGTACAAAGTTCAGCTGCACAAAAAACTTGAAGGGCAGAAAGTCGATGAAGGAGAATCTCGGCTGGGTATTCTCATGGACGCACTGCGTATACTCGTACAGATAGATGCGATCCCGGCTGCTCACGATGATGTTGCCCGACGTTTGGCAACACTGCACCAGCTCGGGTGGACTGCGCAGTGGCAACTCAATCACATCGATGCTCTCCACCAGCGGTGTCTTCGGCGTCGTCATCGACGCGATGCGTATTGTGATGGGCAGCTCATTCAGCTTGGCATCGGGAAACTTCCAGAAGTTTGCATAGATGCGCACGAACATCTTTGTCTCATCCTCGGTGCAAACGGTGTTGCTGTTGCTGCTCGATGTGCAGCTAATACTGGTGCTATTCGAGTGCACCGGACTCCCAGCCTGCTCCTTCTCCAGCGTCAGAAGATATTTGCCTGCATACGAGAAATTAGCACATCAAATTAGCACATCAAATTAGCACTCAAATAAATAAATTGCAGTTGGCATATTTTTAAAGCCAATTTGAATGAATTTCATTAGAATTTTTGAAGACTTAACAATGAGTTGTTGATTTAAATAAGTACATTTTTATATAATCATATACACATGCATGTATATGTATATTGGCGACTGTGACATCAAATTATCAGTTGGCATTTTCTAAAAGCCATTTTTAATTAATTTCATACGCATTTCTTAGTTTTGTAGTATCAGTTGTGTTATTCAAATTCCATTGTTGCAGATAAATCTGATTATAAATTTATTTTTACTAACTCATATAATTGATATTAATTATAAAACAAATAAGACTAAAATAAAACAATAATAATATTTTATATATATATATATATTATATAGGCAAATAATTTAACAATATTTTAATTTTCATGAATTCTGATTTCTTAACGGAACGATGCATTTCTAAAAAGGGAATCAATTTACAGAAAAAGATATCGAATTCTCTTCACCCTTGGAAAAGTGTGAAAAGTATCTAAATATCCACAGATATGAGATTTGTACATTTTGTAAATACCGTCAAGTTTTTTGAAGCTCTTCAAACTCATTAGTTATTTATAATGTCACATTATATGTGTATCTGAAACATAGAGCCAAAACTTGATCGATTTTAGGTTTGCTGAACGAAGCTCTGTATTCTTTGAACATTAGTTAATTATGTCATACTAAATCTATACCTTTTTAAAGAAAATCTAAAACACAAATAAATAATGTAATAATAACTTTTAAATAATATTTACTTATTAAATGATAATCATTTTAATCAGTCGGTAAATTTGTATTATTTGTTTAATTTTCAATTGCTATTGGCTAAACTAAACACACTTCGTTGAAGTATATTTAAAGAAAATACCTGTCATAATAATAATAATAATCGTTAACTATTAACGAAGCTTTAGGGCTTACCAGCTTCGCTGTAGATTAGCTGCACCACCTCACCCACCGTGGCCAGTGTGTACCTGTTTGGCATGCGCTCATCGCTCGCTGGCGTGGGTGAGGCAGCATCTCCTGTGCCACCAGCAACTGAGGCATCCTCCTGTTGCTCCGATTGCTCCGATTGCGGCTGCTGCTGCTGGTGTTGTTTAGCAGCTATGTCATAGATCTCGATGAACTGCTCGGCACTGCTGATGGCGATGCGATTGTTGCCAATCAGGGTGGCGGCCAGAATATCGCCATTGAGCGCATATGTCTGCTGCCTGGCAAAGTTGTAGGCCTGTAGAATCTTCACCATGTCAACAGGCGACCTCACTGCGAGCACTCAAGTAGAAAAGAAAACGAGACACTTAAAAATCACTCAAATCAAATGGAATTCGAAATTCTGCAGTGTGCGATACAACGCCCCAGTGACTTCATCGTCCGACGTCCGTCGTCCGACTGCGACTATCTCTCTGAGTTGTGCGAGTTGCTTACTGTTGAATGTTAAATGCCCACAAAAGTGTCGACACTGAGTGGGTTGTCTACTGGCTACTGACACGTGGGGGGAAGGGGAAGAGGGTTGGGGGAAGGGTATGGGGGGTCGGTCAAGTGGTTGTTGCTGAGCCATTAGCATAATTGTGCGTTTATGCTGGAGCCAGGGTAGCAGGCTAGTAATTCTAGTAAATATATTCAGTTGAGGGTTTGTCATCTTGAATTACCACAATTTCATTTAAAGAAATTCTCAATAATTCATTAGGGATTAATATGCGGGTCAAACCCAATTATCAAATAAGGAAAGTTAATAAAATATAAAATTACATTATCAAGTCTGCAACCCAAAGAAATAAATAAATTTAATTCAAAAAATATAATTAATCCAATGCGTTTTAGAAAGTTAATAAATATGAAATGGCTTAGTCAAGACTACAACCAAAAGTACTAAGAAATTTAATTACCAAAAATACTAATCAAAGGGGGAAATATCTATCATAAACTTTTTGATAGGTGTATTTAATATGTTTTATATAAAACTATTTATTAAAGACCTAATGTATGAAATTTAGATTCCAAAAATAGCATTAGTCAAATGAATTTAAGTAATCGCAAAGATCCTCAACAAAGGAACCAAATAATTTATACACTCATTATCAAAGTCAACAATGTTACACAAATCGTTAAGTGATTTTTGATGGGCATGTCATTTGATATTACAACAGGTCAGTGGTGCACCTGACCCTTCCTCTTCCTCTTTCTGTTAGCCTCATAAACCATTCAGAATTAGGTCACAAAAAAACACACCTTTTCACGACACACACACAAATAGCAAAGACCACAACCATAACCCACACCAACAACGAAAACAAAAACAAGAACAAGCAAGTCAAATCGCTTAGGCAACCAGCAGAGGCTGTCACAGTATTTAGGCATGCAATAAACATAACTGCCACTTGACTTGGGCTGGGCAGTTTCTACGTGCGTTTACCTAATTAAGCCATAAGTTGGCCACACACGTAAAACACTAAATACAAATCAAGCAAGCTATGACATTTTTCGGACATGACGCACAGCTCAAAAAAGCGCAGGAAGAGTAACAGGGAACAGAATAGAACACAAACCGGAAATAGATCAAACAAAGCGCGACACGAAATATTCTATTTTTGACCAGTCGCTGGTCAAACGCAAATCGATAATTGCTCCGATAATAAATGGCGTGCATTAACCCAAAATGATTTAATCGCTGTGTATGTATATGTGTTGTGTGTATGAGTATATGACTGTTTGTGGGCGTGTTTGAGTGTTTTTTATGTGCAAGGCATTTGGCAAGCGCTATTCGAAAAAATCAATAGCTCTGCGGCTTGCCAAAAATGTATAAAATGAGCCGCAATTAGACCAATTTATTTAAAAATGGATTAAACACTATATTAAAATAGATTTACACTCCTAGTATAAGCATTAAATAATACTTAATAATTATTCATTCCACATCATTAATTATTCAAATAATTTATTCGTACATTCCAAAAAGCGGAAGTAGCTTCGTTGGTAGCGTAGTGCAAGATTCGTGCCGCTTTTGACACTTAGTTTATATTTGCGGGCTAACCACCCGTTTTAAATCATTTTTAATGCACTTAAACATATTTATTTATTTATTTTTAGACGCACAACAAAACTAATTCGCCTGTTTACATTTTTTTCGATTTCGGCGTTGCCACATGGCAAACAAAAGTGTTCCCAGCCAAACAGCTGATTTCAGTAAAAATCAATTCTTAATTTTCGATACATATCGATATAATATAGTCTAAGTTATCGCATCGCTACAGCTGTTTGTCGCTTGTTGATTGTGAAATTCACCGCGCAATTCAGAAAACATGAATAAAAACACAATCTTAAGCTAAAATCATGAGTAATTCAACGCGTGCCTTCGTCGGCATGCAAAACAAATACGACCGCGTCGTGCTGCTCGTTGACATGGATTGCTTCTTCTGCCAAGTGGAGGAGAAACAACAACCCCAGCACCGAGGAAAACCCCTCGCCGTCGTCCAATACAACGCCTGGCGCGGCGGTGGCATCATCGCCGTCAACTATGCGGCACGCGGCAAGGGCGTCACACGCCACATGCGCGGCGATGAAGCCAAGGCACTCTGCCCCGACATCGTTCTCTGCCAGGTGCCCAACATCCGCGAAAAGGCAGACACCAGCAAATATCGCGATGCCGGCAAAGAAGTGGCAAATGTCTTGCAACGTTTCACACAGCTACTGGAACGCGCCTCCGTCGATGAGGCCTATTTGGACATCACCGAGACGGTCAATCAACGCGTGCAACAGCTCCAGACGGTGAGTCCCGCAGCTCCTTCCAAACATGATTCTTATTCGCAAATAATACTCATTTACAGTTGAAAAAAACACAGTTAGTTCGTGCAATTTTTTTAAATGTTGATTTGTAATATATTGTTTAGTATTATATATATTATTAATTAAAGTTGTATATTATATAAGCATATATTTTTTCTTCTTTCTTTGATGAAAAAAGTTTAAAAAATAAAACAAATATCGCACTTTTTAGAAATCGTTTATTTATTTCTAATTTTCATAATTATAAGTGCACATTTAATATAATTTTTTATACATTTTCTTACTTTTTCATCAAATTTAGTTTTATATTTTGAATTTTTATTTATCTATTTAATGTCAACTAAACGCAGTCGGCACAAAATTTAAAAAAATACATAAAGTAAAAAGTAGATAAAATTAAACTAACAATAGAGTTCAACATTAAATTAAAATATTAAATAAATATTATATATAAAATATTAAAATATTCATAAGATTTATAAAATTTTTAAATGCAAAATTGTTCAACTTATGTTGCATTTATTATGGAAAGCGCAGGAAAAACACAATCAGACAAATAAGAGTATAAATTAGTTAAACCCATCCAAAATGTATGCAAAAATGTTAATCACGAGAAAATGCGTTTACATTGATTCTTAATGATAGAAATAGAGGACTTTCGGTGAGTGCAATTGTTTTTATTTTCCATCTCAGTCTTTTTATATAATAGACACCTTTGAAAACATTTATTATTTTTTAATATTATGATTATTATTTTCGCAACTGTATAGATGGAAGTCACATTTTTCAGCCGGATTAATAATTGTGATATAATTTTAAAAATGTAGAAATATTTAAAATATATAAAAATACTTAGAAACATATAATATATTATCTATAGCAATTCTGAAAAATTTCCAGAAATGCGTTCAACAAGCAATGTCAAAAACCACCAACCAGGAATTTAAGAATTCAAGGAACCCAACTCAAGAAAAATGAATCAACGAGCGACTACTATAAGTAAATTAATTGTTTCATTTTTGATTTGCAGGGCTCGTTTGCACTAAAGCCAGAGGAGCTGGTCAATAGTTATGCCGTCGGCTACGAAAACATTGGCGACTATGTGAATAAGATAACGAATCGCTTTGCCAATCCCTATGTGGATGATGAGCGTTTTATGCTGGCCTATGATGCCAACGATTTGCCCGCTGTGCGCCAGAGCGATCTGCGTCTCCTCATCGGGGCATGCATTGCGGGCGAGGTGCGTGCAGCGGTCAAGGCGGAAACTGGCTACGAATGCTCAGCGGGCATTGCACATAACAAAATTCTGGCCAAGCTGGTGGCGGGCATGAATAAGCCCAACAAGCAGACAATTCTACCGCTGGCCGAGATACCCGCTCTGTTCGATCAGCTGCCCGTGGGCAAGATCAAGGGATTGGGCGGTAAATTCGGGGAGACAGTTTGCGAAACGCTGGGCATTAAGTTTCTAGGCCATGTGCTGAAGTATACTGAGAAGGAGCTGCAACGCAAGCTGGACGAGAAGAGCGGGTAAGTCACTGGTTCAATTTAAGTAGTAAGTGAATTGAATTTCGATTAGTAAAATTTGAATTTCTATTTAGCACCTGGCTACATCAGATTGCATGTGGCATTGACTTGGAGGCAGTCACGCCTCGATTTTACTCCAAGAGCATCGGCTGCTGCAAGAAATTTCCCGGTCGCAACAACATAACCGGACTCAAGAGTCTGCAGCACTGGCTTGGTGAGTTGGCGAGCGAAATGAACGATCGTTTGGAGAAGGATTTCATCGAGAACAACCGCAAGGCAAAACAAATGGTTGTGCAGTTTGTGCAGGATATCGATGGCGAGGAGGTGGCCAGCTCCCGCTCCTCGCCACTCAACCATTGCGATCAGGATACCCTGGCCAGACAAGCACTCGAACTGATCAAAGCCAACACAAAGACATTTCTGCGAGCTGGCAGCGATGCGGCCCTCAATAATGCCGTCAAGTTTCTGGGCATCAGCGTAGGCAAGTTTGAGACGGCATCGAATCCGCAGAACAGCCTGCAAGCCATGTTTGCCAATCAGGCGGCCAAAAAGCGTCGCATTAGTGTTGAGGAACCAATGGAGAAGCCAATTGTCGAGCAGAAGCCGAAGCAATCCGAAGAGGCGAAAATGAAAAGCTTCTTTGCCAATTACTTGCAAACGCACAAAGACGAACAGATTGTGAAGGATAACTTAGTAGTTGAGTCGAGCAGAAGAGCAGATGAAACTGAAGCTGAAACTGAGTTGCAAACAAACAAATCAGAAACTGATGAAGAAGCAAATGCCCTGAAATTAGCTTCGTCACCCAAGAAGAGCTTCTTTGAAGAATACAAGCGGAAACTGATTGATTCCTCTGTGGCACAGGAGATCAGCGACGACAAGGCAGGGCCTGTTGCAACGCCACCCGAGTTTAAGGAGAGCTTCTTTGCCAAGTATCTGCAGGAGCAGAAGGAAGTCAACAAAGCAGCAGAGCTGCCAAATGAGTCATCCACTGAAGGTGACGACTCCTCCGATATGCACGGCTTGGCCGCCGAACTGGATGACATCGAATCAAGCTGTATTGTTGAACAAGAAGAACCCAGCACATCGAAGCGAAAACTTGAGCAAGAAAATTCCATGGATGCACCAGCACCAGCAAGCGATTATAGAAGCAACTATGCTGAGTACGCTCAGCCGGAGCTGCGTGCAGATCTGGTCAAAATGGTTAACTGCGAGGAGTGTGGCGCACAATTGTCCGACGATGTGACGGCACTGCAAACCCATCGGGATCATCACTTTGCCCAGCAACTGAATCGACAGCTGCGCGAAGAACAGCGCGAGGAAATGCAACGCAGTCGACTAAACGCTACACTTAACACTACAGTTTCAGTTCCCTCACCCACGGCAAAGCCTGCGCCGCTCAAGAAACCTAAAAAGGCAGCTGGAACGGTTGCAACAACTTCTGCAAAGCCTATAAACACCATCGCCAAGTTTCTAGCCGCCAAGCAGCCACTTGAGCCACCTCCGAGCTGCAGTAGTTCACCGTTTGAGCTCTGCACCGAATGCAAGACCTATGTGAAAAGTGTCGATATGCCGGAACATTTGGATTTTCACATGGCCAGAAAGCTGCAGCGTGAGCTCAACCAACTGGAAGTGCGCACAATAAGCACCGCCAACATGAAGAAGGCCTCCCCGCCACCTCGTGCCAAAAGGCAGCTGAACAGTACCTTAAACTCTGCCACGGGAAACAAGTCCATTACCCAATTTTTCACTCAAAGCAACTGAAGCTGATCTGAAGTCAATCAAAAATCATCATCAGATGCCGATGACTACATAATAAGTTCAAGTATTATTTTCTGGAGAATGCCTGTACGTTATCTATTAAATAGTTTAGTTCCTAACTGAAAAACTCGTTGCTTTACAGTCTTTGCAATTAATTTAATCAATTGCCATCAAGTCTTGAAAAGCGATCCCACCGCCATAATAAAGCAGAATAAATAATAATAATAAATCAAAATAAACTGTATTACAAACCTTAAAGATTGCATTTTGTGTGTAAGAAGGCCGTGTCACACACGTGCCGTGCGGACACACTTTTTATTTCAAATATATATGTATAAACATTGCAAGAAACTTCCATAATCATAATCAATAAATTAAGAATTTTCAGTATTAATTTTCATTGTACAGAATTGAATGATTAAGTTTTTAATAATTTGTCGGAAAATAAGGAAGGCATCAATCGATAGCAAAGATATTTTATCCAAAAGATATTTAAATTTATGGTCAATCGAAATTCCAGATAGTTCAGTCAGACCGTATTTGGTTGATCACATATCGGTTGATATATATCATTCAGATGAATCTTGATTGTATTTTGCCATATTTATTTGATGCACCAATTAAACAATAATGAATATAGCTCGCAGATCGGATCATTTTTGGGGAAGATGTGGAATCGTTCGTTTTTGACTTTTATAAAAAAGCTTCAAACGTGATTTTCTCCAAATTATATGTACATAAAAAAAAGATCTGCAGAGAAGAGAAGAGAGCAGAGCAGAGAATAGATTAGTTGTGCAAATATTTGTTTATTTCTATTTTGGGTTGTTCATTTTTCATTTCGCAACTTAAAACTATTTCAATAATAGATGTTACGACCGATAGATATATTTATTTCATTGCTTAACATAATTAGTCAATAGCATATTAACTCAATTGAATACACAGTTCTTAACTTTAGTGTTTATATTTCTAATATAAATGACATGTATATATATAATATGACATGTTGGCTGTAAAAGTAGCATATATTGCAATATATTTTTATTATTTTCCAGTGTTCTTCAAAATATATGAGCATATATCTAAAAATACATTATATACCTATATGTATGTATAATCAAGGGCGTGCACAGTTTTTCGTGAAGGGGAGTCGGATTGTAATATTGTCACGCATTTTAAGCTAAATCACTTTTCTAAAATTCTAATCAAAAAATAAAAAATTCAATGTTCTTGGTAAATTGAAAAGAAAATTAAGACTAATTAACTCTCCTTCCCCACTCTGTGTACGCCCCTGTGTATAATAATAAATGATGTCAAGTTGTGTCTTTGAACTGTCTTGTGCTTTAATTGTTGAGTTAATGTTGCTTACTGATTATTTAGATGCTACTTAGCGGGAAGGTTGAGCTCCAGATCCTTTGGAGCTTTCTTCTTGACCCCAATGGCATCCGCTTCCTTCACCGTGGTTGGCAGTATAAGATTGGTGGTCTCGGGGAAGTAGAGCGTTAGACAGCCACTAAGGATGGCACCACAAGCAAACAGAATGGCGGGCGCACTGGGATAATACTTGGCCTATATCGAGAAAGTTATGTTAATCTTTGAATTTAGAAGGAAGGACATTTAGCAAGGACTCACCAAGAACGGCGTCTGCGGCGCCAGCATTGAACCAAATCTGCCCATCATGGAGCAGAAGCTAAGCAGGCTGTTCCTAAGGTTGGTGGGAAAGATTTCGGATGCAAAGAAATAGAGCACCTGGAAACTGGCCGTGATAGTCAGCTTGCCCACCAGGAACAGCACCAGTTGCAGCACCTGCTGATCGTCTCCTGCAAAAATGGTGCCAATGCAGCACAGACCACTGAACAGCATCAGGCCACACAGCGAGTAGCGTCTGCCAAACCGATCCATGATCAGCAGAGGCAAAAAGAAACCCGGAATCTCGACGAGTGCAATATAGGCAAAATTGTTGTACTTATCGCCATCCAGCAGCACCACATTCAAACTGAGTCCATAGTACACGAGCACATGGACAATCCAGCAGAAGGAGCAGTTGGCGATGCGCCATTTGAAGTTGGTGAACGCCTCGCGAATGGGAAATTTACCCTCTTCGGACTGCTCCAGCTTATTCCGATTGGCAATCACCAGCTTGTCCAGGACACTCTCCGACAGCCTGCGCTGATTCACCCTGGCCGCCCTGCGCAGAATCGCCTTGGCTCGCTCCTCCTTACCAACGCTGAGCAGCCAACGCACGCTCTCGGGCAGAATCCAGAAATAGGCGAGCAGAATCATCGACGGCCCGTAGGTAATCCTCAGCACATGGCGCCAGTCCTCGAAGGCCTTGGCAAACATTGCCAGAGCCACTTCGCCGATGGCATAGAAGATTGTTATCAAGCTGCAGGCGAGCACTCTTCGCTTCGGACCCACGAGCTCAATGCCAATGACAAAGCAGGTGGAGTACAGGGTGCCGCTGGTCACGTTGTCGAGGAACTCAAAGATCAGGAACCAAACATAGCTGGGCGAATAGGAGCGCACAATGCCCAGCAAGCCGCCCAAAATGCCGGCCAAGGCAATGGAAAAGCTGCGACCATAACTGCAAACCAATGGAAAGAACAATTAGAATTATGATGGGAAAAGTTTTGCATAGAATCGGATTCTCTTACCGATCTGCCACAATGCCTCCGAGCGGTATTCCAAAGAATTGTCCCAGATTGTTTATGGTACCGACAAGTGATAATTTCCATTCATCTTCGCAGAATATTCCAAACTAGGGGCATCAAAAGATTCCAAAAGGCATACTTAATCACTATTTATTTGATATGCAACAATGTATATAGTAAATAATGGAAAAGTTTCCGCAATGCTTGATTGCAACAACACAATTAGTTCACAGATCATTATTCACTTGAGTCGTCAGCTCGTCAGCTCGACTGCCCGGCTTCTTACTATACGATTTGCTCTGATTTGCATATCTAATCTAAAAATTGTGCATATGTATGTATGAATGCCGCAATTTCTTTTGCCCATGAAAATTAATGAGATGAATGAATGATTGAGGCAGGCCAGACTCAGTCGAGACAAGCCTACGACATTCACTTGTGGCACATTTATGTCATACGTCCACACCCCAATAAGTCAAGTGATAAAAATTTTAAATTTGAATGTGCAGCTTATCAAACGCTACGTATGGTAAACGTAAACAAACTGAATACAATAATAAACAATGAAATTACGGAATTGTTATACTTTTTCGGCGGGTTGCTTTCTTAGTGCCCAATTGGCTTAAAGTACGCTAAAAGATCCATTGAGATTGTTGTTTCAGTTGTTGTTATCAGTCATTTCATTTCGTTCCAGCTGTCTTTATCTTTATCGTTAAAATTAATCACTTTAAATAAGACCGCAAAAATTCAGTGACTATTTGTGATTTTCAAAATGAGTTGAAATAAAGTCAATCAAATAAGAGCAATTTGCTTCCTGATCTTTGATAGCTTCGGCAGCTTATAAATTTGACTTCCTAATCTTATGAAACCAATGAATTAATCCATAAAAATTCAAGTATTTTTACTTAACAAACACCTCCAGTGAGCAAGAAAAGCAAGCAATTATTGTTTACAGTGTACCCTAAAAGCAATCAGTGAACGATAATTAATTGAATGGCGCCATATTAAAGAAGAATACAAATCTATATAGATAAATCCGAAAAGGCGTTATTGGCAACTTACTCAGGCAATCAGTCGCTCATTTATTGGAGCTGTGCACTATTTGCAGCAGTCTATCCTATTATTATCTTAACTATTAGTTGGTTAAAGGCCCCGATTGTTGGCACTTGACTAATCAATGATTATAAATAATTAACAAGCATGAAAATCGCATGTCTGACTAAATTTATGCCCTATTGATACAAATGGGAAATTGATAATCGGATTTCTGACACGTGATTGAAAAACACCTCAGTGCGCTCCTGAACTCTCGCTTGGTCCAGTGTAATGTGCAGAAATCTGATGACTTATTATCAAAGTCCATGCTTGTCAGAGTCTGGTGTTCATTGGCTGATAAGTCTCGAGGCCCCAAACATCGTCTGGCTGACGTGGTTAATCGCAATTTGAGCTTTGATACTCACGTCATTGGAAATGGTTAATTCCTTATCGCGGAACACGAACTCATTGTCGGAGCATCGATTGATATTGTCCTTATTGTAGTTGTCAGCTAAGCAAATCTGTTGAGATTGATCCCAGCCAGGGAGCTTATTGTTTTCAAAGCGGTTGCATTTGTCCATCTCCTTGCCACTCTTGGGAATGCTATATTCCGTCCAGGGCTCGTCGTATCGGCTACTGGGACTATCGCACTCTGTAATGTTACATCTGTTGGAGTTGAAGAAGAGTTCAATTGTCACTGGCTGCTGACTAACTCACTAACTTCAAGCAAAGTTCACCTGTGCATCACAGTGGCAGCCGTGAAAACGTATGTCACGGAGAACATCGCATGAAACATCATCGGCAAACAGATCAGCAGAAAGATGATCATCTGAAAGCGACCAAACTGTCCAATGTGCTTCAGTATGGCGTCCAGTGTAATATCCTCGGGATCGGCATTTAAATTGGTTGCCACAGCCATTTGTTTTGGTGCCGAGGCCTGGACTGTGGCCGATGGTGGTGGCGCTTCATCGATGGCCGTCATATGTTTATCTAACTTTGTTCTCAATTAACATACAATTTCCGACATTAACTAAAGTTTATTTATATGTTTTCGCTTATATTTGCCAGGTTTTATTTTTAAACGCGAAGAACTTTTACGACGTTGTTAACGGCACGAAAACACGAGACACACTGCCAGCGCCGATCAACACCAACCACAACCACAACCGCAATCACAACAATTCCACGGCATTCATTCATTCGCTCTCCGGTCCCTCTCCGAGACGGACTCCGGTCAACGGCAACGTGGTCTCTCATTAGACGCTGTCCTGCCGAACTTAACTCGAAATACACTCGTACACTCTGAGTGTACTCTTTGCAGTGATAAGATTGCTCAGTTTTACAGCTGTGCCCACAGTTGAGCCTACACAGTTTTGATTACGATCGAGGGCGGAAGCAGGGAGGGAGGTACCCCCTAAATCGCAATTTTAGACAGACGCATACGATTACTCATCGAAATAAGAAGGCCAAAAAATAAGATGATATTAAAATGTGTCTTAAATTAAAAAAAAAAGAAAAAAACTATAATAAAAAATGATATTCAGCCCCCACCCCCTTTGCGAAGATCTGGCTGCGCCCCTGATTGCCATTGTATAATGCCAAAAATAATCAATGTTTCGACTTTCTAATGCTTAATTATTGCCGCTCAAATTTGCTAGTGAAATGTTTTGTTAACTCTAGAGAATTATATAATGAGACATATATTCATATCAATCGGGAAGAGTAACGCAAAAATTATACTTTTGAATAAACTTGCTTTGCATGTAAAATGTATGTTTAAAAACTTGTCCGCTGTTGCGAAAATCATTTAAAATCTGTGCGCTGTTGCGAAAATCATTAGGTTTTCTGATTTGTTAATTGGCTTGTTTTTAGTTAACTTGTGTTGCACAGTGTGTTGGTTGTGTGGAAAATAAATAAATAACGATATTTAATCATCTTTTCAAAGTTTTCACAAAAGCATAATGTTAACAACAGCAATTATAAAACAAATTAATTTAAAATGTGAGCAAAAATTATATATATTAAAAGGGGAATTATCTGTAATTGTTTATTGGATGAAGCAACAAAATATTAAAATCCAAAATATGCATTATTATTTATTATTGCTATTAATGATTGATAATTTAGTTGAGACATTTTCACGTGTTCACGTGCTATATACGTGATGTTTCCAAAATCATTTACTTTTCCCTTTTTGTCTCGCTCATCATTTAAATTGTAAATAAAAAATTAGTTGGCAGCATTCCAAAAATATCAGAAATGTGTATTGAAGTATTTGCAAATATACACATATTTCACTATCATGACCAACGACAATATCAGCATATGTTACTAAAAGCCCAGAGTAAATACTTCAACCTTGAACAATTTGCGGATATTACACTGAGACAACTGTAAAAACTTTTATAATAAAAAAAAACCGGATTTGAATCGGTGTTCTAATGTGACGCGATTAGCTCTGAATACACATACAAGTTGTATTTTAATTGCCTTCGATTGTTTTAAGTATGTCAGGAGTAATTCCAAGTAATGAGGTAAGAACTAGCGATCTGTACATGATCGACAGGTATTTCTAAGAATTATATTCACCGTGTTCAACCGTGTTGTCAAAGTCTCACTATTACTAGTGGACTATCTCAGGCTGAAATCGAAAATGCAAATCGTATTTAGTGTATATGTATTAATGCATACAATGCTTACACATATCAACTCTCGTCTCTCGATCAGTCTCGTTTTCTTTGCGTCGTCACGCTCTCTGTACGATTTTTTATGAATGAGAATTATCTATATTTCTTTGTATATGTACAGCTCGCTAGAAATGAATCGTAAAAGTCAGACAACTTAATGTCCAAACTTTGATCCGATTTTAAATAAAAAAGAACAACACACAAATCTGTTTATTTGATGAGAATTATTATTAAATAATTCTTTATTTTCGGACAATTTTATGAATGGATGAGTTAACAAGCTCGTAATTTATTTCCGTTTTTAACAGTACGCTAATTTCAATGTATATTTATCTAAATTTGTTTTTTGCTTTTAATTGACTTAGCACTGCAATTTCTGAGTTATCTAGTATATGTAAAGCGTTTTGCTAATTAACGACGAGTATACCAGCTTATGTAAAGTGTTTTGTTAATTAACGACTTGTCATTTTTATTATATTCCTATAATGAAATTTACAGTCGACATATTAATAACTTTAATTTTCCCGGCAAATGTTTGACTGGTTGGGCTTTCATGTCAACTGATGATTTGCATTTTAAAACAATTCTAGTTCCTAGGAGTCAATTATTATCTTAAAGTGCTCAATAACTGCCGAACTCTTTTCCCCCTTCACTCTGCGGATTGTGACTTACTCTTGCTTTTACTCGTATATATTGAATACTAAACAGAGAACAAATAGTCGTAAAAACATCGCAAGACAACTGTCGTAGAAATTGCTAGGCTCCACCATTCTTGTAATAAATATAGACGCAAAAAATGCACAGAGTGTTCAGCTGAAAGAGTTTAGCAAACGCATTTTAAGCAACTTGTAAATACAAAAGAAAGTTTTAAGTTTTTTAAGTCAATACCTCCGTATAGTAATTCTTATTTCAGTTATTGACTGTATGCATTTTATAAATAATTGGATTGATAGGGATAACAGACAAGTGAATAGTTCTGACAAGCGTTTAAGCTCAGCTTTTTTGAACAATTTCTGGTTTTTGAGAGTTGAAAGCAAAGGAGAAAGAATCATCTGCATTACTCAAGCGAAAGTAAACAGCACTCTATTTTCGGATATTCGGCTGCCTATTGGAAAATTGAATTTTCAAGAAAAAAAGAAGGCGGTATATGAACAACTAAACTTAACCCTTTTTTGTTGTATATATGTTTGTATGTATATGATGATCACTTTTATTAAATACAAATACTTTTTGAATTGTGCTTCTTAAGTGTGCAAACTTCATTTATTTTGGAAGAGCTGCAATCCCTCAAGTAAAAAATGTCCTTTGATAAAAATGTACCAAATAATTAATGTAACCTTTAAAGCCAAGAAGTTAAATCAAATATAATATAAAAGCATAGCATTCTGTTGGCGACTATTTTTCACTTGTCATTAATTTAGGACTGTTTTAAATTTTTGTGTTTCAATCACATTAGGCGGCTACTTGAGCCCCTTTTGCTTGATTTGGAGAGTGAGTCGATCTGAATGTAATCGTTCATGAATGATCAATTGCGAGCTGGAGGTGAATGACTTCAAAACACAGTTTAGAATTGAAACAATAAGTATTCGAAACCAGTTGAAAACGGGTTCTTTATATCTATTATATTAACATCCAAATCGCACATTAGTACCGATAACAAGCTCTGTCTCCTCCCACCCCTCACAAGCAGCAGCTGCACTCCCAAATACGGTGCCAAATAGCGATTCAAGTATTTGATGCGTTCAACCAGCTACTTTAAAACCACTACTCCACGCATTGCTCAACTCTGATTTGAACAACAAGTAAATTCAATTAATTTAGATGCATTTTTAAACCCAGAAGAATTAAAAAAAAATCACTTAGATCAGCTAATTCCCATCATTTAATCATTCGAAGCTCTTTTGTAACAAGCTCCTCGTGGTAACAATCAAAGTGTTTGTATATTCACTTCTAAAGAATCAGCTGACTAGATCAATTTTGTTCGACAAAAAAAAAAAGAAAACTGAAATTTCAATTTGTTTACCCATTTTTCATTCCCCTTCCAAGAATGATGTACTTACTTTCGTTAGACCATATAAATAAATAAGATGTTAGTTTTTATTTTGTTTGAATATATCTAAACACATACCTTTATTTAATGAATTCAAAAATTGTGTTAAATTCTGTTTTACTTTTGGTTTTGTTTTCATTATCATTTTCATATTTCTTTCCCTATTTGTGGTACATTTCAATTTACTTCACACCCAATACATATAGAAAGTATCATCAAATATTCCAATGTTCTTATGATTTTGTGTTTTAGTTTGCTATTCACTTTTGTTTTCTTCTTTTCTTTTTTTTGTATTTGAAGTAAAAATTTGACACAAAACACATTTAGTTCGAGAACGCAATACATTTAGCATTGTATTTGGTTTCTTTGTTTTTTAAATTCATTCTTGACTTGGCTAAATTTGCAATACATGTTCGTGTGTTTGTTTGTGTGTATCGATGATGCTGATGATGATGATAATGATGGTAATAATATTGAAGTGATGATGGTATGCTGAGTAACTGACTTAAATTTGATACATGATTGATTTCAACGAAATTATATGTTGCTGTATGTATAGGTATGTCTTGTATATATGATGTATATATGAGTAGTGAATAAATACATATGCACTGGCATTAATCGTTACAGTAGTCCGTTTAAATAACTCACTTAATAGCTTGATCATTTTTATTCCATTTTCTTTTTCTTTTTTTTTCTTTTCTTATTTTGTTTTGTTTGTTTTTAAATCTATAAATTCAATTATAATGCACTTAACTTTGTGTGTATCTCCATTTCTTTTAATTTTTTTTGCACATGTATTTGTATATGTAAGTATGTGTATAACTTTTGTTGAACATATGTACGATGTCTGTCTGTATATGGATTTTGTTAATGTTTATGTGTTGCGTGGCATGTTTGTGTCTGTTGTTTTGCAAAAACTCGTGCATAAGTACAAACACATCATGATTTGGTTTTGTCCATATATAGTATATATATGTAAATATTTTTAAATATAATTTTTATAGAATTGTAAATATATTGTAAATAATGTTTGCTTTTTTTGTATTGTTTTTTCGTTTTTTTTTTTTGTTTCCTTTTTGTTTTTCAACTTTTTACCATTTTTGTTGTACATTTCGCCATTATGTTTGCAATGATGAATTAATACCGCTTTTTACCGTTGCTTATTGTATGTAGTTTAATGGTTGTATTTGTTTAAACTTTGTTGTGATTATGTTGTGTTTCGGTAGCTTATATATGTGTAAGTATTCTTGTATGCTTCTGTGTCCTTAACAGCCTCTCCATTTGGGACTCTAGCTGGGCATGAGAAAAACGATATTCTTTCCGAATTTCAATGATCGTTTTGTAAACTCGCTAGGCTGAGTTTTCAAAACAATTCAATGAATTCCCAACTCTATAAATTACTATTCGGATTGTAAAAATATCAAGTGATTTTCAACATTTTGTGCCTCGCAGCCAGCACAGTCCCAAAGATCAGCTCGATCTTGTTCGAGTGTGTGTTGTGTGTGTTTTTTGCTTTTGTATCTATGCAATGTAATTTTTATGTATTTTGTTTTTCTTTTTTACCTTTTTTGTATAGAGTGATAGTACACATTTAAGAAGTATTTTAAATATTATTGTTGTACACAAATAAACAAGTTTTAATTTCATTATAGTTTTATTATTCATTTTAATGCCCTTCTTATTTTTAAATTTTCCATTTTACTTCCATTATTGTTTATTGTAATCTAAAAGTTGTTCAGTGCTGCTTTCAAATACAATTTATTTTCATTTTAATGATGGATCTGATGTTGTCATTTCTATTTTTCTTTTGTTGCCATATACAAAAAAGTATCATCTATAGATTTACATTATCATTTTTTTGGGCTGTGTGGGCTGTGCAACGAACAAAAAAGTATTATGGAGCTCTAGAGCTCATTAACTACTTTTTGTGGGTTAGTTCAGCTCTCCAATTGAATTGATTATTCATCGTTTAGTTGCTATACACATCAAAAACGAAGCGGTGCTGTGTGCTAAGTATTTGACTTTATCCACTATTATCGTTTTTATCGGTTTGAAAATTTCCAAAAATTGGTGGTTCTGAAACCAACTGTTTTGTGTGTACTTTAAATACGATTTTAACAAATAATTATAAGACCGTGAAACAATTCGGCAAACAAAAATTTGCACTACAAATTGGCACTATCTTTTAGTTTTGTCATTTATTATTCATTAATAACGCAAATATTCTCTGGCTTAAATATATATTTTCCAAAAACATTCTTAGGCATTTTTAACTATTTATTTGTTTAGCCATTCATACAAATATTTAAAGTTGTGTCCAATTTGTTATATGACACTGTTCATTTCATTTATTGAAGCTCTAGTTTTATGATTGCCTTGCAGATTTCTACAACTTGTAAATACATCTTTCAAATATTTTCTTGTTATTTAATGCGCATTAAGTTGCCTTTTCTATATTATACGACTTTTAAGTTTTTTTTTTGTTTTTTTGTTTCGGTTCAAAATATTTGTGGTATAAATATTAAGAATGCTTTTCAAATTCAATGAACGACATATCATAATCGATGAAGATATGAAAGAATACATACATATGTATATATATTATATGTATACAACACGTATAAATAAATTTTCTCAAAAGTATGCAACGATTTTTCCAAAGAGCCTTATTCATTTTGAAATACTTTGTATATAGCGAGAATATTCGAATTTGAATTTGCATCTTCAATAAAATCGTTCAAATAAATGTGGGGCAATCAACATTCCAAATAAAATATGTAATAAGTGTATTAGCTTTCGATTTGGCACGCATTTTGAAATATCTTTATATATGAAATATATATACATAGTTTAAACTGAAAATACAGCCACTTGAATATTGTTGTAAATTAAAGCCAGCATTATTTGCAGCTTCTCTGATAGGTTTTTACAAATAGTAAGTATTGTTTTCTTTTTTGGTTTGTTTGGTTGTGGTACTTTTATTTTCATTTATTTATTTTTTTTTTAATGTTTTAAATAAGCTCATTTTGCGCAATATGAACTTTAAATAGCTGTCAATGTTATTGGCTTACAAATGAATTCACATAAATTTGCGTATTGTTGAAATTCGTATAATTCCTATGTGTTGTTCCCCCAAAAAGCAAATTCACTTTGTGTTGTTGTTGTTGTTGTTGTTATTTTGGATGTTGCTTGAACTAAAAAATTGTTGTGTCGAACATTTGGCCAGTTGTTGGTTGCTTGTCTTTTGTTTTTTAGTTGATTTCTGTTGAGCTGCTGTTCGCTTTTGGCACAATTATGCAATACTTTTCATATACTTAGTTGGGTAGCAACTACCAACAACTCTGGGGCTGATTTATTAACGCTTGTGTATTTTTTTGTTATTATAATTTAATCTTATATTTTAAATATAAGTTGATCCCAATTGTTCAGTTTTATCAATTTTACGCTGCATTTCATTCTTTTATTTTACCTTCAAATAAAACAGAGATAGAGACACTTAACAACTAATTTGCTACTTTACGAGTACTTCAAATTTGTTACATCGGAAATGCAATTGTCTTAATGGTGATTGCTCTTAAGACTTTGTTTCTTTTTCAATTATTAGCTAGAGTTGCTTTTCATTTTGTTTAAATAGTTTTTACACATATACAAAAACACCTAATATGTCGAGTGTTAATTTTATTGAAAACAGTTTGTATGTTTCATATATTTGTATATATATGTATATATGTATGCAATGTGCTAATTTCATTTTCATTCGGCAATTACAATTCCAATTCTGCCAGCCCGTAAACAATCTCTACAGTTATTGTGTGTCTACTGATCATGTTAGAGAGTGTGCGTGCATCCGATGTATTCTGTTTTCTTTTCATATATGTATGTATCTGTGTATGTATGTATGTATGTATGTATCTGTGTAAATATGTATTTATGTATGTATATCATTTATTGGTTATATGTTGTTTTTGTCATTCTAATTTCTGAGAAACCTTAGCTGTTTCGAATATGTATTTACTGGCAATGCGCATGCCTTCTATTTTCCCTTTTCAATTGCTTTGATGAATTGGAATACACGTAGTTAGTTTTTCTTTTTGCTGGTATTGAACCATTCGAGATAATGCCGCAACAAAATGGTATACGAATAAGTTATGTATTGTATGTATATGTATGTATGTATGTATGTATGTATATAGTTATACCGTTTGTATTATTTTTTGCTTACACTGTCTGCGCACAAGGCTTTGAAAATCACTGAACTATATGGGAATCGAGCATTGGGCATTCCAATTCACCATATGTAGTAGCATTAACAAATCCGTTTTTCTATGTCATCGTTCGTAGATCTAGCTTAAGTCCCAATGAGACCAGCTGAAAATTGCACACAAACATACGATTAATCTTGCAAATCAGACAACCTTCAAAAACAATTAATTTTTCTACTCTTGTTCCACACTGAATGTGAAACCCTTAAACCCCTCATTTCAACACTGGAAAATAGCTTAAATAGCTGAAGCACATTAAAGTTTTGAAAATTGAATTCAATCTATTTAGTAAATGAAAATAGACGCGCTTAAGCTGAGAGCTGGCTACAATTTATCACTATCCTCTCTCTCCTCTCGCTTTCTACCTATTCCTATATAAATGTTCTATATTTGCAAATAATAATATGTTTAGGTGCCAGTTTCAGCTAGTTGAATTGAGTACGTTTCTGTTTTGCCTGCTCTATGGCAAATGACATGATTTTTCAGTTAAAGTTCTGTTTAACACTTTCTAACACCAATATTTAGTTTATAAGTTTTGCATATTTCATACTTCAACCCGAATTTACCGCTGTGGTTCCTAACACGTTTCCGTTTAATATGACTTCTAAATTAAAAATTCTCCTCGTATATTTTTCTCACTTTTCATTTTTTTTCTTTCTTCTGGATATTAAATAAGAATATCTAAAATACCTTAATAATTATATTGTTTTTTGTTTTTGTTTTTTTCATTCCGTCTTCTTTTATGTATATGTATATAAATATGTTTTGTCCTACATTGTCTTTTAACAATAATTTTATAGCCATTCATCGTTCCTTATGTCAAGTGCCTTAAATGCTTTTGTTTTTCCACATATTGTGCAGAATTGTTTGTTTACGATTTTTTCCGACATGTATTGTAAAATTGTGAGCAAATACATTCAAGTTGACTTGTAATTACACTGAGAGAAACATTTATGTGTGTTTGTGTTTATAATTGTGTGTGTATATTTTATATTGTTATATTGCTGACTAATTGTTTATATTTCCGGTTAATGCTTCGGGTTTCGGTGTTTTATTTTTTGTTCAAATACTATTTGCAGCTACGTTTATTAAATAAATTTACCATGTAAATACGTTTTTTTTTTTTCATTTATTTTTTTATATATTTTTTTCGCATTTGAATTTTCTTTATTATTTTCAAGTACTATAACGGGCAACTCTACACACTGGATGTTGTTCTTGTTATTTTGGTTGTTGAAACTCGAATAGCTTAGAGCAATCGTGGGTCAAATGTCGCTAAAAGGGATAAGTTCCTTATGGAAAGAGGCTAATGCATGTTCACACACATACACAAGATTGTATATTTAACTAAATATTTATACACACACACATTGCGGGCTGCGGTGTAGCACGCAATGCGGCAAAGAAGCAGGGAAAATTGAGAGGAAATGTTGAGAGAAACGCGGTGGAAAGGTAGAAAAACTCACATGCCATATCGTTTACACAACGCTGTGTTATTGTTGGTAGTGTTTTTGTGTGTAAGTATGTGGGGCAAGAAGAAATTTGCTTGGTTTGGTTTTTAAGGCACCATTAAAATTGCTTTTCTTACACGTATTTTTCCTTTGCAAATTTACAAGTTTTCAACAAATTGTTTTAATAATTTACATACAAATACACAATATTTAGTAAAAATTCAATTGAAATTGTTTTTGTTTTTTCTTTTGAGCTATTTTAAATGTAGTTTCTTTATACATACACATGCACATAATTAATTTATCCCTTTTGTTTTATTTATGTTACAAATAGTCCCAATCACTATCCGCTGTCAGCCCGTCAACTTGCGTTCTTTTCATTATTTTCTTCCTTTTTCTTTTTTTTTTTGTTTTGTTTTGGTTTTTTTTTATTTAGTTGGTTGTAACTTGCGCAAAAAATTTACTAAATATTTCAAATACAATTAAATACAAGTGTACATAATAATTTATTTAATATATGTATATTTATATATAGATATATATATATATATATATATATATATATATATATATATATATAATTTATTTATATATAGATATACGGATTTACTTCCATTTAACGTTCATTCTTTGTTTGTTTTTATCCCTTCTTGTTTCAAAAATGATTGCTTCAAATTGTCATCAGCGAAATATTTGTCACTAAAATCACGAAATAGTTTCGCTTGATATTTTGCTGCCTGTGTTGCACATTTTGCTTGATCCTCATTTTTTTTTATTTTTGTTTCTGCTTTTTTTTTCATTTTAGCGTTAATTTTTATTCAATTATTATTAGAGAGTGTGTCTAAGTTAACAGTAATGCATTTATCATTATTATAATTGATTTTTTATACTATTAACAATTTCCTGTAATCAAGTTTTGCTTCATAAGTGTTTTTATTATTATTATTATTATTATTATCATTATAATGCAAGACAGTAAATAAAGGAAAATAACAAATGTGAATCTTTTATTTGGTGGCAACTAAGACTACTACAGTTTTGAAAATCTTTCAATGTCCACCGACGCATTGTCAACATTTGTTCTACCAGAACTGTTGCAAATAAATATATAATTGTATATTTCAATTAAATAATATATGCATTTTTGGGATATGTTTACCATTATATGTTTTGTAGTTTTGAGTAGTTTAACTTGCTGATGATTACAATAATAGGGTTGCATTTAAATTGGTTTATTTTTGTTGTGGATATGTTTGGGTAATTTCTTTTGTAAATGTCTCTTATTGTATAATTAATTTGTATAATCAAAATTTGACACATATTGCCGACTGTGATGCGAGCTAAGCTGCCTGCACACAAAGTATTAGCAACAAATTCCTTAACTATCTTACGGATTGATATCTCGGCTGGAGCCTAACCTAACACATATTAAAATTTGTCTTTATTTGTATTCTGCTCCTACAGTTGTATCTGTGTGTGTGTGTGTGTGTGTTTCGTGTGTGTTTGTGAGTGTGTGTGTGTGTGTGCTTTGTAACTACAGTTTGTTAGTGTGTGTAACTACATGTTGTTACTATTGTGGCTTTATATTTAAATTACTTATTTTTTTTAACAAGCCACAGTTATTTTTTTGCTTCTTGCTGCCCAGCCTAAAACTAAATTTAAAATAAAATTAATTTAAGTTTGTAAGTTTAACATTGAAAATCTTTTTATTTTTGATGTTTTGTTGTTTTGCGTATAAATTTAACAGCTAAGAAAATAAAATTATACTTTAATTTAAGCATTATTGCAATATTAAATAAAATTAAATCCATTTTTCTCATTTTCCACGCAATAGAAAGTCTTTTTTAACGCCGCAAATGTGCTTAAATATTATTATTGTAATTTGAATTTTGTCACTTAGCTTAACATTTTTGCTAAAAACCAAAAACATTGCAAAAAGTTTATCTAACAAAAATAAATTTGGCTTCAAATGTTACGATCAGTTGTTGTTCTTGTTTTTGTTTTTGTTTTTGTTTTCGTTCTCGTTTAACAAATTATAACTAATTTCGAAAATTTAAAAATCAAGTCGTATTTAATTTAATTTAATTAGATCATAGTTATTATGTAGTTTAATCAATAAACAGAATTAATTTTGTCCTTCAGTCTAAACATATTCAAAAATCACAAATACAATTTCGATAACAATTACAATAATAAAAATAATAAAATTAAAAATTATTATATCAATTAATATATATGTTTGTGTACCGCCATATTTATATGTATGTTTTGTTTGTTTGTTTGTTTTTGTTTTTTTTGTATGCATATAAATATAAATTTAAACGTAAACAACAAACACAACATTTTCGTCGCCTAACAAAGTGGAAATTAACTGTTCGTATCTTTGTTTAAGTAAACTGTTTGTCTCTGTCTCTTTGCTTTGCTTGCTGTCTGGCCTGGCTTGGCTTGGTTTAATATTATTTATTTATATGCCGTTGTTAATTTTGTGTTTGTTTTTTTAATGCCTTAACTTGATGTACTTTATTTTATTTATTTGTTTTGTTTTGTTTTTTTTGTTTTTTATTTTTTTGTTTTTTTGGTTATGCGCATGCACAATTGCTTGGCTTAATATTTAACTGCATTTCGAAATTTTCATTTACTTTGCTGTATTGTTGGTTAATATTATTGTTTTTAGTTTTTTGCTTGTTTTGTTTTCTGCTTTGCTGCATTTGTCTTCATTTTGACTAAGCTTACAATTAATTGCTGTTCTGTTCTTACGGTGAGGGAGCGCATACATTGAAGTAGCGCACCCGAAAACGGTTTTAACATAAAGTTCTTTTATTTTCTCTGGTTTTTTGTTTTTGTTTTTGTTTTTCCTTTTAAACTTAATAAAAAATATCATAATTAATAAGAATCAATGAATAAATATAACGTGTATGTATTCTTACATGTCTGTGTGTGAACGTTGTGTATATGACGTCTACATATGCCTTATGCTCATCTTCTTGTGATTTGACCTTGTCATATGATTTGTTTGCTTTCATTCATTTATGCTTTGTTTTTACTCTTTACTCTTTACTCTTTACTTTTCACTTATTGCTTATAACTTAACATTTGACGATCATTCGATCATACTATCTGTTATCTGCTATCTGTTGTCAGTTGATACAGTTTATCGGCTCCAGTCCCTCGCTGCATTCGATTTGTTGATGTTGATGTTGTTGCTGTTGTTGCTTTTGCTGTTTGTTGTTTGTTGTTTGCAGTTTGCTGTTTGTTTTTTTTTTTTGTTCTTTGTTGTAGTTGCACTTAGTGTATGGGCGTTTTAACAATTGCACTTGGTGCGATATAATGATAACCAGGTATGGGCAGTCCAGCGGTCTCCATTGATATTCTGCAAAGTTGAAATATGAAAAACACGATTTAGTTCAGTTCTGATTCAAAGTTTAACGACAAATTGGCAAATTGGCAAATGTGAATTTTATTCATACAAATTGAGTTATATTTTTTGCCCTGGCTGTGCTTTAACTCTACAACAGGTCTTGGGTAGCCTAAGATCCTTTTAAATTTTAAATAGTTATTTAAAAAAAAACACAAATTCCTCGATTTTTTTTTTCTCAGATGTATACATTTAAATCAAACGATAATGGGCTATAAGCTAGAATAAAATGTTGTTTTTGAGTGTCGTTTTATTTTTGTGGTATTTCTTCATTTTATTACAAACGCAGTTTTCATTATAATTTTGTTTGATTGCATATAAATATGTTTGCTTGTTTGTTGGATCTGCTTGTAGGCGCAGCTAAGAATCGCGACTAAAGGTAAAAAGCGATTCTCTTACAATTGGTAATTGTTCTCAGTGTGTCTATTAATTTAAAGTAATAAGTAGTACATACATTCATTACAAGAATTCTTTAGAGTTATGCTTTTCTCAATCTACGTTGTATAAATTTAGCATATACGAGTATGTATTGTAAGTATATGTATGTATGTTCGTATGTACGTACGTACGTACGTACGTATGTATGTATGTATGTATGTATGTATATGATTTGGTTATAAAATCGTAAGCCCGCTTAGCTTAACTAACTAAAACTATTACAATGTGTGTCATTTGCCTTAAGAAATAATACAAATTCTTAGCCGTATGTATTGTTTGTGTAAAGAGAGAAATTTCAATTTCCAAATACTTTTCTTTTTCATTTCAACAATCATTTTTCACCAATTCAAAAATAGTTTGGTTTTATTTGTTTCGCTTGGTTATACAATACAAAATAATAACAAATGTACAATCGTTAATAATAAATACAATACAATAATTTAGAAAATAGTAAATTAATAGGGTACAACTAATCCAATTATGATTTAAAAACAATTCATGACTTCAAGTCGAATACATAATAACGATTTTGCTCCTTGCTTAACAACATACATCTCCACATTCGCGTACAAACATGTTATGTTGTACACATTATTTTGTTATGTACGTTTTTTCTCTTTGCCTTCAGTTGGCTTTTTATTAATGTTTATTTCTGGTTCCTTATTTAATTCTTTTTTTTTCACTTTTTTTTATCATTTTATTTTTTGTTTTCTTTTGTACGCTCATTTGCGTGGATTGTGTCAATTAGAGCGAATTGGTCCATAAAAGTCGTTGTGCCAAATTCTTTTGAGCACAATGCATTGGAATTTCCTTTTGTATCTTAATTTTCATTCAACTTCTTTAAGAAGTCTTTTTTTTTTTTTTTGTTTGTTTACTCGACACATGGCTGAGGGGAGGCCTTTATACTTAGAGGCTAGAGCGTAAAATACATTTAGTGCTTATTCGCTAATTAGAGGAAATATGATCGATTACTAGAAAGGTAAGGGATTAGATGATGTTATAATATGTTACAGTGAATGTGGGGGGGGGGGGGGGGGGTGCTTAATTAAATTATTTTTGTATACATGTATTTAGTATACAGCTACATGGTATATCGGTATTCGATAGTAAGCAATTCACAAACTATACTTGCTACGCTCACTCTCTCTTTCTAAGGATGCGCTAAAATTTGGCAAATTCTATAATGTACGATAGTTGTGTGTGTTAATGTAACTTTAAGAAGGGATAAGGGCAAAAATCTACAACATCTACAAGAAGAAGGGTCCTTATGCTGCGTTTCACTTGGTCAAAGTTTGATTACAATACTTGGGCTAATTCCATGTTTGATTTATCTTGTTTTCCATTTTTTTTTTTCTCTTTTCTTGCTATATTCGATACTCAATATTATTCAAGTGCTTCAAGTTTGATCCAATTCAATTCGGTATATGCTTCTACGTACGTTTATAATGGATCTCGTCTTGGACAGTCTGCCATGGTTTCCTTTTTTTTTTTATTTACTTAATTTTGTTTTCCAAAATCATAGACATTGCTGCTTTTAAAAACATAAGCAATATTACCTCAGCTATAAACTAATTTGGATACTGTTGGTTGTTGCAATTAGCAGCAACTGGGCTTTCAACTTGTTTGTGTAAAAATTGTCTTCAAATTTAAAATACTTTTTCAAATTTCACACTTAAGAACTTAATCTTTCTTTTTTTTATACTTTTTTTTCTTGTTTTTTTTTTTTTTGTGATTAGAGCATTATTCTTGAAGAATCGTAAACTCTAAAGCTGTCGCAACGGTATAAACTTGTTAACAACTAGAAAAAGCTACTTCTAACTCGACTATAAGCAAATGATGATCTCTTTTTTTTCTTGGGTATACTTTTGCGCCGTCTGTTCTGCAGATATGTGGCGTGCCCCTAGTACGGGTTAAACTTGTTGCGCGCCTTCTCCGAATCGCCACCAGTCTCGGTCTGATGTTGGCGGAAACGCGATGTCGCATAGTGGCCCTTGGCACGATTGACGCCCGTAGTCTGCACTGGCGGTCCGCCGGGTGTGCTGTTCCCATTGTTGCCCAACGACGTCAGGCTGAGCAAGTCCAATGCGCTCAGATTGGATAGGGCGGTGATCGCGCCGGGTTTGGTCAACAGTTGTAGGGCCGAGGCCAATGGACTGCCGCCCAAAGCAGCAGCTCCAGCTCCTGTCGAATTGATGCCCAGAGTGGAGGAGCCGTTGCTGCTGCTGTTGCCGTTGTGGTTGCTGCTGCTGCTGTTGCTCTGGCTGCCGCCATTGGTGGCATAGTTGGTGGCGCTGCTGCTGCCATTGCTGCTGGTCGAGCTGCTGCTGTTGTTGCTGCTGGTGCTGCAGTTGCCAGTGAGCGACACCGTCAAACAGCTGCTGCCATTCACACCACTGCCACCAGCAGCAGCAGCTGCTGCTGCCGCTGCTGCCACTGCTGCTGTTGTGGCACCACCGGCAACCCCACCAACAGTTGATATGGCTGCAGTGCCATTTTGAGCTGCCTGATCCTGAAGATTGGCCTTCTGCAGTTCAACGCTGTGGATGAGGTACACAGAGAGATAGATAGAGACAGAAAGAAAGAGAAAGGAACTTATGGGATATTGATTTTTTTCTTTTGTTTTATTTTTTTTTTTTTTTTTTTTGCTCTTTAGGTATTTTTTTTTAAACATTTTTTTCTTTTCTTTTTTGGTTTTGTGATTTTGTGGAATTGAGTTGGTCATTTCTTTTTGAATTGCTTTAGTGTTTTGTTATGCAAAAAAGGTTAAGGAGGTGTTTGTGTGGAGGAACGGTACGGAGTAAACGGATAGATAGCAAAGTTCTGGAGAGAACTTTTGGGCGCAATGTTTGGTTTGTTGTTTATTGGTGGGAGCGTCGTTCAAAATTTGATTTTTTTTTATTTTTTGGATGGTAGGAGTAGAAATCTTATTGATTTTCTAGTTGTTGGACTTGACCGAAACAGTTTTGAAAAGTTTCTAGGGATTGAACTTTTTTTGTTGTTGGGATATTTGGTTAAGTTTAGTTTTGTTGCGGGTTGGGGAGAGAGGAGCATAGTTTTTATTTGGAATTTATTTTTTTGTTGATTTTTTTTGTTTTTTTGTATTTTTTTTTATTGATGACAAGTTGAACTGCAGTTTCTTGTGAAGTACCAATTGTTTCAGTTCCAGTTGCGTATTTTTTGCTTGTGTGTGCGAGAGTGCGACGCGTGACGTAGTTTTAGTTGGTGCTGTCCATTTTGCTCCTGCTCCTCCTCCTCCAAAATGCCTGCTGAGCTGAGACTTTTGTATATTTGGACATATACAAGCATAGGTAGTAGTAGACTAGAAGCTAGGTTTATATATTTATATATAGAATTAATTATAGATGTATAATGCTAGAGTTAAGAGTTTGCTGGTGCTAAGTTTTCTCTATATGCATGAAATAGTGCTTTACATTTCAGTACGTTTCAGAACTACATATGAAAAATGCATTTCATTGCTAAATGCGGGCTTGCGACTTATACACTAGACAAGAGCTTGATCTTAAGCTTAAATTACAAGTTCCAAGTATCAAGTATCAAGTATCAAGTATCAACTTTTAAGTTTTTCTTTTGAACGCGCTGGGCCAAGACTCTAATAACGATAAACGAGTGCTTAAATGTACTGAGAGACCGATACGACCGAGACGACCAACGACCGACGACCTCCTTAGACCTTCTTTCTTACTTTGTCAATTTGCAAATCAATTCGACAAAATTTGTTAGACAACACATATACACACATACACACACACACACACACACACACATGTATAGACACACACACACAGAGATAAATATAGATAGTGTTTGGTGACTCACCTCATGTTGATTAAGTATTGGGCCAATGCCACCGAATCCGGATTACCACTGATGGTAATGGTGCGATCAGTGTTGCCGCCCTCGCGCTCCTCGCAGTTGGAGATGCGTATCATGGCGCCGGAGATCTGACGTATTTCCGCTATTTTGGTGCCGCCCTTGCCAATGATGCAGCCAATCAAATCATTCGATACTGTCATCTCGTGCTGCTGCTGCTGTGCCCGATTCGCATTGGCCGTACGCAGCTGTGACCCTGCCAAGGCAGCCAGAGCTGTAAATGGGCCCAGGTCAAAACATCGATTTTTAGTACATGCATACATAGATTTCTCTGCATAATCCCCCACAAACACAGAGAGAGAGAGAGAGGGAGAGAGTTGAGAGACTTACCTGTGTGATTTATGCCACCAGTGCTGGCTGGCGTCATGCCGGCAAGGCCCAAGGCGGCCAAACTGGCCAATGGATTCTTAGAAACCTGTTGAAACATTGAGCAAAATTGAGATTAACACTTTATTTAAATTGATAATGTATATATACATATATATATATATTTATATATATATATATATATATATATATATATATATATATATATATATATTAGTTGTTATTGTGATTATGTTCTCGAGAGAAGGTAGTAAGTAGTACATGGGCACATATTAGTCATTCAGTCATTAGAGTCTGTCGAGTCTGGTTTGGATTTGGAATACATATAAGTATAAGTAGACATATATATTATAATCATTTTATTTTCGGATAGGATGGGATATTACAACACAACGCGCGTACAGTTTTCAAGAAAGAATATAACGCAGAAGGATCGAATTAAAAATAGAAATAAAACCAACAATCAACTCTCAAATGGCAAACATAACAAACACAAAGCCTTAAAATTAGTACATAAAAAATAGAAAATACAAGAAGCGAAGCGAAAACAAAAATAAGTTTGCTTAAATAACAGACAAACAAATTTATTCACATTTTGTACAGGTTAGAAAAATACATGAATACAAAATGCGTTTGTGTGTGTTAGTGTGTGTGTGTGTGTGTGTGTGTGTGTGTGTGTGTGTGTGTAGAATTGACTCATGAAAGTGTACAAGAGTATTTTGTGGTATTTATGCTGGTGTATGTATTGGCAATTGATACAACAATTGCTTGTTGTTTTGCCGTTTGTGTCCTTCTGTCTACGAGTCTATTTTGAAATTACTTTTAGATTAACATAAAGTTGTATACGTATATCTGTGTAAGGAACATTTCATACATTTAGCAACTAGACACTGAGAATAAAATTACAATTATAATTAAGAGTTAAAGCTTTAAAGGATCTCTTTTGGCGTTTCAGGGAATTATGAACATCATGTAAATGTGAGTATATGAATGCGAATATGCTCCTCATCAAACACTATCTTGGTAATTTATAATGTGGTTTGTCAAAGAGAAAGGGTCTATCAAGTGGTTGGCAGTGTGTAATTGTAATAGCAATTCAAATTGATGGCTTCAACCTGTGGGCAACTAATTTGTGTTGGCTTCAACTGATTCATGTGTAAATGTCAAAATTTAGTTCGCTTTAAAGCCGTCATTCTGGTAAATGTGATTGTTAAATCTGTACCCAAATTGATATTTTTTACATTTTACTATGCTGCTCTAAAATTCTTCAACTTGTTCCACATTCAAGTTATATTTAAATAAGTTACCAACATATGCGAAGAACCCCCTGTCTCTAACCCAAAAAAGTTGTTTGTCCGATTCAAGGACTTGCATATTCATAGCGATTGAAAGTTTTTCACCCACAACACCTACAGCAAAATACACACACGCATATTTACATCACAGTCGCATACATATATATGTATATGTATATGTATGTGTACATGTATATGCATTATGCAAAAGCTATCAAAACATGGGGAAATGGGGACAGATGAGGGAGAAGTATAAAATCATTGGAAACCCGGTCGTATACTTTATTAATTAATCAAATCGAATGAAATTGTTGCACACACAACTACATATGTATAATGCTATATACACACACACACACATATATACACACATATATATATACACACACATATATATATATTAGATGAGGGACAAAAATAAAATATTAAATTTGAATGTGTGGGTGTAGTGTATCTGTGTGTGAGAGTTTTCTTTTCTGTTTGTTTTGTTTTGTTTTTTGATGTTTTGTAGAACTTGAATTCAAATATTTATCCAGTTGATAAATAAATAAACATGCGCTCTGCTTTGCGTATGAAAACATATATGTATTTCTCTATGCAGTTCGCTTACAAATGGAAATGAAACTTGCAACTCAATAACAATTATGGGGGATGGGGTTGGTGGGGCACGACGAATGTTCAACAAACACAAACTCGTCATAGAAAGTCGCGTTTTGGGCATATTAAATAAACATATTTTGGGGTATACACACAACAGCAAGTTGAAACAATTCACAAATTATATGCTGCAACTTCGCGACATAAAAATGCTTTTGATGGGTTTTTCCAGTTTTCTGGTTTTCCACCGAGATGCCGGATTTTTAGTCTGTGGCTTAACAGAAGAAAAATAAAGAGAAACAATAACAAAACAAACACACACACACACACACACACAGAAAAGAAAATGGCAACAACTTTGTGGTCCAGCAGTTGCTTGGGGAACAAGGTGACGTTAATGTTATTGAAATGTGGCCCGACCACAGTTGCAACGTGGGGATCGTAAAAGAAATGCCAGAGGTAGTAAAGGTAACTACTGCAAGAACACAAACTACAAAACACAGACAGATATGTTGGATGGGGTGGGGGTGGTAACAACGACAGGAGAAACGACTACGGGTGGCTGGCTGGGGGATATTGCGATACGAATACGAGTAACAACAAACAGCAATGCACAAATACAACTAGCTTGGGGTACAGGGGGTGGAGCAAACAGTGGCGGGGGGAGTGGGGGTTGGAGTGGCGTCGGTCAATGGATTCATACGGCTAGAGCTACAGGGTTGCGTTCAAATACAGCAACACATGCCAAAAAGAATCAAATGCTGTCTCGGGTCTTAGGCTCGACTTGTGGAGGATTTTTTTTCTCTTTTTTTTTTTTTTGTTTTTTTGTGGTTCTGATGATTTTTGATTGGTATTTATTATTTTTGTGTTTAAATTTTCTTGTTTTTTTTTTTTTTTGTGGATCAATTAAAACTCACATCGGGCATTTGCTGTAGGTGATGGTGGTGTGCTGGTACCGCTCCTTGTAAATGTGCCCCCTTTAACAAAGGATCCGCTAAGCCTGAAATACCAGCATGTAGACCACCGGTAGCCAAGGCCAGTGGAAATACTGGACAAGTCTAATAGATTTTTTTTTCGTTTTTATTTTTATTTTTTATTTTTGTTTGTAAGGTTTGGTATTAATTTTTGATTGTTTTGTGATTATGGGAATTTAATTGTTTTTGTTTTTTTTTTTTGTATTTTGATTGATTGTTGTTTTGCAAAAGTTTCCAAAGAAGAAAAAAGTAGAAGAACAAAAATGATTTACCAAAAATAAATTTTGAGCTAGATAATTTGTATATAATTGAAATAGTAAGCTTATTAAATATACATTTGGCTATAGTTTTATTTGATTGGAAGCTTGCATATAGTTATCGATCGATCGGGACGTCGAAAAAGCTTTTGCAGGAAGCGAGAGAGAGAGAGAGAGAGAGAGAAAAAAAACAAAGTGTGCAGAGTTTTTGTGTAATAAACGAGGCTGACTGACGAGGCTGGATTTTGATAAATGATATGTGGTAATAACAACTAAGAGAACGAACTGACTACGGAAAGGGCAAAAGATTGAGGTCTTGGATAATGGGTACCAATGCACTTGTGGATGGGATCGATGGGTACACAAACCAAGGTTAGAGACTACAAAAATACTTTGGAGAGAAGGTCAACAAGACTAGCGCATAGCCATAGATACAGAGACATATTTATCAAACGGTACCCAAATTGTACGCAGTCTTGTAAATCTTCAAATAGCAGTTATCCGCAATCCCCATCAATTAGGATATTTTTGTGGAAATTTAGCCAATTGCACACAATTGACAACTGACAACTGGTGGATATAGCGACAAGTGATTTGGGTTTATTCATTATACACTGCACGCCGCATTATGCTATAAACCAACACCGACAATAACCAGGGACTGATGTGTGAGAGAGAGAGAGAAAGAGAAAGGAAGAAAGAGAGAGAGAGAGAGAGAGAGAGAAAAAGAGCTTGTTTTGTTCTTGTTGGGAAAAAGAGCGCAATTGATGTTATAACTATTTTGAATTATTGTTTTTGTTTGCGGACATTAATTGAATTTGATGTGACAACATAAACTTTTGGTATAGTTTTCAAAACTTTTGTTTGGAGCGAAATGGCTGGCAGGGGCTTAAAGGACTATTTGTTGTTATTGTTGTATATATTTTGATATTCTTGTGCAGATTGTATATGTATTTATATACGATTATAAACGGACAGAGTAGAGTAGATATGAGGGCTCGGGCAGGACGATATTTTGAACAGTATGTTGTTGCAGTTGCTAATTGCATTATTGTTGTTGTTTCTGTTATTGTTATTGTTGTTGTTGTTGTTATATGGTAAATGGTGGGTAATATACGATTACACATACATACATACATACATACACATATGTATATATACATATGTAGGTAGGTATGACTTATCTAAAGTATCTGAATTTCTGTTGGTTTTTGTTGTTGATGTTGCTGCTGCTGTTGTTGCTGTTTTTGTTGTTGTTGTTGATGGATTTGTTTTTTGGCAAATGAACAAAACAATTCAAAGTCTATTGCAAGTATATACTACACAAAATGAAGAGTATTAAGTATATGTACCAATAAACGTTGGATAGATAATGGCAAAGTTGTTGCTGTTGTTTTTTGTTTAATCGAGGATTGTTTTTAATATTTAATATTTAATATCGAGTACAATTAGTTTCTGTTTGTGGATATTTTTGATGGCACTCAAAAGGAGTTTAGTTCGGTTGTTTGTTGTGTGTTGTTCATGAGAGGTATACATTATTTTTGGATTATATTATAGAGCTAGTGTTGTAGTTAAACATACTTCTCCACACGCTGCACGCGAGCCCTCGGTTCGATTAAAACATAGAGATGAGAGAAGGCCCTTTCATGTGGAGTGACAGAGTAGCAAAGCCCCCGCACAAACTCACTCGACTCGCTTTATTATTAATGCAAACGATCCCAAAAGTGCGACCGCCCCCAAAAACAGACACGACGCACTGGACGAAAGCCAGACTGAGAGAGAGTCAGAGTCAGAGAGAGAGAGAGAGCACTCACTCTTGTGTGACAAGCTCTTAACCTGAGAGAAAAGAGTACGAAAGAAACTATAAAAAAACACAAAACAAAAAAATATGTAAGAATTTTATTTTAAAATATTGTAAATATATATTTATATTTGATCAATCAATTAGTTGATTTTCTGTAAATGATTAACATTAGTTGTTTGCTTTTGGGGTTGGGCCACCTTCTGGACATTTGAAAACGGGCTAGGTGGGTTCAACGGTACAAGATATATATGAAGTATGAGCGCAAAGAAACGGTAAAAGACTTGGTGGTAAGTGGAGAAGAAGCTGCAACAGCTAGGCCCAATGCACAATAGGCAAACTGAACCTAACTGAAGGCGGCTCTTTGGGACATTTCAAAACTTCAAAAAGGGGGTCACAAGTCGGTTCGGCTCTAGACAATTGTCAAGGTTCAAAGAGGGTTTGATAATTATGGTTGTGGATTACATAAATAGAGATAGAGATAGAGAGAGAGAGAGAGATACAGAGAAAGAGCGAGGTGCAAATCATAACTGGATAATTCTAAACGAGCAGTGGATATAATTTTAATTAGAGTGGATACACAAAACTAAAGACTCATATTTTATTTAGGCATTTATACACACAGATAGGCAGATAGGCAGATAGAGAAGTGACATTAAACTCAAGAAGTTAAATTATCAATAAACTTGTTATAAGAAGTAGAGGCAAACAGGATGTGGCTAGACGCGCATAGAGGTAGTAAACCAAAAAAATAATAAAATTATTATTATTATAGGCAAAATCATATAGTATAAACAACCAAATGTTATTTAGCTTATGTAAATGGTAAACAAAATAAGGTAAAATAAATGATAATGTAATTGCAGAACGATGTTTTGGGAATGGGTTAAAAAGAAGAGATAGAAGTTGAGAGAAAGATCCGACAGTAACTAGATATATGTATAAATGCGGCGTCATACATGATCTTTCAATTGACGTTTTATAACACACACTGCTTATGCTTAGACTAGACATACATATACAATTTGCACACACTGTACACGTACCTCTTGTGTGGGCACCGCATAGTTGCCCTGTATGGTAAAGGCCTGTCCATTGGCCAAGATAACTGGCCCAGTTACTTGCGGCTTTGGTCGATATGGTATGGTAGCACCGCGTGGCGGAGACTGTATAAAACAAAGCACTCATTAGTTATGCATTTAATATAAAAGATGCATTAAAAAGTAAACAGAACTGGAACAAGTTGAGCTCATTTGGAATTGTAAAATATGAGAAATGTAAAATATGCAAATATTTAAATTAGCTCATAAATTAGATGTACTCTCTAGAGTGCCCTAGACTGCCTTTAGACGGGCTAAGTTTATTTTCTCGCTTATTCGCTTAGCTTGTAAAACCTTCAACAATATCTTTTTGTTGCATCCATTTTTATTTTGACGAGACACATTTTCAATTTCAACGACTGCGACTACTTTTAATATAATTTTTATTATTTTGAAGTTCACACTACTTTTAAAATAATTTCCAATTCACATGAATGAACTTGAGCAACATTTTCAATTTTTGGCATTTTTCAATTTAGACAACCTATATAAAAATGCGAAAAAACGGAAAATTTATAGCGAAAAAGCACGAAAACTAAACTAAGGCTGTTTAAATGTTGGCCATTATTTGTATGTCTCTAACTAAAAATAGCTGGCTCCAAAAACGTCGACTGTTTACTTTTGAATGCAATATGTTGATTTCAATAGACAGATTGTGTTTACCTCCAACATGACAAGACATATCTGATAGATACATTGGGTGATCTGCTCTGCGCTGCCACTCAAGGTAACTGCACGCTCCGTGGAGTTTGGCAACATTTCGCTGGCCACTTGTATGGAGCAGCCTGTATTTTGGCGTATTTCCTTAATCTTTGAGCCACTCTTGCCTGTCGAATGCAAAAGAATCAAATTAGATACATTGAAAGAGCAGGTTAATGAGTTTTCTACAGATTTCGTCTAGCTATTTATTATTATTTGGCTTGTGTACACACCAATTAACGATCCACATTGACTGGCCGGCACAATCAATCGAATGGGTATTTGAGTTTTACCAACTTTGCCAACATCATTGAACTGCGAGCACCACTGAAACGGGTTTCAAGTTAGTAATGTGAAGCGTGATCTAATTCAACAATTGAGAATTGAGTACAATCAACACCAGAGCTTTTAGTTCTCGAGCCAAGACTTTCTCTTGTCTGGTAATGGAGTGCTATTGTTTTTTTATTTTTTATTTATGCGTGCTCGATTGTGTTTTTGTTTTTATGTTTATTTGTATTTGTATTTTTTTTTTTTTTGTATCAATTATTGTGTTATGCAACCTTGCTTGGACTCGCATCCGTTTCGATCTAGCGCACACATACCTCTTCAAATTTCTTTGTAATTAGCGTAAATGCCGCGAAGATTGCGCTTGTTGTGCCAGATACCGTTACAATGCGTTCCGGGCATGAGCCATCCGAAATGTTAATTTTGGCACCAGACTGTAAAGATTTAAAGGCGCACAATTACATATGTACAACATTCCGAACATGTTTGTAGCTTGTACGCAATTTGTGTACTTACCTCTTCACGAAATCTGTTGACAATTTCACCCTTTTTCCCAATAATACTACCAACTTCCTGTAAAGACACAACAAGATAAATTACTTTTAATTTATGTTATCTATTTGAATAATTATGAAATAAAAAATATAGTTTTGTATGTGTGCCTTTCTTCCTTTGCATGCAAGATTCAATTGATCTGCAGCGATCTAAACTTAGACAAGGAATTTCAATACAATATTTTATTTTTCGTAAACTGCAAAAACTTATCATATACAGTCGAAATGATGTTCTGCCCACCACAAATTGATTTCAAGTACGTGACTTTTTCGCTATTCACAGCTAATAATAAAAGTTTGACTGTGATTTTAAAAAGTATCAAAATGAGTCACCAATATATAGTCTGGTTAAGAAAAACAATGGTTCCATTGAAATATAGGAATAAATGAATATTTATGTATACTTTTACCCATACAGAGCATCTGGCGTTCTAGCAAAATATATCTTTATAATTGCATCCATTTTCAGCTTTCTTTCTGCCATTTACAAGCGTCGCCATAGATGTGCAAATTCGATTAAATATTAAGTGATTTTGTGCCATATGTGTGTGAGTGTGTGCGTGAGTATATAACTACTTTTGCATATTTAAGTGACACAGAAAGCGATTCATTCAAACATTTAAACCAAAACAAGAGCCAACTAAAAACCCCCCTTTTTGACGCAAGCCGCATGAATATTTTGTAATGAAATTTGCGGGCAACGCGTTTTATGCGTTTTAATTGATGGTAAATATCTACATGGAGGAAAATACATACAAAATTATTCAGATGTATGTTTGTATGTGTGGACATTTATAATTGGCAGTCCTGCAAAACGATAGACACAATTTTTGATACTCACTAAAACTTGAACAAGTTTCGCGAAGCAGCAAATCAATAAAAAATATTTAGATAAATAAATCACATTAATTACACAGCAGCTGACAGCAGCACTCAACTTGTATCTGTTAGAATGTGATGAAATTTCAGTTTTGGCAAAATTCTTTTGCAGAATGTTCGTTTTTTATGTTGTGCAATCGAAAACTGCGTTTTGTTGGCGGCATTCATAAAAAAAACTGCATTTTACGCAGAATTTGTACCTCTAAACGAATCAATATCGAGAAAAAGAGCCTAGCTTGAGGCAACCATTAAAAATGCCCAAGCCTAATTAATCCCATTTTAGACTGTTCAATAACGGATTATAAACTTATAATTCCACAAATTAAACGTAAACATTTCAAGGATATCGAATACTTATCACAGCAAAAATATTTTGCATTTGCAGATGTGTATTGTATATGAATAGATATTAAATATTGTAATTTTGTAAGCTAAAATATGATTGTACAAACTACAACATTTGTGATTGACTATATATTTAGATATTTATTTTGTTATTTAAATATTTAAGCCTTTTTCTATCGGAACCTTCATTATTAATGATTTCATTAGTGGAAAATTTACTGCTTCCCGGAATCGGTAATAATTTTAAAGCTTGACATTTATGAATTTAGTACAAAAATGTTTTGTAACCTTCACGAAGTGCACTTCTCGTGCCTGTCGCCATGTTTATCTTAATTTCTAATACCCATCCATTGTCACACACAATCACACAGAGAGACAATGCAAGGTGTATAGAATTTTGGGCATTTTGCCAGTCTGTCACAAAATGCAGAGCCGAACAAAACAATATTAGTTTAAAATGGGACATCCTCCTCTAAACAAGTGTAAAAATATTACGTGTCTCTGTCTCTACTGGGTTTTTGTCTGCTTCTGTGAGCCGATTGTGCATTATGGGTCATTTTCTATGATATTTATGGTGATGGTGCCCGATCTAATGGCCGAAATATTTATTACACACAAATGTCAGAAGGAATTGCCATAATTATTAGCAAGAGCGCACGGTCTACGCGTCTATGAATTGCGTTCTTATGCCTGTCTGCACCCAAGACAAATTTTGACAGCACTCCATAATTTATATGCGCTCTCTCTCTCCCTCCCTCTCTCTCTGTGTCTGTGGCATAAGTACTTAGGCAAACACACACCCAAACAGAAACAGAAATACAAACACACACTCAGATGCTTATTTGAAACGGCCTAGACCAATGGCTATTAAGTTTGATGTGCTGCTCATTAGCGAGGAACGCTCATCATCATTATAATATACAACGTGGTTAGCGCCCAAAATCATCCCATCTCTCTCAACCCACTTGGCTGCCACCGTACAATTGGCATTGGCAGCTTCAGAAGCTTACACAATTTGCATAAGTCTGTGTGGGTCAAGCGATAAGCCACCAAACTCATTGAATATTCGAATGCTACGCATAATGGTATACACAATTTTTGGACTTTCACTTGATTGCATTTTGTTGCTGGTGCTGGTGCTGTTGCAGCTGCTCCTTTTGCTAAATGCCTGACAAACGTCTCTGAAGAGTCCATTTTGCTAAAAAAAATTACTTTGACAAACACCCCACACACAGCTCTCCCCCCACCCATGCAGGCCTAGCTGGCTAAGCTAGGCAACCAGCCAGCCAGCCAGCCAGCAAACCAGCAAACCGGCTTTGGCTATTTTACATGCCAGCAATTAAATGCTAAATTTTTGCACTTCCAACTTGCCAACTTCCAACATCATGCATCGATTTCTATGCAAAAATTCACTTTTGCGGTTGTGCATTCAAAATTGTGCATGTCATTTGAAATTGTTGCTCGAAAATATGCATGGGAGCAGTGGAAGCGGTGGATGTGGATGTGGACAGTATAAGCCGAGCATTTCTGTGGCTGGCTTCAATGTAAACAAATTGGGGTCTGAAATTGCTTAAAAGCTTTTGGCCAGCAAACGATTGAAGATCAATACTTTTTGGAGAGGAATGCATTTTACTTAAAATATGACAAAATATGTGGCCTTGTAAGCTGAATGTTGATTAAATTACCATACAATATTTAGATAGAATATAGTTTATGAGACAATTTTAATATTCAATGATAAATGGGAATTGATGTGTAAGTTCAAACCAATTAAGAACGCTACATGGAGACGACATTTTTTCCAGTGTGTCTTATTTCTTGTTGAATTGTTTTCTTTTTCTTTTTTTTTTAACTTGTATTTAATCAAATTAAAAATGCCACTCGCTGCGACTTGTGGAGAATTGTAATTGCTTTTGTTTTGCTGGGGCAAATTGTAAATTATTTAATTGTACAGTTTGCACTTTTCTGTTTTCACTTCGAGTGCCAGGAACAGCAGCAGCAGCAGTAACAAATGCACATGCACACACACACACGCACAATTGCAACACCAGAAAAATGCAGTGCAGCAAACGTGCAGCATGATTTATTAAAAGGGTACGAAGAGTGCAAAAGTTTGCAGGTGAAGGGGGGCTCTGCAGTGGACCAACGCATTGAACACACATGTGTGCAGCAGCACCAGCAGCAGCAGCAGTTCGTGCAACAAGCGGCACACATATGTCGTGTACCAGCGCCCATCGCCTCCCCCCCCCCCCCTCCCTTCCCCTGACACGAACATTTGTCACATTGCATTTTCCAACATTTTGTTGCAAAGTTTTTCTTGGGTGACTGAAACGGTTTCCATAAATGGTTCTCACGGTTTGGCAATCTTTTTTTTCATACATTTTTTTTTTTTTTTTTTTGCTGTTACAAGCATTGCATTTATTTGGGCTTTTTTATAGCATTATTTGGTTTTCGAGAATTTTCAACGCCGTCGCATTAACACAAAGATACTAAGGCAAAAAAAAAAACGTAAAAAACCCAACAGTTTCCACCAACGCAGCAGCCGCTGAAAATTGCACGCTCAGCATGAGTTTTTTTTATTTTAGTGTTGTGTTGTGTTGTCTGCGCTAAGCTGCCACCAATTCGTCTTCTTCTTCTTCGTGCCGGTGGTCTACTAACATCAAAAATGTGTGTGTAAGTATGTGTGTGTGGTTCTCTTTGTTTCTTTTGTTGCGGCACAATTAGCACCGTCCATTCTGTGAACCTCTTAATGCGTTTTACTCTTGTTCCCGTTGCTGCTGCTGTTGTTGTTGTTGTTATTGTTGATAATTCTTCTTCTAAGTTATTATAGTGTTTTTTATTTTGCTGTTTGTTGCTGTTGTTGTTGGTTTATGTTCGTTGGCCACATGCTTTGCGAGTTGGTCGTGTGATAAATGGGCTATCAAAATGTTGAGCTCGCTTGAGAATATTAGACAATCTGTTCAAGTTTTCTACGTCTGGTCTGTCTGTCTCCCTGTCTGTCTGTCCCCCTAAAGCCGCAGATTTTTAATGTGCTGATAATTAGACGGTGTCTCTGGCAGGTGACCAAAGTTTAGTCAGTTGTTTAGAAATGTGTTTTGGCAAACTAAATAGCACAGTTAGATCGTTAAGAGACATTTCAGAGAAATGCCCAAAAAGAGCGATCTAAAAGCGATTCTTGAAGCTTTTCAACTCTATGACTACATAACATAACTCCGGGAAATCTCTGAGCGTGCTTAGCTGTGAATAATTTATTTTACTATACAGGTTCAGAGATTTGCCAATCTCCTCTTTATTATCTCTCTCTCTCTCTATTCAATTTGCACCTTTTTTCACTAATTTATTACAGTTGTAAACCTTTGATTTTTCTGCATTTCCCAATTCCTAGCAATAAATCTTTAACCGTTACAAATGTAAATATCTCCAAGCATTTATTATTTTAAATTTATATTTCATTATTCATTTCTAATTTTATATTATTTATTTTATACATTTTTATTTTAATTTTAACTTACATATTCCATTAATATTGTTTAAACCCTTTTTAAAATATGTGTACGGTTATTAGTCTAAATTAAATAATTTAACATGTAATTATTACGCATTACACTTGTTGGAAGTGATATTTATTTTTAAGCAATTCAAAAGAAATTAATTTCAAATTTATAAACACGCACGTTCTCCCACAAATGAGTAAATTTGCACGCTTTCTCCATAAATTTCTATCAGATTCGGATTTTGACAATACAATTCACCTTGACATTAATGATGCCTTGAAATGATGAACAATACCCATTTAATTAGAAATATAAATACAAACTGACAGCAGAATAAACTCAGCTGCCAATATTCAGGTTTATTCGCCAAGGACAAAATTGGCAGGCATTTTTCAGCTTAGATTAAACTGGTGTCTTTCAAAGATTTATTTATTCTTAATCATAAATATGCACATATAGTATACATATGTAAATATAATATCATATTCAGTTTAATCGGACTACTGTGCTTTAAATCTTACTTAAGCATTCGATTACCTGATGAGTTCTTCTACGAACAAACCAAATAGTCCGATCCCAATTTTAAGACTTCAGCAGGTGGATTGCGGTCCAAAAGGGAAAGTAATATTCGGTTTGCCAACGATGTTTCTTCCATCATGTTTCTTTAGTATTGTTTTCCATAGTTGGTTTTCAATTGTTTGCAATTTTGTGTGAAAGTCAACGCAAGGCGTCAAATGAGTCAAGCCGATGTTGAACGCAAAGTTGTGACGCAAGTAATTAATTAACGACAAAACTAACCGAAAGAAAACCCAGTCAAGCGTCAACGTGAATTTTATAATTCAGTATAGTATCTTTTGTTGCACGCTGCGTAGCTACTTGCGTCACATTTCAATAATCCGGTAGCCAAGAATTGAATTTCATTTTTCCAGCATATTTACTGAATAAATATTAGTTTTTGAATTCGATGTACGCCTTTGCCAAATGGACAAACTTCGCTCCTTCAGGACAAACTAATTAACAAAAACTAGCATTTATTGAAGCTGTTTAAAACGGACCAAACTTAAGTTAATATTTTTTACTTAAAGATCAAAGGTTAATAAAATAAAAGTTATCTCAATTAGAAATTGGAAATACCCATTGAGCCCGTTGTCTTGCTTTGATATTTTGAATAACAGGAACTATAATTAAAAATTAAAATCGTAAAATACAGCTATTTGAAAATAACTCAGATTAAAAGAACATTCCGATTAACTTTATGTCAGTAAAAACCGGAATTCGATAGAGTGGATTATTTTACAGTTTTAGTTAAATGAGTAAATATTTTAACTACATTAAAATGAGAGAGGCCTAAGCAGACCTTGAAATAATAAGCTAAAGTAGAGTACAGAAAAGATATAAGAAAAAGATCAACAAATCTAGAGAGATAAATCAATATAGATTGAGCACTGGTGGATATAACAATGATTTACAATTGTTTTAGCAAAGTACACTATTCAAGCTTGGAGCTTAGTAAACGTCAAACAATTCATTATTTTGTTTTTAAGTTGAGTTGAGTTTCAGGTGGGACTCATTCAAACAAAAGCTCATTTGTGAATATTTCAAAGATGATGACAACGATCTAGCCTTGGATTTCAGTAATAAATAAATAAATAAAAAGTGTATGCATTAAGCACAAGTGTAATGAATTTGTACAAAATCTGAATTTAATGAACTGAAGACTGTACCAATGAAAATTAGTAGTTATTTCAAGTATTTTGTTGAATAAATTTCCGGAATTGTCTTAAATATATGCTGCAACATGTAGTCGACTACGACTCTACTGTACTAGATAAAATAAAGCGCAAAAAACCTGCCTGCACCTTTTGGGTTGTTTAGGCTGTGGTATTTTGCCTTCTTCGGCTAAGTTTCGTTGTCGCATTTGTTTTTTTTTTTTTTTCTGTTTGCTGTTGTTATTGCCTGTTTGGCAGCCAGACGTAAATTGCATAGGAACACTAGCCAAAAGTGGGTTGCACTCTCGCAGAGAATTATCGAGTATTTTGCAATTGGCCGATGTCTGTCTGCGTATCTGTGCTGCTGCTTTTGTTTCTGTTTGAATCATGCATTTTTAATTAGTGAAATTGGCATAGAGCAGTAGAATACGGCATCTGAATGCGAATTTTGTGGTCGGTGCGCCATACTTGACAGCCGCTTGTCTAATTATAATTAACTGATTTATTTATGCACTCTAAATGAAATGTTGTTCATACCGACAGACAGTTCTATATGAAAACACTGTGTAATTTACTTTGCCTTACTTAAGCAATCGTGATAACAGCTTTATTGTACAATAAATTTGCACCTATTTCTATATAGTTATGTTAGCTGAACTTAAAAGTCTGTTAACGAAACATATATAAATATGTTTAGAGAATGCATTGCATATTATTTAAAGTTTACATATTTATGTACAATTATTGCACATATTGCTTGTGATTGTATTTGTGCTTGTTAAATAGACAATTACTTCGAAAAGAGCCGGGCAGTCAACTAATGAATGATGATTTATTAAAATGAATGTGCTTAAAATGAGTTTAATTATTCATTGTGAGTTGACATGTTCATTTCTACTGAGTAACTTGAGACCTACCTCAACTCTTGTTGGCAAACAAAATATATTATTTCAACCCGATACATCATTAATGCTCTTTATACTTATGTATACAAACAGGTTTGTTAAAATACTCTGGTCAAATTTTCCTATTTGCCCATTATAAATTCGTGACAAGTTTAGGAAACCCATTTATGCCCATATCATTAATAATCTCATCTCTACCATATAAGCAGTTTATTTAAAATGTATATCCTGAAAGGGTCGCAGATATTGCCAGAGTTATAAACAGATATACACAGACAATTACGTTCGTTGCATGCTCAATTACACAAGTCAACACGGATGTTGCTTGTGTAAATTCAACGCTATATGCTCAAAGCTCTTGTCAATTGAAAATTTACTTTATTTCCACTCAGGTTTGCTTTTCGTTTTTTCTTTTTTTTTTTTGTTATTTGCCAGTTGATTTGCACTGCGCTAAAAATATATTTACATATTTTGCATGTGTGTGTGTGTGTGGATTTGTCAACTTGGCCAACAGCAGACAACGATGGTGGCGGCAGCTCATAAATCACGCTAATCTATAACTATCGATCAAGAGAGCAACATACACAGAGATGGGTGGCAGGCACAAGGGGCAACGGGGCAAACGGGGCAAACGGGGCAAACGGGGCAAAGGGGCAAGTCGGCGCTTTTCAAAGCGCCTTGAGAATTTATTGCCTGAATCCTTGTGCAGAGTAGCGTAAATAAAATCAAAATCAAAAAGCCCAAAACGTATGTAATGCAAAATGTGCAAAAACACTTGTATGTATATATTTACATATTTGCACACTTAATTTTAGTTTTTGGCGCTGCTATTTAGCTGGGGCCGAGAAGTGTGCAATTATTCACGGATACTGTCGTTGATCGAACCTCCGACAATCCCCCACTACCCCCTAACCCAAAGAAATGCCGTCTGTCTGTTGCTATTTTTGTTATAAATTGTCTGCAAATTTTTTCGTTTTTTTTTTATTTTTTTTCTGTTGCAATTTTGCCAATTTTCAACTACACATCATGTAATGTGTAGATCTGTGTCTCGCTCTCTCTCTCTCTCCCTCTCTCTTTCTTGGCGCCCTGCCCTGCGTTGCTCTGTCGGCTTATCTGCGACGGGTGTTGCACCTGTCGCTGCCTTTCAGTGCAACACACATAAGTTGGCAACAACAGCAGCAGCCAATAACATGCTCGTACTTATATTTAAATCAAAGACAGGTCGTACTCTTCAAATGCGCAATTTCCACTCAAGAGTCGTCGTCGCCACAAATCGGATTTTAAGTAATGGGAAGCGAGATTAACGACACGAGATTACCCCACATTGGGCTGAGCTGGCATCGCCGACAGCTCAGAGTCACCAGACAGCTTTTGAATGCTGTCTCTTTCTACTCATCGTAGCTAATTCTGCGCGAATAGTTGTTTTAAGCGACTGTGCTTAAATAAATAAGCAGGTATTTAAGCGCGGATTTGTGCTTAAAGTTATGGTATTTCTTTTTTGGAAAATTTGACACATGGCTATCAGATATATGTCTTATTAATGTCAGCTGAGTTAATTATGCTTCCAGTCAGCATCAAATCTAATTGACTATTTTTAGCTATTTACATTTATCTCCGACTGTAAAATGTGTAATTCATAAAACTGTTTTCCATTACATTATTTTGCTATCAATTTGAATTATATAGAATTGTTTTACTGAATACATATTGCAGTTAAGTTCATTTAAATTGTTTTCATTTCCCAATAACTCAATAAAAAGTGCAGTAATTTTGCTCTTGCCACACTTTATGCAGCTAATTAATAATATTCCTTAAATATTAATTTTTTTTATTACATATCTCAATAGCATTAATTACATATTTCCATCTGTATTTGGGATTCAATATAGTTAATTATGCATGATGAGTGTTTTGTACTATCTATATTTTTGTATTCCTCCAACTGGTCGAAATGTTTAATATATAAATAAATATTCTTGTGTGTGTGTGTGTGTGTATCTTGCAATATCCACATATGTTTCGGTACTGATGAGCTGCGGTTTTTATGTTTATGCCAGTTACTGGTGCGTTTCTGTTTTTATTGCTCATATTTGCGAGCTGTAATGATTATTTAATAGCCAATGCATGCTTTGCATTTTATGACTTTAAATATTATATTTTTGGTTTTTGCTTATTTACATATATTGAGCTGTACAGTAATTTCCTTCTTTTTTTCGTTTCTGTCGGTTTTTCTTCAGTTGGCAACAACGCGTGAAGTGTGGCGTGTTTAATTTTAATTTACATAAAAAATGCACGCATTCATTTTTAATATTAATTACTTTTTTACCGGGCAACCTTTTATGTTATATCTGGCTTTCTCTCTCTCTCTCTTTCTCTCCCAGACTGCATTACATTTTATTGATAAGGAATGGTTTGGGAAAATTCCCATTAATATTTAAAATGACATAATTCGATGGCAAGCATTACGGCTTACACGTTTAATACAGGTGGGCTTCAAAATTTACATTTTACATTTCACAAAGAGCCCCAAAGCTAAGAAGTTCTCAAACAAATTGTGTCTCTATTTGGGCGTGGGGCTGGCCGGAGGGCGTCTGGTGCTTAAACTGATTGGCAAGCCTGCAAGACTCGACTGTGAAAACAACATTAGTCTGTCCTCAGTTAGGCAGTGTGTCTGTATTTACTTTTAAAGCTCCCAACTCACTTAAGAGCCACACTTGCGCCACACTTGAGATTATTATAAAAGAAATTTAAACATCTCAAGTCCTACGTAATAATAAATAAATATTTAACATACACTCATAAAAAAAATCGCCAAAAAATGTGAAATTCCCTGAAAATTATAAAGAATTTCTTCTATTTTTTTGTACAAAATAATTACCAAATATACGAAAAAAAATGTTTTCAAGCCGTTATTCCTATTTCTGAGAAATATATTTTTTATTAATAGAAAATGTTTCTGAAAAGTAGAAAGCCTTTATATTAAAAAAAAACCTTTATAAAATTCTGAAAATAGTAGTACAATTTGCTCTCTCGACTCTTGTGTTAGCTCAATTGAGATTCAATTAACTCGCAGGTTTGAATTACCGTAAAAACTGACGTTTTTCTAATGTGTCTAAAAAAGATTCATTTTTTCCTGTGTAAAAAATTCCCAAAATCCCAAATGGCATGTAATATAAAAATAATAAATATTTAACAATTTATTGCAAACATATTGGTAACAGTTTCCTGTCTTGTTTACATATATGTCATAAAAAAAAACTCCCAAGAACAAGAAACCGACGAAAAATTGCCTTAGCTAATATTATTTTTGGGATCGATATTGACATGTTAATAAATGAACTGAAAATTACTTCACTTTGTATTGAGTGCTTGCAAGAAATCATATTGAAATGTTTGTATCCTGTTTGGTGACTCCTTTTTATAATTAAAATATTTTTTTAACTGACTCAAGTTAAGTGGTCCTTTTTTGTATTATTATTTATTTATTTTCTTAATAAATCCCATATTTTTCGCACCTCGTCAGGAGTTTTAAAATCCACAGCTGACTGGACGGACGCTGAGAATCTCCCCCAATGGGATTTAAAATGTGTCGGAGAATATGTACAAAAAAACATGGAGACAGCGAAAAACATGATTAAATTATAATGAAATATATAAATTATGTTGACAGGCAGGTGACTTACCTTTCCTTGCATAATCAGCCTTATTGTGAGTGTCACCGATGGATCCTCGAGTTTGATGGGCGCACCGCTCGCACTGCCGCTTGTGTTATTGTCCTCCATTTTCTTTATGTTTTGTTTGACTTTTGTCTTTTTATATGAATATGCTGTTCAGCAAAAGGTTGACCGATTTAGCGGTCGATTTGTTCTCTTTTTTCCTACTACTTGTCTTTTAGCTGCAATTTGATGGCTTATGTTGTAAATATACTTGTTTGTAGAGTATATTGTACATGTATGATTAAAATATAATGCACACAGACATCGATTCGAGTTTTTGGCTAATACATATATATTTGTATGTCTTTCTTGTGTATTTATTGTGTTTGCTTAATCTCTGTTCAAATTAAATTGGTGGTGTCTTTTACTAATCGTACTACGTTTATTTTGTTGGCTTAAGCTCGCTGCGTTCTCTTCAAATCTTCGTCTCTTGTGGTTTGTCTTGATTATTGGTTTTGGTTTTTTTTGTTTTTATTTATTTCAAAAATGCAACATATAATCACTGCTATATAGATTTTGCATTAAATTATTAGTATTGTATGATTAGTAATATTATTTTAATGTTGAGCGAAAATACTGTTGCTTAGCGGTAGTATTTAGTTGTTGCACTGCAAAGAGACAAAGAGAAACGGAATTCATAAATTATTTGTAAGCATTTGGAATCTGTGACTGTTTCATATACACATCTTTTGAAATTAGGTAATTTATTTTGTAAGATTCGCGCAATGCATTTAATCAAATTGCCGCTCAGTCCACTTAAGTTGAGTCGAGTCGAGTCAACTTGCCAGGCATTTTTCTGGCTTCCGGCATTTTGCTCACCGAGTAATCCCAACAGCAACAACAACAACAACAACAAAAGTCTCGTGAGCGTTGTTGTAATTTTGATATGAAATTTTGTTGTTGCTGTTTTTTTTTTTTGCTCGGAACACAACTTTGAAACTGCGCCAAGTTTTTATATGCATATTCCACAGTGCGGATGGGCCAAGCAAGAGTACGCATACACACACACACACACACACACACACACATATACAGATACATACACACACATACACATACATACACATACATACACACACATGCATGTGAATATAGTATCGATGGTTTGCCCCTTGCCGTCGCGAAGGCATTTCTTACGCTTGAAATCACATCATGTGCAATTTAGTACAGATATAAAACATATACACATTGCACACAACAACACACAATGTTATTTCAGTTTATTTTTTTCTTGCTTCGCTTTTTTTTAATATTATTTTTTTATTTATTCGCTTACTTTTTTCGTGTAAGCGAAGCAAATTCCCAGCATAACTTTACATGCAGACTTCGCATATGATTCTGAATGTTTGCCGCTGGCAGAGACAGCAGCAGCGAAAACATTTCCCCAAGGAGCTTCTGGGGGCTGCGGGTTCTGGTTCAAGGGGGAGGCAATGCTCCAAAATATTTGCACAGGCCAACGCGATGGCTGCGCTACAGCAGCGACTTGCTCAGCTGATGTTGTCGTTGTCGTTGTTGCTTATGAAATTATGCACACTAATTCCCCATGTAACGGCAACTCAGCCTAGAGATAGAATAAAGTCTATACACACACAACTTGTCGCGAAACTTATGCGGGTCGCAACTGTAAAAAACATTAGCGTATAAATAAATGCGCATAATTTGGCTGCCCGCGTGCACTTTACTTTGACATGACTGCTACTCGACTCCTCCAACTGCAACAACAACTACAACTACAACAAAAACAAGGGAGTCAATGATAGCCAGAGCCAACAGACAGTCCCAGCAACAGCTGCCACGCCCAATTATTTACATGAATATTTCCATGTTTCTGTACAAATATGCAAATCGGCAACGCTGTCCAGGTGTGACAATAACTAGTGCCCCAGCTTGCGGCACTTTCAGCAACAAGACAACGAGACAACTAAAATGAGCGCCAAATGTCAGCCGAACAATTTTCAGTTGATTCCCTACTTTAAAGACGGGGTTTAAAAATAAAAGCATAATTATTCAATCAGCCGGAATTAAATTGCATTGCTATTTTTTTAAAAAATTAACATTTATTGATTACGTCGAAATATTAATATCTATCTAGCAATGGAAATATTTACAAGGTTTAAACTCTGTATTTCAGTAATCTTTGTGTGGCAAGTAAGACAAGCTCACAATTAATTTTAAGTCAGCTGGCGTTGTTAATTCAACACAAAGGTGCCCGATGAATGCAAAGTCTGCTGGACGACGCCATGCGTCAAACTTTAAAACAACTTTTGCTGGCAAGGATATCAAAATTCCAACTTATCTTTTGTCTTTGCAGCTTCTTCAAGAGATCATTTGCTGGACAATATAATTTTTGGGCGTACTTCCCAGCCCAGGCATTCATATTGTATTCCTCCGTCGTCTCACCTGCTGGAAAGTGCATACACATTTAATATGCTCCCCTTGTTCGGCTGGGTAGGTATTCATAATTTATTCTGCACCATATACAGAGAACATTCATCTTCTTCATTCAAGAAAAACCTGAGTCAACTTTTTGGCAGAATGTCACAACTTTGTGAATTCATCATAAGGCCAGGCCAATGCCAGTTCCAGTTCCAGTAGCAATCACAAATAAAGCAAATTACGAATGTCAAACTAAACCAATTGCTTGCATATTTCACATTTGAACTTACATTTTTGCCCATAGAATGCTGGCGTACAATCCATAAAAATGTGAATTGCGGCACAGGTATGACAATTGTTTGAAATGGAAAAAAATACCCAAAGAGATGGTTTGATTTCGACTCATACACTCGGGAAAAAATCAAGTAAAGTTTAATGAAACGCCATACTTTTCGCCAATTACCTATTATTCAGAAAGTACACTTCTTAAATGTATTGCATTTTATTAAGGATTTTTTCTAAAATTCTAATTCGAATTTTGTTGATTTACGGCAAGCCTTACTAAATTTTAGAAATATTTTCCAAATATCTTGAAAATAAATTTAAGGTGATTTTCATTTTGGGGAGCTTTACTAATTTTTAGGTCGATTTATTTTTCTGAGTGTAGCCAGAGTCAGAGAATCAGAGTCAGAGCACACACTGCACACGTCTAAATATCAACCCCTGGGAGTAGTGTGAACCAGAGGTGGTATTGAGGCAGCACACACAACACATGACCAGAATACGCCAAAGACGGACGACAGCCAGCCAGTCCAGCCCAGCCTGAAGCTGTCGCCAGGGGGTTGCGTGCTGTGAATTTGTGTGGCAAGACAGCGCCACAGACCACAGCTGGCAGCAGACAGGCAGATAGACGGACGGACAGACAGACGGACGGACAGAGGCAGACAGTCAGTGGGAAGGGCAATGAAATAATAAGTTCCGTTACATGCACTGTAAATTGTTTGCATTGCATGCCGAGCGAAACGTTGCCAAGAAGAAGACATCGCCGCATTGGAATCGACTCCAACTCCAACTCCAGCTTCGACTCTGACTGTGCAAAACTCCTGCTGCAGACTCATTATCAATCATACGCAGTGTATGCGGCGGTTGCACTTGGCAACAGCTCTTAATGACTTTTCTTGGTGGTGGCAAACTTTAAAAGGCATACGCACAGTCGTAACTAGTTTTCTTTTAATTAACTCGCATCTAAATGCCAACTCTGTCTGGCAACCGGTTTGCTTTCTAATTTCTTTAGCTTTCCACACACAATTGTTCGAGCAGTGTGTATAAGTGTGTGTGTGTGTGTGTGTGTGCCAATTCTCTAATTTCCTGGCAATGGGAAAAACAGTGCCACAAATCACCAAGATATATAATGAAAGAGCTGCTCTGTTTTATTTTTTTGTTTCTTTCGCAATTTCTTTTCTCATCAAGATGGCAAGCAAAACTGCATTCTGTACGGAAATTTATGACATTTTTCTTTGAGCGAGGATAATTAAAAATGTTTAACGAAGCGGGATTTAAATTAAAAAATAATTTCTAACAATATGACAAAAATATCGATAGGTCAACTTTCTCACAGGTGGCAGCAGATTTAGTTTATTCAACTTTTCCTCTAGAGTTTTATTATGTTATGCTTATCTCAGAATCTCCTAATAAAGTTATGCCACTTTCAAAAACTGTTGCCCGCTTTGTGGCGCACAACATTGTGTTTTATCATAATTCGGCTTGCCTACAGTTGTTGCCATTTGATATTGCACCTTTTGTATAGGCTGCTGTTTGTTGTTGCCACAAATCGTCTAGGCCCAGAAGATGAAGAAAAGAAAATACAATTGAATTTTTTTCGGTATCCAAAACGAAAAAAAGAAACTCATGAAGCGGCACAATAAATACTAAATGCTGTACGTGCCACACACACACACGGGGTCATATACATGATGCTGTGGACTAGCTGGATGGCTGGCTGGCTGACTGGATGAACGGTTGAATGGTTGGATGGATGGATGGAGAAACGACGCCATCTCTGCCTTAAAAATGCTGTCATGCGTTGAGAGACTTTTGTTGACGGCAGCGTTGACTTTATACGTCAATTTTCGTCGTAGTCACACATAGAGAGCAAGAGACGTGCGGAGTTTTTCCCGCTTTTGGTAGGAGGAGGTTAGGAAAAACAAACATCAAGTGCAGACGACTACGGCCACAGTTGGCGGCGCTGTTTTCGGGTGGTGGTTGTTGCTTTCACTCTGAACCAAAATGCCATTTTCTAGTCAGCAGCACAACAACACTCTCATGTCAAGTTGTCGTCTGCAAACCACCACCTCCATTACCACATCCACCACTACTTCCACCAGCACCGCCAAACGCCTCCATTATCATCATAAGCAGCAAAGTAAAACTGAAATCCCGAGTCAGGTGTTGGCTTCTGCGGAACCAACCAGCCTCATCGTTACTCACACATTACACTATTCTTGTGTCGAGTGCTAGGAGTGAAATAAAAAATGAAAGTGCTGCCAAGTTACTTAATGAGCAAGTCGATTTAAGGCTTAATAGCAGACTAAAATTTAGCACTGCGTGCTTAAAAATATAGGATATCACGTACTATATCAAGAAAGTGTCTGGACGGAAGACAAAATTCATCCTTATCCATTTCTTTTGGAAAAAAGTGTGCTTTATTATTATTGTCTAATATTTTTCTTTTTTTAATTCTGTGCCTGTCAGATAATATCAAATTTGTCAGAGTGTCTAATAACTTCCAACATATATAAAGTAGTCACATCCGATAATTTTTAGACTGAGCTCAAGACTTATTTTTATATTGTTAATGACAAATTTTATGTAATTGAAAAAAACAAAAATAATATAAGAAAAATCAAGAAAAACATGATTTAATTTAACTCTTCTTTTAATGCAAGAGTCGATCCTAAAAAGTTTTTATCTATATCTATGTATATGTTGGATTGGATTATTATGTATACGTTGATTTAACAAACTTTCCTGGTTTCTCTTATATACACATATGATTTTTAATTATAGCAAGCGTTTAATAGCAAGATGCAAAGAGCAACTTTAATTAACGTCTGTCAGCGTGTTCAATCTTAAGCAACACAAACAACGCAGTGTTTTTTCATCTTCTTTCTTAAGAAAAGCATTAACCTTTAGAATTTTTGGTTAAGTTGAGTGTGAGTGTCGCTCTGTGTGTGGCATTCCACAGAAACACAATCAGTTTAGTGTACTGCTCAACATGTGAGCGAGAAATGCTCATTAACTTTACTTTAATTGCCCGAAAAGAAAATAGATGCAACTTTGGAGCTACTTTTCGCTTTGTTATTTGCTGTAAAGCACATGAAAGAAATATGTGAATGGTAAAGTTATGCAGTCAATGAAACTTCTTAGTGAACTCATCGAGTGCCAATAAACAAAAGTTGAGTGTTAAATATATATGGGAAAGCAGCAAAGAGTTTTAGCAAAAGTTTTACACATTTGTAGACTTTAAACTAAATAAATCATATTAAAAGCTCACTTGAAGATATACATTATTACAATTGGGACTCATTGAGACTTTTACTTAAACCAACCACACAAATAGAGTAAAGTTCTAGGTAAAAGTTGTATGATGGGCATTAATATATATATACATACATATACATATATATATACAGACATTTTTTTTCAAGGATTAATTATGCACATGTGCGACTCAGTTGGCTGGCTGCTGTGTGTTTTCCTGAGTGGGTAATTTTCATAAGCCAAACAGGCGACACCTGACACATTTGCAGCTGCCACTGGACCAGAGCACAGTTTGCTGCCCGGGAACGGCGGGGGCGGGGGCAGGGGTCAAAGGGAAAACTCATTAAAGTGCATAATTGCGACCGCACACACGCAGAGAAGCGAAGAGAAGAGAAGAGAACAAGAACTTTATGCACATAATAATATTAATATTAATAACATAAAATACTTGACTGCAAACCCAAAAATAGTCAACGACCAGCATTCCTCGGACTGATGAATGTCCCTGGGCCGCACTTAATAACATTTGGGCAGATTTTATAGCCGAGCCGTTTTGCCGTGCACATAATTTGATTTATGTTTGCCTTGGCACTTTAAGGGGTCCACAAAGCTTACATATTTTGTTGCTGGTTGGGGGCGGGTTGAAACTTGAATCAAACTTCCGCCCAACGGCAGTAGTAATAATAACACGGCTGCAAAGCACAAGCTGAAAAATAAAGCGGCGTTTTAAGAACTTATCGTATTACAGCACTTGAAAGAAAGCAACTGCCAACAACAAAATTTGTTATGCTTGAAAGCCAAAAATGTTTGGCTTTAACACAATGCGAATTAAAGCTCTAATACAGGAGCTATTGCAATGTAATTTATTCTATTTTTTTTTATTATATAAAATAAATAAATAAGTCAGATATCCCTAGGCTGAAGATGCTTGCTAGCAATCTGACATGCAATCAATAATTAACATTAAACTAGTTAGCCCCAAAACATTAATTAATTGGCAGTTAGTTGTTGACTTTTGTGTGGGCTCGAAACCAAAATTTAATTGCAATGCAAATACAATCAAAACTTTACACAATTCATGAAGCCCTCTCAGATAAGGCGTTGTGCTTCTTCTATCCCATTTCCCCCGTCCCCCAACGCTATCCTTAGCAAAACGCAAATGTTGCAGAAATATTTAATTATGCACACATTCATACAAAGTGGGAATTAGGGGCTGCTTACATAATAACTGTTGTTGCTGAAACAATAGGCATGTGCCCAAAATTATAGTATACTTATGTGGGCAACAGCAACAACAGCAAAAGGAGCAGAAGGGCTGAAAGTTGAACACACCTCAACACACACACACACAAACATCCGCAACTCGCACACACACACACACACCCACACAAGTGCCGAGTGCCATATTAATTTTGTGTCAAATAAGTGAAACGCAATTAAACGCACATGTCAGCTTGTGGCAAATGGCCAATAACCGAAATAGGGCCTCACTTAATATGCGAGAATGAGAAATGCAGACAGAGACTTGGAGATTTTGAGTGAGAGACAGAGACGGGAGAGAGAGAGAGAGAGAAAGAGAGAGATAAGCTGCACAGCCTCCCTAGCAGCCTAGCAGCGCCGCAGCAATCAATACAAACAGAACTGAGGCCTACACTCGATTCATTTCTACAACAAATAAACTATAACAATAGCAACTAAGCCCTCGTGCGAGTGTGTGTGTGTGTGTGTGTGTGTGTGTGTGTGCGAGAGTGTGTGTGGGTGTGGCAACCTATTCAGACAAATTGCACAAAATCCCTTAATATGATGACCTATTAAAATTATGTTCGATGCTCGCGACAATGGCAACAAAAGCGAAACTATAACGGCTCCGCCAGCCTCCCACTTTGAGAGGGAGTGAGAACTCTGAATCGTAGCAGACTGGCCTGGCTTTGTGTGTGTAATAACCGAAATAAATATATATGTATAAACAATATTTTTTCGATATTCTTGTGTGTGTGTGTGTGTGTGTGCGCGCCGAAATTGCCTATTATATATTACTATACAGCTATATATAGACTCGGAGAGCACTGGAATTTTGGTGGACCATTCACGGGGCAAGGCAAATAGATTGAAAGTTGCTTTAGTCGATAACCACCACAGAGCCAAAATGAGTCTCGACTCTCGCCATCATCATTGATTGGGTTGGGCAACATAATTCTCAACGATGATGAAGCAATTATTATGCGCTTGTGGCAGTTGGATCTTCTGTACTTATTGCTAATGGCAAGCATTACGCAGAAAAAACAAATATTAAACAAGTGAGAATGCTTTAGTCGTGAGCCAGCTCGACTTCGATAATACCCTGCCACCCAGCAGTTCAAAAAATTCTAGTTTTTATTTTAACAAACTTCCCTTTAAAAGTATTGCGAGGAATTACTCTCATTTCTTGAATCCGACAGAGGTACTAAAGAATACAAATAATACGAAGGCAGCGCAATTATTTATTCACTAGACCGAACTGAAATCAGCGAGTTGAATCATTCGCATACACACATATGTGTAACGAATACAATATCAATAATATATCAAGCTGCCTTTCCTATTTTGGCTTATATTACTATCTGTCATCGATATGAATCGATATTTGCGAAACATTTTCAGTTATCGATGAAATGGAATGAATTTGACAAGCAAATGGTATACAAGAATTTATATTCTTATAATCTCTGAGATGACATGACTATATCAACTCGCCTTTCATCCTGATTAAGAATAGATCATATACTTTTACACAAACCCCATTTGTAAGTAGATTCATTAAATCTCCCTGAAATCGAAGTAGTTAATAGTTTTATTATTATTATTATAATTGGTATACCTGCGACCTACTTTTCTATCTATTGTGCCCCCTTATGAACCTATAGCTCCTCCATCCGAATGCGAGAATCTTTGTTGGGTTGAGGGTTTCTGTGTCTGTGAAACTCATAACATGCATCCCTACTTGACTGCTACTTTTATATTTATTTATTGATGCAGCTACAAGCGATTCCAGAGACTTTGGCTGCCTTGCTGTATCGATATGCTTAGTGTTCAAAATGAACTGAAATATTTGCATGACTTTGATTGCTTTGCTGTAGTTTGTAGTTTCGACTATTTTGATGAGAATTCGTTCATTGTCCTTTGTGGCTGGATAAAAGCGATAACCCCGCATAAAAAACTGCCATAGAATAGTCGCCACAAAGGGAAATCAAGACAACCAGCAGCATCTGCAGAGTTGCAGTGTCAAAAATGGTCCCAAATGAGAGTCATTGCTTCCTCTATCTGCATATCTTCATGCTCAGCCAGACTGACATGTAAATGCACAATAAAGCAGAAGGATTAAGGATTATAACACAGTACAAGAGAGCGAGAGAGCGAGAGAGCGAGAGAGGGAGACAATACAAACATGTCACAACTGGCATAGACAATGCAATGAACACACAGAAGATGACACAGAAGAGATGGCAAACAAACCAACAAAAAAGTGACAAAATGTTGGCACAGGTTTTCCATTCCATTCTATTTCATTCTTTTATGTTCACATCTATGTCACATTTCATATGATGACGTGGACATTTAATGCCCTGAATAGATGACACACACACACAGATACACATGTGTGTGTGTGTGTGTATTAAAGGATGATTATGATGATGCCATAGCCAGAGGACAAACTATGCAAAATATTTTGACGCCTAAATGTCACAGGCACAAAAAACATGAAGTGACATTTAATTAGAAAACTCACAAAAGTCATCTGATGTCCAACGCAAGCATCCAAATGAGGTTCATACGTTTGAGCATGTGCTCTTGTAGTCTCTTCAATTTGCAACTTATTTAATGAATTATGTATCTATATATATTTGTAAGTGTATGTGTATGTGTGTGTGCAAATAGGCATCAAATTAAAATTTAACACTAGCCCAGGGTCATTACGTTGATCTACGTTCTGTCCCAAAATTCCAGTTGTCTAACTAGAGTCTTAGTTCATCATTGTGGCCGGTACTACGTTTATAATGCACACACACACATACACAAACACAAATACAGAGATAACTTCATTTATTAATAATCCAATAAATTTGGTATTAAGCACATGATGTGCCCACATTTTTGGGGCCGCCTTCCTTGTTTGTATGTATTTGGGATGAGCATCCGTCTCTAATATAATACCAGAGATTAAACTTTGAAATGACAGGGCCTAAGCCAGAAGTAATTGCAAATTAAATGGGAATTGTTTGGTGGGCCAAGATTTGAATTGTAGAATTGTAGCTGCGACACTAAAGTAAATGCAAAAGCTGTCCAATTTAATGCGGATGAATTGAATAAAATAACAAATAACAAGGCAGCATAAATAATACTCAAATAAAGTAATCAAGATATTATTAATAAGCAATCTAACACCTCTTGACAAGTTGAAAAAGTCAAACGTTTCACTCTTTCGATTTCCATTGCCATTTCCATTTGCATCTTTTTTTCGCTCACTAATTACATCTGCAGATGGTCTTTGTCTTTGTTTTTGTATCTCCTATTAATGCGGTCAATCACACGATGTCGCCTGGCAACGCCATAATTACGCCAACTTTTGTTGTAGTTGTCGTTGTTGTTATTCTGCTGTTGCTGTTACTTGTTGTTGTTGTTGTCAGCGTCATTGCCGCCTTAGAGCGTTAAGTATCTGTTGGATGCATTTGCTTCACAAGCAGAAGCCGTAGCAGAAGCAGCAGATTTTGTGCCGTGTTCCAACACTAATTACAAATTGCGCTATGCTACACTTGCTATTGCCCCCTACCCTTACCCACTCCACGCCGTCTTTGTGCTGCTGCTCGCCAGTTTGCAGCCAGCACTGCAAATTCTCGCGTCTCATAAATTAAGTAGGCCACCCATAGACAGACACCGGTGCACCCCTCTTCCCCCATCCACTAGTACAGGTGCAGCTGCAGCAGCAGCCCAGTGGGTTGCCCCCTCCCCCCTCCCTCACCCATCCCCTGAAACACCCCCCGCCTAGTTAGCAGCTGGGTGAATCTTTATTAACACCGACATCAACGACGCGTTGCAAACACTGCAACGAAACATTACAAATGTTGATGCACATTCACTCACACACACACACACACATTCGCACACACACACACAACATCTGTCTTGAGACGTCGTCGTCATCGTTGTTGTCTGCTTGAAGAAATCTTATTAAAAAATACATACTGAGTGAAAATATGGTCGGACATGTTTGTTTGTTGTTGTTTGCTTCTGCTTCTTCTCGTTGTTGCTTGTGGTTGCTTGTTGTTGTTGTTGCTGCAGTAGCGGCAGTCACCGTTGCAATCGCATAAATTACGGCCAGCAAGCGTCTATCCCCCACTCCACTCCACTCCCCGCTCCCACTCATCCATCGTTCTCTCCATTCTCACCTTTTTTTCACCTAATGCCTATTCGCTTCTCTAGTTGGCGGGCATTCGCCTTTTTAGCACCCAGCGCTGCTGAAGCCGAAGCGTGAAATGCGATATGCCGAGGCATTGCCATCAACATCATCATCAAAACTATACGCCCCGTCCCGCCCCGCCCACGCCCCCTAAGCAGTTGTTAGGCGTTAATTTCACAGACAGGTTGTTAAGATACGACACCAACCAACAACAACCAGTAAGTTAGTAAGTAAGCATTGAAGATGGGATGTGTTGGCAATGCCTGCGGGCCTGCAGAAGCATATCTCTCAATGCATTCGAGTGTATTGTGAAGTATGATGGAAAAACATTACATTGCATATAATGCGAATTGAAGGGCATAAATATAATTATCTTAATTATATTACATAGTTCCATTGCAATAATAAATAAACAAATAACAAGTTTACCGCTTGGCATACATTGTACAGTTAATTATGGCACGATTTCCATTATTTACTAATGAATTATTTAGATTTATGCATTATAATTTTCGACAATGAGTTACAAGTGAGTAAATTAATTATGTATAACAACTCTACAAAGGTGTAACAGTAAATAATTATAGCATAGGCCAAGTCGCTTACAATTTCCTATATAAATCGTATTATTTCAACTATTTTTTATGGCCTACATGCCTTAAATTAGCTACGCAACAAAAACTTTCCATCTTTATATATAGCTGCTGGGTCAAACTCTTGTTAATTAGGTATAATTAAATTGGTCATGAAGCCTAACACAAAAAAGATGTATAAAGGTTCCTTTAATTAGTAACTTAAGCTATAACCTCTAACGTTCAATTCGCATCAAGCTGCATTTGGCAGCAACCATCGGAAGCCACAGCTTCACAAGTATCTAACCACATTTACCTGACCAAATATTCCCAAACACGTGTATATATATCTTGCAAATAAAATAATAGCACATCTACGACAAAAAAAAACCATTGCAAAACTTGCAATCTTTTCAAATTTTAATTATAAAATTGACTTCTTTTCAATACATATATACTTGTTATTCCTTTGAAGGGAATAGTGCCAAAAAGTAGCGAAAAAAATAATAGAAATTCTTAAGTAATTTATAGAATTCTTTATTTATGTCCAGTTTTCGTAATTTTAAAAATTGTGCCTTTTTTTCGTTCATTTTCTTCATTTATCATCCAATTTAATTTATATATAAATTAAAAAAGTTAAAAACGATGAATAAGTTTAAAAACCACTTCCACTTTTAAAAACATATGAATATACTGCTCAAATTTAGAAATTTTGAGAACATTTCTTGTGGGAGTAGTGATATTATATTCTTCGCTACTGCACGGATGTGTGTGTGTGTGTGTGTGTGTGTGTGTGTGTGTGTGTGTGTGTATATGCATGTATGTGTGAGTGTAGTATCTGGCATCGATAGATTTTCGGTCAAATGCCATTGGATGGGCGGCGTTGTCGGTGGGCGTGTCACGTGTTTAAACTTTGGTGTATTAGTTTACATGGCAACTAACTGCGTGTAGAGAGAGAGAGAGAGAAAGAGAGACAGATAGAGAGGGAGAGAGCGAGAGAAGAGGAAGTGATACGGCTTGGCTTTCTCATTCTGGGGCACACATGGATCGGATCGGCTTTTATGCAACAGTGCGCATCAATAGTATTCGACGACTGTACACAGTCTCCTCCACACATTCGTATGGCTTCGCGTCAGAGCAACAAAAGCAAAAATAAAAAACGCGAACAACAACAATAAGAAAGGTGTAAGCATATGAGACTTGCCTTAAATTGCATTAAAATTCATTTGGGTTGTCTCGCTGCGGAGCCGCATCGATATTGAAATTTATGCTACGGATTTATCTAATAATGCAGTTAAATCCCGTCTGAACAGCTGAGCGCGAACATAAGGCTGGATGGGGGATGGGAGGGTGAGCCAAGTTATAAGCAGCCCTAAGTAAAACAATCACACGCTACATAAACCCAGCCCACAGGCGATGGTTGGGGAACAAACTGAGGACGAGGCGGGGATGAGTTGACAGCAGGCAGAGCAGACATTCAAGGAAACTTAAATAGAGCGAAGCGGAAATTTTGCGTGGTACAACAATTGAATAAGCGAGGCAATCAATCAAAATATAAAATCTATTAGGAAGCAGCCAACGCAGAACGAACAAGATGATGACAAAAACTGTGCCCAAAGGTACTTTTTACACTTGCACAGTGGGTGCAACATTTCTTGAACGGATTGGCGAAATCCTAAAATCAGAAAAACCCAAAATCAGACCAACAACATTAAAAAAAAATAGTATTCTCAATTTAGAAAAATCCAAATCCGCTCGTTTCAATTTCAGAATGGCACTTTACGCTCAGCGTAGTGATTTAATTTGTTGTTATTTGCATCTGAGATATCCACATACTCAGGTTGAGTGAAATACGTGTATGATTCGAATTTTCGCACTTTTGTCCCCATAAAATGTTTATTTCATACTCAAAACAACATTAAGTTAAGACAGCAATATCATATAAAATATGATCACCCATAAAAAAGGCAACTTTTTACAAGTTGGCCACACAGTGATAAACTCAAATAATTCGATCAACAAAGTTTTCGCATTGTAACGCGCATGCCACTTAACTGGATTCGGAGATTCTCTCTCCTTCTCCCGCTCTCTTTCTCTGTCTCACTCCTTGTGTAATTATGAGGCGTTTTAAATCGCTTTTCTTATGACGGGACTTACTTCATTTTTATCGAATGTGCGAGGGCTAATTTAAAAATGTTCATAAGCAAAGTAAAATGACATTCTTAAATGACATAAATTCATAATTTTAGTCGAGTCGATGAATGAAGTGAATCTAGAGGTGGAAGGGCGGCAAGTGGTATGTGGGAGGTTGCAAGAGCCAGGAGCAGCTCTGAGTGCTAAAACAAAGTGCTTTCCATTTTAATTTATTAATTTAATGTGCGCTCAAAAGGCCAGCACCGGCGTTGTCGCAGGACTCTCTGTCGACGACTCCTCCCCCTCCTCCTCCTCCTCCCCGCCTGCCTGCCTGCCAGTCAGTTTCAATTTTTAATTCAATAAAGCAACAAAAATTGTTGCCTATTGAAGGCACTCTGCGCGGGCAGCTGACGCCCAAGGGTAAGAGGGCTGGATGGAGGCGTTTTCGGGGGCATATTTAGCGCGACACTCGTTAGAGCCATAAAGTTTAAGGGAGTCAACAAAATGGTGTGCGTGTGAGTGTGTGTGTGTGTGAGTGTGTTTAGAAAATATAGCAAGTACATTACATTTTTGGCAAGGCACAGAAGAAGAAGTCATAATGCTTATTGGATTTGTGCGGGGCCAGAAAAATAATTAGGAACAGGCCAAGCAGAGGAATTCAAATTAAATGGCCAACAACAATATGAATATTAAATGCCATCTAATAAGTCGGAATCATAAAGTGCAATGCAAAAGGTATAAAATAGAATTTTGTGTGTGTGCTCAACATTTGCGGCTTGAAATAAATTTTTAAAAATTTAATTAAAAATCAGGGCATTTAGTTACATGCAGCAGCAGCAGGGACAACAAAAGCAGCAGCAACAACAACATCAGAAATTGGCTGCATAAATAAGAAATTAGATTTTAATAAAGCACAATTTTAGGCGCCCTTCCCCTTTCCCTTCCCATTCCCCTTCCGATTTTCCATGTCATAATGAAAAGCCGCACGGGTGCCGTCGCTTTCACGTTTCCTTTTGCCTGGACAAGCCTTTTGGGACTTTTTGGACTTATACTTTTGTTCAGCAAGCATAGCCGTGGGAGGCTTATTTCTGCTCTTGCTTTTAGCCAGTTAAAAGTTTGCTTTTGGTTAATGAAACTTGAGCGAGCGCTTAACGAAATGCCTTTGTTCAAACTACACAAGAGACCGGCGCGCCGCATTCTATTCTATTTTTTCTCTTATTTTTATATTATTTTTCTGTTTCATGTTTGGGTTCAGCTGAGGGCGAACTTCACTTTTGGAAAAAGCTTCCACAGCTGTCCAGAGATGCGTTCGCCGAGTGAAAGATACTTTTGGGGGGGCGGGAAGGGGGAAAGATGCTCAACTTGAATGTGTGATTGATGAATTGCTTGCAAAATGGCAAACAACTTGAAATAAGAACGAAGAACGCATACGCAGTGAAGTTGATGATGGCCAAAAGTGGAAGTCGAATATGCCAAATGCCGTCGCAATGACCTCTTTAATGGTCTTCTTGCCGCATAATCTAAAATGATGGTAGGAAACACTTAACGAATACAATGAATACGAAAGATATTTAGAAAATAAATTTAGCTTCACTGACAGTCCCAGAGGGGGTTGGACAAAATCGATTTTCAGCACAATTAAATTATAAGCTACTTTCTATTCTTTTCTATTCTATTAATATAATATAAATTTAGCAATGTATTTTCAGTATTGTTATATCTGTTACACATATTATTGCCCCCTTCTGAGCCTATACTTCTTCCATCAACTTTAATTCCTACATGAATGCGAGAATATTTGTCGGAATGTAAGACTTGTTTCCGTAAGATAATACATCCTTTCCTGGCTATGGTGCTAGAATCTGCTATGATGTGCCTTCAGAATTCTTCCTCAAGATCAGCAAATCTACATCCTGTCAAGAGACCGGCAAGTAATCTTACTCTGTTCTTCCCCTTGGTTATTACTTGTTAAACTCATTTTTAACTTGACTTGTCTTAGTCCTGGTGCCTCCTTCGTTCGGGATTCAAGTTGGTCTAGCTTGGTCCTTGCCTCACAAACTACTTTAAGAGTTATTTTCATACTGATAAGTGTATTTAATGCTGCTTGAAAATCATCCCTTTTGCAACACATTTGAACTACGAAAATTTGCTAAAACATGTGTTCAGCTGCCATTTCATCCCTAGGATGAATATCTAAACATACTAAACATACTACAATGTACTTTTAGTAGCACTTTTATTGCAATTCCGAAAGATTACTAAACAACATTTCTTAAATTGTACACAGTTTAAAGCACATAAATCAATTTTGGGAGCTTTATTGCAAAATCTTCTCCCGAAACTTGTAAAACAAAAGAAACACGGCATAATACGGCTAGTTTTAACTGCAACAGAAAGCAGTAAAAAACAAAACAAACAAACAAAATTGACAGCCAAACTATTTGCGAGTAAGTGGAAAACAGTGGTTCAGTTAGGGAAAGGAAAAATAAACATAAAAATTAGATTTTTTTTCAAATCATTGGCAAAACAAATCTCTCGGAATTTGGAAAATTACTACGCAGCAAAAAAAAAAAAAAAAAACATTTTGGGAAACTAACAAATTCGTACAAAGTGGGGGAAAAGTGCTCTGCGAGTGTTGTTGCACGTTGTTTTTAGCGCTACTTTGTAGTTTAACTGCCACAAGCAGGTGGCATTAGCTGCTGCAAATGGAATTGAGGCAGAGGCAGTGACAGAGGTAGAGCTTAAGCGAGGATTACATTTTATGGACCATACGAAAAAACTGAAGTAAGCACTTATTGAGTACAGAGTACAGTGTGACACCTACCATTTGTATTTGATGCAAGAGCCATTTATTTATTGCCGTGTACTCAGCTAGCAAGAGAGCAAGTTAAGCTGAAGTGCCACTTTCATCAGCTAGAGTCAGCTAAAGAAGAATGCAAGAAACCGACCAAACAACAACTGAATGCACATATGAGTTCGCATAGCGAAATAAACAACATTTAGTGCATATTTAGTGCACAGGCAGGTAAAACTCTTACAACCAGCCCAAAAAACCGGCCAGCAGCAACTGCATCCTATGGCTTATAGCTCAACTCGGCTGTCTCATCTGGTTGTTAGCAGGAAAAATGCATGAATGCTGCTTCTGCTGCTTCTGCTGCTGAGAAAGGAAAAATGGAAAAGGCAAAGACAACACGAGACACGAGGAGACATGAGAAACACAGAGAAAGAAAAGCGGACAAACAGGCCGCCAGCCAGTCGACAGAAAAGAAAATGGCCAAACATGTTGGCTATGTTCTATGAATAACGACGACGACCCAGGCAACATCAGCAGCATGGTCGGAGGGGCATCGGATAGCAGCGGGTAGCGGTAACAAAAGCAGAAAACTTGGCGTGCTTGCTTGCAATCATCATCATCATTATCATCATCATCATTATGAACATCTGTGAAGGGAACTGCTGCATGCTGCATGCAGCTTGTAGTTTTTTCTTCAACAGTTTTTCACTGCCACATCATGGATTGAGCGACAGGGAAACATGTTTTTCAGCACTGCAAATTTTACATGGCCAAATACGAAACGAAACCAAGCCAAAAAGAAGCGTGCATATACAATCCACCGTTTGGACCGACCACACGTCAGTCAGTCAGACAGTCGCTCACTCACTCACTCACACAGTTAGTCAGTCTGTCATTCATTTAAGTCTGCTTAGAAGTTGCTTCGTTGCCTGCCGCAAATATCTTCAAAGGTATTATGATAAACTCAGCCAAGAGCTAAGAGCCAAGAGAGCACATTAAACTACGACTCAGGGCAAATTTCTTGCATGCAGCATATGATGCACATGCCCCTTGGAGCACACACACTCACACACAATAACACGGCAATTAGAAACAGCAAGCATTTTGCCACAGGTCAGCAGAGAAAGAGAAGGACACAGAGAGAGAGAGAGAGAGAGAGAGAGAGAGAGAGAGAGAGAGGGAGAGAGGACGGAGTGCAAGGCATTCTCAACCATGTAGACACGTATAATAGTAGTTGTATTAGGCTTAAGCCGCTCCCAACACACACATGACCAGCTTAGCTGTGGGCGAACTTCGAGACTCAAGTTTTACCAAAAAGCACCACAAAACGATGAGCAAACAACAACAAAAAAGAGGAAAAGACCACAAAGAAAGCGCCAAAAAGCGAAAGAACTTATTGTTAGATAAGCAGCCGGAAAAGCCCACGAGATTCAATGAAACGCTGTGGTTACATTGATCTCACCTGTCCGCTCATCGAATGCTTAATCTAATTACAGACTTCAAGTGGAATAAGCGGGAATTCCAGGCAAATGTCAACGAATGTCTAAAAGCAAAAACTAACTTATTTATTTATCTCCAATTTGAAAAATATTTAAAACCCCGTCGGGAATCGAAATATAAAAATACTCCGCCAAACTCACCAAACAATAAACCATACAATTTTAAAAAGAAATTTGCAAAATAAAAAATTAATAGATATAAAGTTTTTAGATGTAAAATATGAGATAACTGGATTATTAAAATGTAAAAATGTTCAACCCAAAACTTCGTAATGCATTTAGTTATGCACTGGAAATTAAACGTATTGAAGAGTGATACAAGGAAAGAGACCAAATAGAAATAGGAAAATCTCAGAACCTGTGGCTGGAAGATAAAATCACCAAAACTTAAGCACGGTCAGAGTCTTTCCTGACTTAGCGAATTCTGTTCTAGGAACAGAAAAGTTAAGATGACCTAATATAAAAAAGGGTTTGAGTATCTTCACTTTAAGTTCTCACTCGTTACTTCTCGCTTCTTAACGTTTTACTAGGTCTGATTTGGTTTTTCTGGGTTTCACCAATCCTTGTATTGCATTTTGATGCCTAATTCATTTCATTATCCTTTTATTTTCTTTTGACTTTACATAATTTAATTTGTTTCTCTAACTCTAACTTTAATTGTAATGTTAATTTTACAGATTTGAAACCTTTTTTAAAATTGTGGACTTATTACAGTCCACATTAAATAAATAAATTACTATAAATAAATCTTGTGTTCGAAGACAGCCCGTATAAGTGTTCCACGATTAATTAACGACGGAAGAATAATAAATAGAAGTCTACTAGAGACTGAGATCCCAGTTGATATCAAGTTTATGCAAAATATTGGCTTTCGCCAGTAATTAACAGATTCAATTAAATTTGTAAATGCTGAAACTTCCAACTCAATAACATTCGCTGGTTTTACAAGTTTCTCCGAAAATATTCCCTCTCCTTAGAAAGGGCTTTGAGTCAACGACATTTGGGGACATTGCAGAAAATTTGGATCCACTCTCAACTTAAATTTGGCTATTAGCGATTTCACCATCAATTATGTATCTTTGAAGTTGTTCGTTGACTTAACTTGAATTTTCGACTGCTACAAAAAATGATTTTGCGCGTTAAATCAGTGCGGCTTACCTATTTAGAAAATAATTGCGTTGGGCGTAAGAAACTATATTTTTGCAAGTCTTTTATTTTGTTGCCGGTCGATGGTCGATGTTAAAGAAGTTTAAAGTATTAAAATCCTGCAATCACTTTCAAATTGACTGCTACGACCCACATCAACTTTATAAGTACTCGTTCCACTCCAGGCAAACTTTGTTAGCACTTTATAAGACAAACTTGCACACTTTTTCTCAAAGCGTAGGCAGCTGAGACTCTTCTGCCACCAAATTCAGCGCCCACAATAATAAAATTTTGCACTAGCGCACAAAATCACAAGGAGTGAAACAGTTTACAGCGCATGACTATGAGATATCATAAATACAGCTCGAAATATTTGTAGATATTTTAGGAGCATGTGGCTATTACAAACTATAAAAATATACGACAAATATTGTTATTGCGTCTTGTTGTTAAGCAATTGAGGGAAATTATGAAGTCAATATCTTCTATATTATCTGTAATAAATGAACTGTTGATGCTGATCTAGTAAACATATGTGTAAATACTTTATGAGTATATTAGGGCAACTTTAGTGATACCCGATTTAACCATTCCTAGTAGGTACAGGGTATGCTTATAACAACAACGATAGCCAGACGATTCGCAGCTTTAAAGAGGAATTTAATTATAGCGAAGCTCCCAAAACAAAAATCACAAAGAAAAAAGAAAAAAACAACAAAAAAATAGAAAATTAAATGCGAAGCACTCGTCGTAGTACAAATCATCATCAGCAGTGCAGCCAGAAGCTAGCCCGGTCCGACAGAGGGCCAGACCAGGAACGCAACACACAAAGGTATAGGAGAGGAGCGAGGGGGGATCGGTACTCAAAGGCCGCCTACAGTCGTTGCTCTGTGCCGCCGTTCATTCGTTGTTATTGTTGTTGTTGTTGTAGCTGTTTTTCTGCTTTTCGCTGTCGGGTTTAATGAACGGAAATCTCTTGCAAATATTCAATTGCTATACACAGACTGCACATACATATTTACATACATACATTTACACACACACACACATACAAGCAAATGCAGTATCAAGTGGAGTGTGCATGGAGCATGTTATATACACTCATATATAACATACATATATATATATATATATATATATTATATACTTATATATATAGTCAGCATACGATATGGTCGCATCCACACACTGTGGAAGTCAACAGACAAAGCGCGCATGTCGAGCAACCGACAACCACGATGATGATGATGATGATGATGATGATGTTGTTGGGATGATGATGATGATGTTGATAGGCCGAGAAAAGTGCAATGTGCAATGTGCGTTGCTGCTGCTGCCTCACAGACCAATGATAATTAAGTTTGATAATGATGTTGCCGCCCTGCGGCAGCCAGACAGGTTGCTTGCTAGAGAGTAAGCAGCTGCCACACAACCGCCGCAGTTTTTCGCAATTATTTCAAGTAGTCAACGGCAACACAGATTTTTTTCCACAAAAAAAAAACATTTTCCCCTCAAAAACAAAAAAGAAGAAAAGTTCAACTCGCCAATCCGACGTTTGAATACTCATTTAAATAATTTTGATAATGTATATTTTTCTGAACGATCTTCATAGATCCACTTTTGCGCTGCTCTAGCTTTAGCCACGAAATGCAAAATGTTATTGTATGAATAAATTTCAGGTTTTCAATATAAATATTTCAGTTAAAAATTTGACAAGAAACTAGTCTTAGAGTATTTACATATTTTTTTTTTAATTTAATAATTTATTTAATGTCAACTTAAATCTGTGTCGACAGAAAATAATACAAAAAGTAAAAAATATATTAATTTAAATTAAGAATTTAAGATTATATTACAGATTAAAAATAAATAACGGTGAAATGCTCAGATACCATATGTAATACCATAACACGTGACACAGAACGGGGTGGGTGTAGTCAAGAAATACCGATCTTTCAATAGATTTGTAGTAAAATGTTGGAAGAGTTTCCTAGTAAGCTTGCTTCCAATTTTGGAAACTATAGTTCTTAAATTACGGGAATATGGGATTTTGGAAATTTAGAGGCAGCAAGGGGCGTGGCTGAAAAAAATTATTAGAGAAGGTGCCTAGTAATCTACCTTCCAAGCTTTTGAGAATTTTGATGACTATATTTCTCAAATTGTGTGAGACATATGGTTCCATCGATTTACACTAACAGAGGTATCGAATTTTGGAGGCGTGGCCATTTAATTCTTTATCGAAATAGGGCAGTAATAAACTTTCAAAATATGGTGACTCTAGCTTGAAATTTGTGCAAATATGCGCATTTCAAATTTATGGGGTCGAAGTTCCTAGGGGCGGAGAGTGTGGGCGTGGTCTGAAAATGTATATGCCGATCTTTGAAGGTTACCAGCAAGTTATCATTAAAATTGTGGAAGATATGCGGTTTTATTGATTAACATTTTCCGAAATATCAGCTTTGACGATTATGGGAGCGCCGGAGGTGGGCGCTGCATATGCCGATCTTTGAAGGACATCGCCAACAACATATCAAATTTGGTGACTGTAGCCTTAAAATTTGGACTATATGTGGCTTTTTAGATTTGCGACTATCGATTTAATTGATTTCCCAGCCTCCTAGTGGACGTAGCACTCCAATTTTTACACTTTGTCCCGGGCACAGACTAATATATGTTCCAAGTTTCAAGGCTTTAGCTCAAAGGTATCGAAAAAAGTTACGTTTATAAAGACGGACGGACGAACACACGAATAGATGAGAGTATACAAATTAGAAACACTTATAAGATTTGGATTTTGGGGAAATTGGAATTAAAAATATTTTATGTTATTAAAAATGTAGATCGCTCGGATACATATGTACAATAAGCAATTATAAATATATCTAAATATAAATAGGTAAATATAAAAATATATATCTCGAAGATATGGCTAACTGTAAACCGCATTCACTTGAGATAAATATTTCAAATATTTCTTTCGCTTTTGCGAAGAGTGTAAAAATGAGCAGAGCATAAGATTAACTGAAGCCTGGGCCTAGGCCTAATGCCAAAAACATATTTATAGGCTCGCCGCTGCACTTCACTCTCTCCCTCTCTCTCTCTCACACACACACACACACATTTGCAATATTAATAATCTGCTGCCATTGAAAGCCATACAAGGCGCGACGACGCCAACGACGACGGCGACGTCGACGCTGCCGCTGTACGTGTCAACATTCGACGCCGGCTGCGCTGCCAGCGACGGCGACTGCATGCGCGACGGCGCATATAAATTTTGTGTTCTTTTTTTTATGTTTTTTGAGTGGTCTAGGAACTTTTGCGCCATTGCGAGTGTGGCATGCAACGACATCAACAACAACTTATCTGCGAGGCACTGCACGCAGACATACAGTGAGAGTAAGAGAGAGGAGAAGAGTGTGAAGGAGAGCAGGCACACAAAAGCTAGCGAAACATGGCACAGTGGTTTCGTTGGGGGGGACAACATTCATAAAAAACAGCGTGGGAAAGTTTGTAATAACAAAAATCAGAACGAAAAACAAAAAAAAACTTTATCTGTTTGGTAGTCAACTGAACGAAAAGCATTAAATATAAGGTAAAGTAACGAAACCTTTTAAAATAGCTAATCAACAATTATAATAAGTTTTTCACTTTTTAAACAGTGGAAGCAAAAAAAACATTCTGAACCAAGGCCATATTTTCAAGTAACATTTAAACGAGACCACTTAAAATCTTAAAGGTAAATAAACAAAGTGTTTCGTTTTAAAACAAATTCCTATTGCTAGAAAATTCCATTCGAAATTTGAAATATATATAAATAACACAAATGTAATCTCATAATTTCCTGTTTTTGGTTCATGCTACTTTTTGTTATTTCATAAATAAATTCATACTCCACTGTGCAATAGCCGCAAAATGGCTAGGCAGCAATGCACTATGCAGCTAGGCAGCAGTGGCGTTGGCAAGGGGGGCTACACCCCAGAGAATTAGCGAGAGAGAGAAAGAATTGAGTAGCGCCGTTCCCCATTGGCCTTTGTCTCTTGTAACTGCGAACTGTGAGCTGTGAGCTGCCTGCTTTTCCTGTGTTGGCATTGCGTTGTTGTTGAGTGCACAACAAATATTGTCGCCGGCTAGGTCGGGAAATCAACGCACTAAGCGCAAAGAATTCCGCTCCAACCCCACTCCCCCCACTAGTCGCCACACAACCAACCGCCGGCGACGCGAAAGTAAATAGTAAACAAAAATAGTTTGCAAGCCAAAGTAAAAAATATGCAAAAAAAACTGCAAAGACAGCAGGCTGCACAACAGCAGCAAAGCGAGAAACAATGAGAATGGCAAAGGCAAAGGCAAAGGCAAAAGCAAAGCAAAGGCAAAGCGAAATGCAAGGCACAAGTAAATAAAAATAGCGCAAAATAAAATGTGAAACAGCTTTTTCTAGTTGTTGTTGTTATCATTATTGCTGGGCCAGTTGAAACGAAATTAAAGCTGCTTATAAGCAGCACTGTGTCGCTGCCTGGGCATAAGTATTTACACTAAGCGAACGTGTGTGTGCATATGTGTACGTATATGTATGTATGGACGGGCATGGCCCTACACACTCACACACACACTTATATATATATACGCTTTATAGCATTGTTTTAAACTGATTAAATGCATGGCATGCATTGCGATTGGCAATGAGCAACAACAACAACTGCTTTGACTAGGCCCATAATATTGATAAGTAATCTGCTCGCTCGATTAACAGACTCAGATATAGAAGTAGAGAGAGAGAGAGAGAGAGAGAGAGAGAGAGAGAGTGGGGCAGGGGACAGGGGGAGGGAGGGCTGTTGAAGTTACGTTAAATGTTATATTATATGGCAAACAACAACAAACGAGATTGTTAGAGTTAAGCGCTTGAGTAAATTACTTAACAGTCTGATTAACGCTGCGATAAATTCGTACTAATACTTCACATATGAATTTATTTGTTTGTGTCTAATTACGTTGTTGACTGACAGCCGATTAAAGTTAAAGGTCATCAAAAAGAAAGTGATTTATTATATGATTATTGTATATTAGTCACGTGCCGTAAATGTGGCAATAAAAAGTATTATGGATACTTTAGATGTCAGCGATAGGAAATAAGTAAAGCTTACCAACAAATTATACAAATTTAAATTTAATTTAATTTAAATTAAATTAAAAGTTTTGCTTGTCAAGTGAAATACGATTTATTTAAAGTCCATATTTACAGAATGCAACTAAAAATGTACTCTGTATTGTACGCCTTATCTGAGTCAATATTCACTGCTTCGATAAGCCAACAATCGATATAAGATGTAGAACAAAGAACTCGAGCGCCTCAATGCTTATCTAAATATATACAATAAGCGAATGAGTTTATACATAAAATTAACTAGACATTTTACGCATACCACGTGGTTGAATTGAACTGAAATAGAATCAAATCAAACATTAGCTTACAGCATACAAAACAAAACACAAATCACTGAAAGGTCATTTTATTTGACCTTGAGTCACAGATACACACACACACACACACACACATGCAGCTGATCCAGAGTTCACAGTGCAATCGCCCACGCAAAGAAGAGATAGAAAGAAAAAGCGGGCAAATCATTTCACGCAAAAAAAAACACAAACACAAAATGCCAAGCGAATCAATGCACAAAAATAAGCGATTAAACATTTGTATGCGACGCGTTAAAAATAAAACAAAATTAAAATGCAACCGAAGAAGAACCACAGCTGTAAAACAGAGGCGCAGAGAAGAGGCAATGAACGCTTGATACACGCAAAATGTAAATGCAAAAAAAAACCGAACGAAGCAGCAAAAAACAGAACATAAAAAAAAATAAATAAGTAGCCGACGAAACGAAAAGCACTCGCAATCTGCCAACGCAGCTGTCGACTGCGACGTCGCTGCTGCTGCTCCTGGTGCACACTCGCTCGCACACACACAGAAACAGATAGAGAGAGAGGGAGAGAGAGAGAGAAGAAAAGTGAAACACATTTGATTGAGTTAACGATAGATACAAGCAAAGACAACAACAACAATAAAAACGCACAATGAACTTTTCACGTACTTTTGGACAAATTTACACTTATTTGAGATGCGCATAATTTCGTATTTCGTATTTGGTAGTTGATATCACTTGACGTATGAGTAATGTAAGGCGGATATTACGTATACGTATGCGCATTACCTCCATTGAACTGGCTTTGCCCTATAATACCAAAAATATCAGAGTTCAAGCCACACACACAGTTACATCCATATGCATATATAAATGTATGTGTATATTTTGCAGGAAGGTCTTGGCTTGGCCTGCCACATTTTAAGTATCAAATTACAAAAGGCAACAACAAACAGCAAACAGCATCAATAACAGCTACACGTAAACAAGCCCTTAACTTATGCACATTGTACTCGATTTGCGTGTGTGTGTGTCTGTGTGTAAAAGTCAAACTATCAATTACGATTATGTGCACAAGAGAGACACATAGAGTTATATTCACCAGCTCTCGATATGACTATGACTATACAAAACAATTAGCTGAAGCAGCAAAGCAAACGACAAAGCCTCAAACACAATACTAAATCTCAACGTGTACACTTTGAGATACATCCAACGAACAAGAGAGACAGACTGAGAGAACGAGAGAAACAGGGAGAGAGAGGGAGAGCGAGAGAGAGCATTTGCCAATTTGGAGAAACGAGATGTGCAAAGCACACACATAGATTTACAGCTGCATATACGGATAAATATCTATATACACACATAGCCAAATAGGTGAGTGCAAAGCGGGTCACTTCGTCCCACGCTACAGCAAAAAAAAAAAAAAAAAAAAAAAAGAGCAAGGCATAACCCAAGCTATAATAGCCCAGCCCCAATTCAAGCTAAGATTGACTAAAAATGAACTCGTAAATGTACTACAAAAAAAAACAAGTAGCACATTGACGACGATGTTTAGGAAATAAATGAAAACAATGTTGAGTCATAATGAAATATGAACTGTGAAGCTTGTTGCACTGAAACTTAAAGAAAAGGCAATGCTAATTAATATTTACTTACAACTTGAGATTAAAGTTGCTCAGAGCACAGCAAGATTCGTTTCAAAGGGCAAAGAATGTTCGCTGCACTTTCAACGACCTACCAAGTTGCGAAAAACAATAATAGCACCACGACATTTTTTCTTAGTAATGAAAAAACAAATTTTTTAACTGTGGATTTTGAATATATTTTTACAATAAGGTTATTACTGTTCCTAGAATTCTTTTCAATATATATAATAATAATAGGTCCACTTAAGCACTTTATAGAAATCGATGGATTATTTCTAGTTTTCATATTTTAAATTCACATTTTCTTCGTTTTTCATCAAATGTAATTTTTTAAGTTTTTTAAATATATAATTATATATAAAAAAATATATTTTATTCTTTCTCACTATTTGTAAGACTTCAACCACTCCAGAAAACGTATTAACAAGTTCCTCAAACTGACAAATGTAATAGACACATTTGAAAAAATTTCTTGCGAATGTGGTGCTATTATTTTTTTCGCAACTGTATGTATCTACATAAACATACACATATATATATATATATATATATATATATATATATATACACATAGTTGAAAAATGAGCTCGATGAGAGCAAAAATCTGAGATAAAGACACAACTAAACTAAAAAAAAAAAAGAGAGAGCCAGCGAACAAGCGAGAAAGAGATTTGAGAGGCAAGTGCAATTACGCTTCAATGCATCCATAAGATATTGTATCTGTATTGCTGTATTTGAGATTGTCTCTCTGTGTGTGTATTGTGAGTGTGTCTGGTTTAGAAAATAGAAAAGCAAAACTTGTATTGAAGTCTGTTGCTGTAGCTGATTGACAGTGGTACAACTTGGCAGCTGGACGGACTGACAGACAAATCTATGCAAACGGCAAGCTGACAGACAAGATGCAACATCGTTTCCTCTTCTTCCATGCGAATATATATATATATATATATATAATATATATATATATATATATATTTATATATATGTAGAAAAGACAAGAACTCGCATTCGCATCCGCTTTCGCAGCATCAACTGAAAAACATTGACAAGTTTCTATTAACGCAGAAAGAATCAGTATCACTCTGGGCTCTTGACTATTGTATCTGTATCTATACACAAAGAGATTGCATAAATATGGGTTGAGAGCAGAACGAAAGCAGCCGCAGAGCCACAGTCTGAGAAGAGGCTGTGCAACTCAAATGCAATGAGGCGACACATGCAACAACAACAACAACAACAAGAACAACTGCAACACAAGGCTGCAATTGATTGCAGCAAAAGTTAAGTAGATTATGATGGAAAACTTTTAGACTGACAGACTGACTGACAATGATACGAGAGTTTGCCTGGTTTTGGTCCGTGCTGATGATGATGCTGGTGTTGCACAGAAACCACAGCGGCAGAGTAGGAAAAGTTTTTTTGGCCCAAGTATGTTGCAGTAACTATTGGAAAATATCGAAAACTAGTTTCTGCTCTTTGCCATTGTATTCGACTTACTTTGCTCAGCTGTGTGCTGAAAAGAAAGTCACCAGATGAATTTTGCGTTACTCTAAAGCCTTATCAACGTTTTATAGTTTTTTTTATTTGTTGCAGATACAATTTACACGCTTTCAAATGGCAGACCACACAGCTAAGGGAAGTCCACTAATTGAATTAAAAATAGACTAAATAAAAAACAGAGACAGGGACAGAGACAGAGACAGAGAGAGAGAGAAAAGGAGGGCGGATAACTGAAAATAGGCAACTTCCTTGACAGCAGCAGCGTTTTTACAAGTGGCATCGACTCGAACGCGTTTAACGGAAATTGTTAGTAGCTACAGCAACTAGTTATTATTTTTAGGCCCGATAGCTGTTCAAATTGACTGAATGGCCTAGAATTGAATTGAGCTTGAGGTTCACTGAACTGAAAACTGAAAACTAGTCTACTACAATATTATTCTGTGACGCAGACCACTGTCTGCTAATGGAGTGCAAATCTAAAGATATGTTTTCAAGCCATATATATTTTTAAAGATAGTCTGCTGTCATTTTATTAATTTTATTTCTACCAATATATATTTTAATTAGTTATTATTCCATTCAAATTATATTCAAATAGAAAGATACAAAGACAACATTTACAATTTTTAAATTTGAATTAAAAATGTTTCTAAAATTTATGCGAGGTTTGCAAAACTGCAAAACTGGTCCATTATTTGTGGCATAAAGTGGAGAAGGCCCAATCGGACATACGATTAAAGAGTGTTAGTAAAAGAGTTCCTTAAGGAAGAGTTAGTGAAAGAGTTACTTTAGATCCCCAACCACAAATGAATACAAAAATAACCATAGAAATCGAGGGCTCTGAATTGATTGCAGAGTACTCGAAAAGGTTTATCATTTCATTATGAACAACTTCAATCTTGCGCAACCTTTGAAGCTCAGTCGATCGTACTATCAAAATTCGAGATAGATTATTCTTTTTGCGTTCTTTTCAGAATCGATTTGAGCATGAGTTCACTGAACTGAAAATATAGTTTGATAAAGACCACTATCTGCTAATGGAGTGCCCATTTAAACATATGTATACAACACATCATTTTTTATGAATAGTAATATATAAGTTTGAAGTATTTTTTTATATTTATTTGTATTCCACCTATATATGTCGACAAAGATAAAAAAAAAAGCAAAAACTAGTTTTTTAAAAAAAATTTGCGATATTTCGCAGAGAGAAGAATACCGCAAGATTCGATTGGCACAAGAACTGAAGCGCAACATGCCCCATAGTTGTTAGTTGCACAACCAGTTCCGTGACTCGATTATAGCTAGCGGCAACTCCTCTTCTAAGTGGCAATTACACCAAGATCATGTGATTTAATATTGCTTGATAAATCTCTCCTGAAGCTCTGGATGCCACTCAACCAGTGTATTTCCAGCTTCCAATAGCCAATATTGCCACGGCTACTCGTATCTTATTTAAATTGTAAATGGCAAATACAAGTTTTCCAAAGCATTTCGACTTCTAAACTTCTTATTTTGTTCGTATTGATCGACCCCATACTTGTAGATAAGTACAGAATTAAAGTGAGATGTGTGATTAATTCCAGTTTGATATTGGCAGGGCTCAAATGCCGATCAGCCTCATTAGCTTTATTTAGGTCGATCTCTCTTTGTTGCTCTCCTCTCTCCTCTCACCTCCTCCCTTCCCCAGATGAGTATGAAAGAATAATTAAAAGACTTGTTGATAACTTAATGCAGCCAGCCAGTAAGTGAGTTAGTTAGCCAGGCAGCGAGCAGATTGATGAATGTTTAATTACTGAAACATCTGTTCGACAACGAAATACAATTTTTACATATTTATCGCTACCTGAAAATTGATTCACCCAGCAGGGCTAGGCTATTAAGCTAGTTTTATAGGCCAAAAAACTAAATATATATTTCTGTTTAGACTTACGCAAAAATATTTGTTGTGAGCTTGCTTAATGGGGTTGAGAAATTAATGCTTGCAACACGTACCTGCAAATAGAAGAAAATATATGCACACAGCATTAGTTAGTTAAAAAGTCAATATTATTTTATTATCTTGAACGTTTGAGTGATTTAAGCCAAGCCCCGAAATAAATCATGACGGAAGCAGATATTCCAACTATTCAACTATTTTGCATAAAAAGTTGGAACAGGTTTGGATTTTTTTTGTTTGCAAACTTCACGTCACGTGAATAAATGCATATTAAATTCATTCATTGAATGTACGCACTCAATACAATTAAAAATGAATCCATAGCATAAAGCATATAAATTGATATATTCACTCAAACATATATCAACAGATGTTTAGCTTATTTCACAATTCGAATAGCTCAAAGTATTTTGTGTTTGTTTGTTTATTATGATTGTGGCAAGACAAGTGAATAAAAGCGCCAAAAACTACTTATAAAATCTGTATATTTACCATAAACATTTGTTTCGCACAAATTTTACTTTGATTGGCAAGAATCTCAAGGAAATTAAAAATTACACACCGTGATGAAGACACTCCCCCCTCAATAAGGAAATAGAATCGCATAAGTCGGTCGATACGATATCTAGGCAAGACAAATATTATTAAACCGGTACAATTTTTTGTCCGTTCAGTGTCATTTCGAAAGAGACATTTTGACGTCAGACACTATTAAACGACGCTGAAATGGAACTGGAACTGGAACTGCTGGTAGCCCCAAAATAAGTAAACCGGCACAACAGGTAATCAGTTCGTCCACAACTTGGGTGGAGATCGACTTTTGAGTGCTAATCAAAATAAAACAAGGCTTACGGCTTACACATGTACAAAAGCGAATTCAACAAATGTTGCGCTGCTTGGCAACCGGACGCATTTCGCCTCCAAATATAACAAACAGCACAAAATTATATATCCAAGTAGGTTAATATAACCAAGAGAAGCACGCACACAGAGGAGAGGAGGAGGGAAGAGGAGAGGCGGGGAGAGCAGAGGAGAGGAGAGGAGTCGGCAACACCTTTTTTACCGCTGCAAAATTGAAATATCAAAACACAAGCATAATTTTAAAATCGCATGTCTAACGAAAATTTTTGACAAATTGTTGCTCCCGCTGCTGGATGCTTCTACTGCTGCTGCTGCTGTTGGCTGCTCCAAACAAAAGTTAATGAACTTGCCGGCCAGTCAGCTAGCCAGCCAGAGCGGGAGCAGAGAGTGCGAGCAAGCAAACAACACCAGCTAATGATAATAATATAACACATATACAAATGTACACAAAAAAAAAAATGCGACAGCAACAACGAAAAGCATTTGGCTATGAATGAAAATGCCTGCCTACACCGCGGTTAACTACAACTACAACAACAATAACAGGAACAAAAACAACAACTGCACAAACACCGAGGCACGATTTGGTTTAATCAAACTTTAAAAAAGAAGAAGATAAACATATACAAAAAAATTGTATCGCTAAAGCCATATAAACAGAGAGCAAGAGCAAGAGCTAGACCAAGACCAAGAGAGTGAGAGAGAGAGAGAGAGAGAGAAAGAATGCTGGAGTTCTCAGAGAGCCATTGTGTTAAAAATAATGAGATTAACAGCAAGAGAGAGAGAGAGAGAGATTGGGTCTATGTGGGTAGCAGAATCGCTAAATGATTTCTTTCAGTGCGTCAGCAGCTTGCACGTTTTGGATAATTCATTGTAAAATAAATGTTTAAATTAAGGAGAAAAAAAATTAAAGATTCACTCAGAGCAAATATCGAATTTAGTTGATTGAACGTAGTTGTAGTAATTTATATTACTTATATCAATCTATTTATAGACTACAGCAATTATAATTTAATAAGCCAACAAGCCGTCAATATATCTTAATCGAATTTCAAATTTCTCACTCAAAGTGCTAAATTCGTACATCACTATATATTTGCGCAGATCTTTGTTTACTTTTGTGTATAGTTATGATTTTAAATCTGTACAGTTATCTCTTGTATAGTGTTGTATAACATTAGTAATGATTATTTCTGTCCAACAATAAGTTCGTTGTTTAAAGTAGATAGTTTTTTTTTAGCTCAAAGTGTGAAGAGCTCTTTGTGGCTATCAGGTCACTCACTTACCCAGCAAGTTGTTAAGCTAACAAACTGATACGCCATATATTAAAGCATTTCTAAACTCGAGATATTTGTGTAAGAGCAGGAGTGCTAGACTAGCCGATACTCTGTTAGTTTAGTAATATATAACAACTGATTTATTTATCTGCTGATGCTTGAAGGTATATTGCTGGTGAGCTTTTAAATTGTGGGAGAAATTGGTTTGTATAGATAACCTATCAGCACCCAATTGCAATACTTTGATATTTACTCTTATGTCAATATTTAAAGAAAGTCATCAGCAATCTATCCTGCAAACTTTTTGACTTCAACATTAAAATTGAGCAAGATATGAAATTTGATCGCTTTGCCCATATCGATGCTATTGATTTTCCAACGCCCCAATGGACATAGTATCCCAAGTTCCAAAACAAAACCAGTAGTTGAGAACAAAATCGTCTCTTTCAGTGAACTCCATGTACTGATAGCTGTAATTTGCCAACTATTTAAATACCCTCATGAGTTAAACTGATGTGTGCTCGCATAAATCCAAATTAATACGATGTGTGTTATTTGAAGATTGGATATCGATCAAGTTATTATGTATACAATTAACTTGTAATAAAAATACAAACAAGATCGGCGTGTCAGCTAATTACAATAAGCAAAAGCGAATGTAGGGTAATAAATATTAACAGGTTGCCCGCACCAAAAACTGCTGAGTAAAAGCATTTTTCGTAGCAACAACAAAAAAGCGAATCAAATTTTTAACGATGACATTTGAGTTTTTGGAGCTTGGGAATTAAAAACAAGAAATAACTAAAGCTATTTTATGAACGCCGAGGGCTGCATACCCTGCAAAGGCATAAATTTAAACAAATAACCGATTGTTCTTATGAAAGTTATTTTACAGGGTAATTCTATGTTGATATTATTTTGTTCAAATTTTAAGAGCATAGTGTATCGACTGATATAAGTGGATATTAAATGAATAAACATTAACACGCAGAACTGATGAGCTTGGCTAGAATAATTTTGCAATCAAAAATGTTGCTCATAGATTTGTAGTCAAAATATGAGCAACACTTTAACAATCTTAATAAGCAGAAATATTTTTTTATACAATCTTTATTTTAATTGATTATTTGCAAACTATATGATATAATAATCGAATCTCAATGTTCTCTCTATAAGGGTGTAAAAAAACAAGGGTTTCGCTTAAATGTGAGTTGACTATCATACGATTTATAGATATAATACATAAATAAAATAATTAAATAAAATAAATAACCCAAAATGGTTTTTGCTACCCTTGTAAAGACGAAATGGATTTTCATTGGAAGGAAAATCTTTCGAGTCTTACACCAAATATGGCCAAGCTGCAGGCGGCGCTGACAAATTTGGAAAAGCTGTTTAAACGGCTAAGGAAAAATCGATGGCAATTTTGGATTGGTTCAGTTGTTGTTGCATTGCAATTAGCAGCAGATAACTTTGCTGGGTCAGAAGACTCCCAGAAATAGTCATGCAATGCAACTGGTTAAGAATTGAAGAGAGAGATAGACAGAGACTTATGTTGCATGCGCAACTGTTTGCAACAGCCGGATGCGGCTTGGGCTAATAATGTACAAATAGGTCCAAGAATTAATGGAAATTTGCTGGAATTTTTGCAGCTGCATTGATCAAAATGATAAGCCGCAATTATGATTGCAAGTCACAAATGAGCTTCAATTCAGTTTGCAATTGAATTTTTTTTCTGGCATTATCATTATTATTTGACCAGTTGTAAATAGCCAAGCACATTTCCTAATGTTTCTGAGCAGAAATCTGATTCAAATCGGAATCTACATTTTTATGATAGGAAGTAGTAAATACAAAATATTTGGAGCAAATAAAGCTAAAATGAATTTCAACTTAATAAAACAAACAAAACAAAATACTAGTTTTTGTTTATTGTTTTTTTTTTTTTGTAGTTGTCAATGGACTAAAAGCATTTGATTTATGGCTAGATAAATATAAATAAAGTAAGTATACAATTTATTTATTTAACCTAGACAAAATGCAATCCGCAAAATTGTAAAGATTAAAACTTGAAAAATAATGGTATTTTATTTTGAGCATATATGCGTAATCAACAACAAATAAGTGAATTGGAAATATGTACAATTTATTTAATCTAGACTAAATGTAGTCCATAACATTAAAAAGATTAAGACTTAAAAAAATCAGAAAATGAATAGTGAAATAATTCAATTAAAAATCCTTCATTTAATAAAAATTAAGTTCAAAAATATTTGCGCGTATCAACATTTAAAATAGTGCCAATGATTTTATAGCTTGGGGAAATCCAGATTAACGAAACCAGACCAAAACATTTTATGATTAGAGATTATTAAAATAAAGAAGATATTTAAATCATATACATATTTAAAAAAAATAAAAAACCTTGAACCAATGAGAAATATTTGTTTATATTGATTTATGCACATTTTTATTTCATAAGCCTGATATGAGACTAAATGTTTTTAAATTGAGTTTGAAACATCCTGATTGGACGCAAGCTGTTAATCTCTCCCTGGGGGAAAACACTTGAAGTGAAGCCAGCGAAAGACATATTTAAAACACAATCAGGGGCATTCGCAATTTATTTACTTATTCCATGTCAGTTGACACAATTAAATATTAAAAGTAAAAAAATCTTAAATTTAATAAAAATATAAAATGAATGATTTAGATTAAAATTGATGACAAAAAAAAAAACAATTACGGAAAGCACAAACATGAACTAACTTTTGCTACAGACCCACCAATCCATCATGTTCGTTTAATATATTCATTTTGAGTGTATTTCAATATTGTTACAATAATTCCTCGCACATATGTTTTCTTGTTTTTTTCCAACTTGTAAGCCCTTTTGGATCGCAAGTAACTTCTTTTCACCGTATGCTCCCATACAGTTCTGACTGACAAATCTGACAGCTGTGGAGCCCACACTGCCACACTGCTACACAGACACACCCACTCCCTCCCCAACACTCACACACACACACACACACACACACACACACACACAACATACATTAATGTTAATGTTAAGCTTATGGCACGCATCAGATGTTCGCGACAGCGTACTTAAGAGTAGGAGGTGGGGGTAGGGGGTAGCTAAAGAAAGGAGGGCAGTCATTATCAAAGCCCTTCAAGGTCCTTTTCCTGTCTCTCTTACACTCGCAGCAGGCCAGAGAAAGTCGGCGTCTGTCTTAGAGATTTTTATTTTAAATGGAACCAAAAAGAGAGATGGATGTGGAGATAGGGGAGGTGGGGCTGGAGCTGGAGTTGGTGTTGAGGTTGGGATTCGGAAAGGGGTTACACATACATATATATTATGTAAATTACGAGCACATGGAAAACATTCGGCTCAACAGGAACAACAGCAGCAACAACCAGATCAAGTCCTCGCCGAAAGATGGCGTCGTGCAAATGGCATAAATAAATGGTTTCGTTTACGACTCTGGACATTAACCTGTTAAATTTCTAATGTGTATGCAACAAGAGTCAAGAGTGTCCTGTGTGAAACACTCTCGCTACCCACAACCCCTCCCCTCCCCTATACCACAACCATTACAGGACAGGCAGCCAGGCAGCCACGCAGCCAACCAGCCTGTCATCCGAGCCCGCATTTATCCCAGCAAACGGAGCGCCGCTTTCTCTACACCCTTTGCCCTTTTACATACTCCTTACCCCTCTTCCTGTTTAAGGTTGTTGCTTTTCCGGCCGCAAATAGCCAACAAGCAGCAACGTTTTGCATATTTAAGTAACCAGCAGCGACCTGACCTGACAGCCTGGATGATAATCTGCCATAGTAATGTGACCAGAACCAGGAACAGAAACCGACTGAGGAGAAGTCTACTTCAACTTCAACAGAATGCGACTGCACACAGAAAGAAATAAATGTGCTGCTATTAAATAGCATTAATTTCAGAGTTTAGAAGAGTAAGCTAAATAGATATCCATTTATTTAGAAGTAGAGTAGAAATAAATTAAATTGAAAATAATATGTTATATTTAAATTTAAATTAAAAAAGTGAAACAATTATTTAAATGACAAAAATAAAAATATGCGAAGATTTTGATTATAGAACAAAGTATTGTAAAAGACAAAAATAAGTCAAATTTAAATGTAGTCAAATTGGAAAAACCAAAGACTCTTATTTATTCATAAAATATAATGAAAAGAAAATGTTTCAATTAGCAAAGACATCGCTGAAGCTGTAAGGTTAAAATATATGCATATTCTCATTATATTAATAAATAAACTTTCAATTTTTCAAATTTGCTACAAGTAAAAATATAGGTTTACTAAATAAACAAAAATAAATCTCAATTAGCAAACAAAATGTGAGATTTTTTGTATAATCAATAACACATAATATCTTTCATTGGTTTTTATTTCATTTTATAAAAATTTTTGGATTTTTAATTGTGATTTTTGATTCAGAGGAGTGGTACTAAAGTAATCAAACTTAAGGTGATATAAGTAAAACAAGTTAAGCGAAGCTTTATAAGCAAGAAAGGAATATAAAAGCAATTTGATAACTGCAGTCGAAGGTAAGTGTAGTTAAATAATAGGAAACACAAAGATAACGGAGATTATTTTATTTATAAAGAATTTTAATGTATAATGAATCTCAATACATTAAAAATAAACATCGGATTTTTTTTAAATTATTAAATAATAGAAAATATAAAAAAAAATGTGCAACAAAAACATAAATTTAATTTCGATATCTTTCGCAATAGGCAAAGTTTATCAAAATATGTTCAGTGTAGGTAGCAAGTGGGCTGAAAGGGTTGAGGGAGGGGCGGCGAGTGGTAGAAGTGGTCTCGAAACCGGGTGCAATTGGGTAGGCAGGCTGGGCACAAAATCAATAATGATTACATTTGAGCTGCATATTTAACCAGCACAAAAGGGGCACGAAGATTTGTTTCTGCCCGCCGTCTAAATGACATTTAAGTGGGGACTAGTGGGAGGGAGGGCAGGGGGGAAAAGTCTTGGCTTGGTCAGGTGGTTTGATGGTGGTCTTTGCCCCGAGAGAGAGAGAGAGAGAGAGAGAGTGTGAAAAATGCAGCAAGCACAAACAAAACATACGAAATAAAAAAAAACACAAAAGACGGAAGGCGGTTAAGTGCTCGAAGGCGGCAGCAGCAACAATAAACAAAAAGGCGACGCCCACTTCTAAAACGGGTAGAGGAGTGCACCCCACCCACCCTCCCCCAACCCCACCCACAAACCCCAGCAGCACTTTAGCTTTGAGCTGAGCTGAAAACGGGTTGAGTACATTGCGCTGTGGGGCTTCGAAGCAAAAGAAATGCAATAGCAAGAGGAAACTGCAATAAGTGGCGCGCAGGGTCAACAATAAAAAATACGAAAGAAGGAGGATGAGGAGGAGGAGTAGATGGAGAGTGGGGCAGACAGAGAGGAACGGCACTCAATGCAGTCAACGGCCTACAGACGATGGGCAATAAGTACAAAAAGAAAACAAAGAAGAATCACAGATAGAAGGAGGGAGGATGTGGTGTGGAGGGGGCAGACCAAGACGAGACTAAGCTCAAGCTCAACCAGTTAGAAATTGCAGCAGAAAAATGCAACAAAGTACAGCTACCAATCTGATACATACACACACACATGCACGCACACACACATACACACACACACATACACACACACATACACACACACATACACACACACATACACACACACATACACACACACACACGCACACACCCCTCAAACGTTTTATGCTCGCTTGGCAGGTTGAAATTCAACGCAGCAGAACGAGCAAAGCGACAAGGCAAAGTAAATGCAGAAAAAAAATAGCAAAGAAAATATGCACACAACAATAGCAACAGCAACAGCTAACAAATGAAAGGCCAGGCAAAAAGAAAAAAGCAAAAACACAAAATAGGCACAGTGCGAAGAATGTGCAAAAGGCAACAGAAACAACAATAACAACAACATGAGCTGCAGCAGCAAACTAGAAAATGCATCATAAAGCAAACGCCAAAGCAATTGCAACTGAATGCACCGCTAAGAAGCACACGAAGAAGAAGAAGAGCAATAAATGCAGCAGCACCAGCCCGACTCAAAATGTACGCTGGGTGACTGGACGGAGCGAGACAAGTTGCTGCATATCATTCACACACACATTTCAAAAAGTTATAAAGAGCAACATTAAAGAAATGTGTTATTCAACGATTTAAGATCTATTTATCATTTTGTTAAAGAAAGCTGTTATATACATCTTGAATGTATATAACAGCTTTCATTATTTATATTACATTTATACAATAAGAGAAATGGACAGGATGCATGCTTAGATACTTATGACCTAGTTTTCCTATATTTTGTTGTTAACTAGTGTCTGAAATGTGACTGCACAATAAATGAAATTCCTTGAGATTCACTCACTAATTTCTTGAGTATATTTAACGATTATTAAATACATATGTGTGAAGGATGATATTCAAATTTTTGTAAAGTAAATTGTATAACAATTTAGCCGAGAAATTTATCAAATCAATCAATCAATTTTAAAAAATAATCTACTTTCAGAAAATATAATTTTTTGCAAAAAACATTAAATATAAAAATATAAGTTGTTTTAATTGAACAACTGAGTCAAGAAATTTGGAACTAAAATTGTTCACAAAGATTTTATAAACTTGAAAAGTAAAACTTAAATATTTTTTTCAAGAAAAACATTAAATATCAAATATAGAAGAACATTGTATATATATATTTTTTCATAATTTTATAAAGAAATGTGTTAAAACTGGAATTTGCAATTAAAATTGTTCACTAATTTTAAATCTCACATATTTTTTTAAATAACAAACGATTAAGAATTTTTTTTTTTAGAAAAACATTAATTGTAAAATATTACACCTAGGCATATTATTAACTTGTGCAGAAAAATGGTAACTCAAAATATTAAAACAATTTGCCAATCAGAATATCTTAAATCTTTTACTTTGTACGCTACGCTCTAAGCTCTAAGCTCTCCTACACACAAACAAATCGAATAAAATAATACAATGGCATATATGCACATATATTTGTACAATTATTCACATGCATAATAAGTCAATTTATTGCATAAATAGACATTACTTCACTGTGCTGAATCACAAGACGTTTTATTATTATTATAATTATTATAATTAAGAGAACAATTTGTGAAATTCGGCATTCAAGTTTAAAAAAATTTATATATAATATATATTCATATTTAATGTATATATATATATATATATATATATATATATATATATATATATATATATTCATATTTCATTTTCATATATTTATAATCAAGCTTATAAATTTATATAAAAAAAAATATATATATATATATATATACATATATATATACATATATATATATAAATAACATATATATATATATATATTTATTTATTTATATATATATAAATTTGCAAAAGCTTGTTGTCGTAGAGAATTCCCAAAATAAGTCGAATAGCAAACTTAAAGATTTCTGGTTTCAACGTCAAAGTCAATAAATGAGCAAGAGTAAATATATCGCTGATAGTTTTTTTTTTTTTATTTTTTTGTTTTGTTTATTTGCGTATTTAAGCAAGCCAAACCCGAATTTGGCGAGCGGCATGCCAAGTGTAAATGATTTTAGTGACAAGGTAGCAAAAATTCCAACAACAAAGAAACGCCTCAGCTTGAAATCAACAGACTAGAAGAGAGAGAGAGAGTGACACGTAGAGAGAGAGAGAGATAGAAAGGGAGAGAGAGAGACTCGGGTGTAAATTCAAATCTGTCTCTTTTCAAGTGCAGCGAAGCGACGACGACGACGACGACGTCGACGTTGCCTTAAAAGTAATCACAATTGAATTTTATAGGCGGCGGGGCAGAAGGAGAAAACAACAACAGCAACAACTACTCAAAAGTTGATGCAGTTGGTGTTGTGAATGAATTTCGGCCTGATAAGAATAATGCTCATGCAACGCCACGCAATGTTTAACAAACGGAAGTGATTAATGCAAAAGGGCTACCAAAAGTTAATTCTTAAAAAAAAAAAAATCGTGCGCATTGCTGCCCACGCCAATTAGAAAAATATACATAAATCCCAACTGGTAAACGCCAGTGTTGTACAATGAAAAAACACTCATACATTGAGCATTTGAGAAAGAGAACAGAGAGCGGCTTGCGCAAGAGCGCAAGAGCCAAACGCAAAGGCGCGTAAATGCAAGGCACAAAAGGAAGCAAATAACAACAAAAAGAAGAAGCAAAAACAAAGAGCGCTCAAGCAAACGCAAAACGTGAGAAGCAAATAAGAAAATAATGCGACGCCGCCGCCGCCATAAAAAAATCAATTTAAAGCGGCGTGGGGATGTGAATGTATATATATATATATATATATATATATATATGTGGGTTTGTGGATGCTGGCTGTGCTTCTTTTTTTGCACTCTAAGAGTGGAGTTAAGCTTTGCATACCAAATTGCAAATACCCTAAATTTTTTTAATTTTTAATTAATTTATATTTAGAATCACTTTTCATACATGACAACAAAATTATTGACGATTAAAAATTTACTTATTGCACAATTTAATGTAATTAATTCATATTTTTTCTTGTAATATAATTACTTAATAATTTTAAAAATTGTTGCAACTTTTTTTATTGATTCAAATCATACAAATGGAGACATTTGCAAAATAAACTCAATTTAAACATTGATTTGAACAACTTCAAAAACTTCTCTGGTGAAAAGGGCATAAAAACTGTATACACCGCACACACACACACACATGCTCACACAGACACGCAACACGCGACGGCTTTGCCGGCTGATGATGAGAAGAACGAGAAGGCAAATATGTGATAAAAGCGAGAGAGAAGGGAGAAGGAACACTTAATTATGCTTAATTTGTTGTTAATCAAACTGACAAACAATAAACTTAATAAACCGTTGTAAACCTTTTGCACCAGCACACGAGAGAAAAAGAGAGCGAGAGAGAGAACTAAAAGTACGCGGCAGACAACAAAAAGCGGGTTAAAAATTGCGTTGGGCAGTCAAAATGTGAAGAAAAAAATAAATTGCGCTCACGTTTTTTATTATTTTCTCAATTGTAGCTGTAGTTGTTGTTGTTGTTGTCGTAGTATGTTTTGTTGTTTTCTGTTTTAGTTTTGTGATTTGTGTTTTTGCCGCTTTTTTCAAATATTGCTGTTTTTTACACTGCGCTCTTCCTCTTTGTATTCTTCACGTTTCAGACTTTATTGCAATTTGCAATTTGCAATTTTAGACGCGACGCGCTGTTTTTGAGATATATTTTTGTTTGTTGTTTTTCTCTCTTGATATTTTGTAGTCACAGTGTATTGCATGGGGACGCGAGACAACAATTGCTATACATAATACAATTTTATTGGGTCTCTCTGCCTTGCTTATGTATTTTCTGAATTTTCTGTATTTTTTCACTGGCCAACAAATCGAAACGTTGCAACGCGCTGCGAGCTGAACGAACCGTACACCACCATTAAATTTTTATAAATGACTCAGTTTTGCGCTCAGTATTTCTTATAAGAACAAACACAACCCAAACGGGCTGTAACAATCGCTCTCTCGCTCTCTGTCTCTGTGGCTCTCTTTTGGAGTGTTAACGCCACCCGCAGTGCTGTTAATTAACATGCTACTCAAACTGTTAACTCAGCGCTAAATGAGTGTGGTGACTGCGGTTCAAAATAACGTTGCATACGCTTGGGGATGTGCGCTATGTTAACATAACAGCTGACTGTTAACCAGGAGTGTGTTTGTTCACAGCCAGTGAGTGCGTTATGTGTCTGCCAAAACTATAGTTGTCCCACTTGCACTTGTTGCGCACAGCATGCGACAGTGTTGAGTGTATTTCTGAGTGCACATTTTAAATGAATTGCAGCAGTGTGTGTGTGTGTTATGTGTGTGTGGCATGATAAAAAAGTGCTGCCAAGTTGAGTGAAACTCGAATGCATTTAAAAGAAATTTGTTTGTTTTATGTTGTTTTTATTAAACAAGGATTAATGAAAGTAGATTAATTTGTACATATTTTCAATTGAAATTGAATTGAATTTAAAAAATACCTTTGAAATTCCATCTATACAAATGCATCGCAATTAACTGTGAAAAGGCTTAACACACAATTTTCCATAAACAAAGCAATTTAATTTAATTTATCGTATTCATATTTCAAAAACTAAATCATAGCAAAACTAATTGCATTGAGTTCATTTCTAATAATTGCATTAGCAGCGAAAATTTGATTGAGTATTGCCAATCTCAATAGCAAAAAGGTCAAATATATTAAATTAAAGATATATTACATGTAGGTAGATAATTTAATTTAATTTGTTGGCTCAAAATGTGATTTCGAATAAGAAAACTATTTATCAAAGAGCCTAAATAAAATGAAAAGACCTCATTAAATATGCATAAATTATTTATAATTTAAAGCTTTGGTATTTTTGTGTTTTTTTTTTAATGAAAAATATGGAAACAAATGATTTTATATTTAATATTATATTTAACTTAAACTTTAAAACGCTCCGTTTCAGGAACAGTTATAAATTCGAATTTTATATGCGAAATCAAAATAATACTTGCTGAAGGCCAATTCTTTCATCTGTTTTTTAATAAATATTATTACACTAAATTGTGTTTTATATTTTCAAATTGAAACGATTCTCAGCAAATATGCAACGAATTATTTAACAAAGTGCAACAAGCAAAAACAAAAACCAATCCAGTGTTGAGAACTCTTAACGAAATGCATCAGCTGATCGCTAGCTGCTCAGCGCAGCGTTGCCACATGTATTCAAGAGGAAAACGTGGCCTGACATCATTGCCAGGATGAGTAAAAGATTTAAATTGATGAAAAATGTATTTAAATTTATATCACTGAAGCGATCGCGATCGAAAAATGACAAAAGAAAAGAATCTATAAAATATGCCTGCATATGGAAAGTAAAACATATAATATATTTGCATTATGTACTCCACGCAAGCAAAAGCAATGATTGATAAAGTTAAGAAATACAAATTTGCTCAAATATTTGCAAAACCTAAAAATTAGCAAATAATCTAGAAATTAACTAGACTGCTCCAATCGGAATATATCCACACTGTATATATTGAATTCAGATATTACCCTTCATTACATTCCCCTCACAAGCAGTTGATGGAAATACTCGTTAGATAATCCGGGTTAAAATCTTGCTTTGAACTTAATAATCTGAATATTTAATCACATTTGTACTAAAATACCTACATACTGGTATTGATTCGATACACACAGTTGCGAAGAAAATAATAGCTGCACTCAAGAAATCTTTTCAAAGTTTTCGATTTTAAAACGAGAAAACTTTTCGAGAAGTGAAAGAGGCTCTTAAAAAAGGGAGAAAGAAACAAACAGTAATTTTATGCATTCCCCACTTATTTAAATTTAATTAATATTAAAATTAACAAATTATATATGAAAAACGATTAACTTTATCGAAAATTAATATCATAATTTTTCAAATTAAAAAAATTAAAAAAAGGAAATGATTCATAATTCCTTCCTTTATGGGGAAAATATATTTCTACGTAATTTAAAAAGAATTCCAGGAGCTGAACTAACTTTAATCTATAAGGGGAATATTAAACAATATATTAACAACTTAATGATTTGTTTTTCGCAAGTAAAAAAATCGCATTATATTTTTACCATTAAGATAAGATAAGATAAGAAGTTAAGAGAGATTTAGAAACAGATAGGTGAACAGATATACTGTTAGACTGAAGCATAGAGAATACTATGTTGTATATTAACTATAGTAAATTTAACTCCTAGCCGAAAGATATTAATCTTAACTGAATACAATACCAAGATGAAAAGTTTTTACTGCCTCGTCTAATTAAATTAACTTTTCTGTATGGGTATTTTGCAAAAAAAAAATAAAAATCGCCTTTGTTTGCCACAAATAACAACAGAAAAAACGAAGAAGCAAATATTACACACTGTTAAATATGTATGTACAAATGAAAAGAAAAACATTTGTGTTTGTGCAGCAGCCAAAATAAACCCAAAATGGAATATTATTCCATATGCTGCGTGCAAATCAGATTAAAATATTGCAAAAGCGCTAAATGCCGCACACATCTGTCGTTTGACTATATATATATATATATGTATATATATATATATATGTGCCACATGCCCCTTCAACGTTTTGTTACTTGCAGCAGGACGTGCACAAACATAAACACGAAAGTCAATTAATTGAATAAAAATAAAAATTTATTTGTGTTCCACACAAAAATTGCAAACGAAAAACATACGAAAAAAATATCTTTGGTCAGCGGTGGGTTAATTGGGGGTTGTGTGTGTGTGTGTGGGCGTGGCACATATTTAAATGTCACACGCATAAATACACACAAACAGAGAGAGAAAGAGAGAGAGAGAAAGAGAGAAAGAGAGAAAGAGAGAGAGAGAGAGAGAGAGAGAGAGAGAGACAGAAGCAGTCAAGTTATTATAAAAGTGCAACGAGATGAAGCGGAAGCAAATATGAGTGCAACAGCAGAGAAAACCCGACTAGGAGATACCCTAGACACACCCAAAGTTAACACTCATTTTATGTATGTATAAATTATTTCGATCCATGATTCTTTGTCGATCCTATTGAAATTTGATTGTTCCTCAAAGTTCCTGAAAATTGCTTAAGTTGTATTTTAATCAATTTTTTTATTTCGGTAATTGATAAAAGAATTTATATTTCGAATTTATAGAGTAGAATAGTATTAGAGAGATATGGTATTACTACAGTTAAGTAATGATACACCAAGCTATATTCCTTTAAGAGTTTAAATCTATATCTTGAGCATTGTGACTTTTACTGCAATCGTTAATTGCATCGATTTTCATCGATTGAGGGAGTTATCGATAAAATGTAATACACTTGATATACACTTGGTGTTCGGGAATTTATATTTCAAACTTATAGAGTCGAATATTTGTTTATTGTGCATATCAATAATTTATATATATATACTTCATCCAATCGGGGAAGCTTCATTCTTTGCACAAGGTCATTTTACACTTTTTACACACTTAACGCATTTTACACATTGTTAATGGTGTCGGGGAATATAAAATGAATTGCGGAAATATATTATTTGGGGAAAGGGTTAAAGTTGGCAGCTGGGACTGCGATAAGTGTGGAGCTTAATTAAATTGCCATGGCATCCAAAGTGCATAGACCGAGAAAGAAATATCTCAGCCACAAAAGAGTGCCTGCCATCATCAATAATAGTGAAAGCAAAAACCAACAGAAATTAAGTTGCCAGCCCCATTCAGGAGAAATGCTGAAAAATCCACGAAAAATAAATATCCCCAAATGTGATACAAGCGAAGTGCATTATGGCCGTGAGTTTAATTAAATTATAATTAAACTCATTTCAGTGGCTAGAAAGGTGGTTCAAGGTGGAATAATGATTGTAACACACACACACACACACACACACACACACACACACACACACACACACACACACACTTTTTCATCCATTTGCATTTACATGTTCGTAAAATTTTAATCACATTTTGCTTGTGGTTGTGGGGAGGACAGCCCTTTTACAAATGCACACAGATAAACAACTATATAGAAAGTAAATTGTATGTATGAGTTTATAAGTACACTCAGAGAAAAACACTGCCAGCTGGCTAGAAAGAGTTTTTACTGTTGATTGCTCTTTTTGCTTTATATTAAGTCGACTACAAACCGGTCAAAGTTTTTGTTTTGTTTTAAAATGTACAAATTTAAATACAAATCAAAATGAAAGTTACGAATTAAATTATATAAAATGCAGAGGGAGAAATTAATAATAAATAAATATCAACATTTATTGCAAGGACTTAGAAAACCCAATGAAATTAAATTAAATTAAATCAAACTAAAAGAATAGATAAAAACATATATAAAATCAAGTATATTAAACCGATTGAAAGTAATTTTAAATTCTAATCCTCAATATTTAATATTAACATGAACGATATAAGGGAATAAAGAAATTAATTATTAAACAGTAATCTTAAGCTTCTGGCACTGGCAAAGAAAAATAATATATTTCAAATTACTAGCAAAAATTCCCTGGTCGACAACAAATAAAATGTATAAATTGGTATAGAATATTGGTAAAATGATTTCGTGAAATGAAAAGCTACTTTTAATGTTCAATTGGTCAGTAACTATGTGAATACTTAATACTTAAATGGCCAGCACTCTGGACTTACTTCAAGTGAACAAGTTCTTCTTCTTTAAAGCCAGAAAAATCTTTATATTTTTTTTTCTGTGTTCAATACACAAAATTTGCAACCAATAACTTTTCATTTGTGTGGGAAAGTTAAATGCATGTGGTTTTGGGGGAGGGGGTGGAAAAGTGTATGGAAAAGTGGGTCACACAGCGATTTGAGCTTAAGGATCGATGGGGACATTCTGACAGAAGACTCTTTGAAAATTAGGTCCTGCTGAATTTTGAATCAACTCCAATTGTCACAAAATGCGGTCTGCGCAAATCAATATGTTTATCTCTGCAGAGAAATACAGACAGTTTGACTTTTATCTAAATTCTAAAATGTGTAATACGCAAATTGCCAATTGTTCTGAAACACATCATTTGAGTTCACTTATGCCAATAATCAGTTTACATTTTAGTAATCAGGCTGAATTGTTTATTTTTTATGGCAGGTACTCAGTCAGATGGCAAAAGGGACTTCAGGTTTGCTGACTGTATAATATTTATAATTAATCATAATCAACAACGATGTTAACACGTCAATTATTTATTGAACTGCATTCATCGATTTTGGTGAACTTAAAAAGCTTAATCAGTTTTTTAATAGCTGCCAACCATTTATTGGCTGGAATTGAAGCAAGTCTGTGCTTAAATAAATCAATTATGTACGAGGTTAATGTGGACTTTAATTGGGTAAATCAAACGAGAGAATTAGCAGGTATTCCATTATCAATTTAGGCAACTTACGGTTCAGTTGTCTTTATTACCTGAATAATTGTCTACAATCTGCAAGTGATTAATCATAGTTAAAGATCAGAGCAGCTATTTATGTGTTTGTATATAATTATTCATTTACAAACTGGGTTCGGAATATCTCCAGTCTTGGCAGAAATTACGGCAATCTGGAAAGCGCTCTCGGAAAATCATTGGTGGCAGCTGACCACGGATAGATGCAGTCCTGCCACTTGATCAATGGATCTCTGTAAGCTGGACACACGATGATCTGAATAGTCACAGGACATATACCATTAGGAATATATGAATAGATCCCTAGGGACTTGAGTTGCGAAAGGAAAAGAGAAGTAGATGATTTCACATGCCCAGTTCAATCCTACTTCTGATCTGATGTGTCCGAGATATTTAGTTGCAATCTAAGCCAAACCTTAACTAAATCCAACATGACAAAATGCAAAGCATTTCAACTGAAAAGCAATACTCAGCGAGAATATAAAGAAGTAAATATATTGAGAAATGCATCGTTAATAATAAATTTTATAGTCCTTATAATATTTATATAAATATTGTACAGAATAGAAATAAATAAAAAAGAATTGAGAAATACACAATAATAATAAATTTGCTTGTGCAGCTTCGATCCATATAAATTGTATGGAAATAAATTGAAAAACGCTTCAATAATCATTAATTTGCCTGGACAAACACTGTCTCTGACTATCCATCAAGCTAAAGCCATTTGTGCAATTATTTGAACGGTTTGTATGACATATGTAGTCAAGTTGGATGCGTATTATGCCAATTTCAAATAGTTTTCTCATTTAATTCAGCCTCAGAGCGAGCAGGGCGCCAAGCCAATTGTGAAAACCACTTGATGCCGGGGTGGGGACTGCCCTGGCAACGCAACCAGGCAATGTGAAATGGCCAAGAGTGCTTAAGAGGAGCCAAAGAATCTACAAGTTCATTAAACTAATAGCCAACAATTTATAACTAGCTGGAGTGGTGCAAGCCCAAGGAAATATTTAGCTACACAGTCTTATCCCCATCAGGAGCTGAGGGTCGATGACGATGACGATGACGATGATGATGAGGACGGCACAGAACTAATGGCTGCCCACCTGACCGACTGGCAAAAGGTGAACAGCTTTCCACAGGCAGCCCAAGAATTTCCACAGTACTCAAGAAACTAATCCGCTTAATGTTTTGCCTATCTCTTAAAATATGACCAGCAGCAGCCTCCATATTGAAATACTGACAAACTGAACTCAATTTGTGTGTGTGTATATTTATATATATATATATATATATGTATGCATTGACTTTAAATACAAGTCGACAAGGTATGCTAATATACCATGGTATTTTTTGTAGAAACAAGCAGCGGTCAAAAACAAAAACGCTATTAAAGTTGGAACAAAGAAAAAGGTTTTGGCTCAAAGCTGGGTTCCAGTGCTGAACAATGGAAATCGAAAGAAGTTAGCAGCAGTCACAACTTAAATGGCATCCCAGCATCCGAGTACACACAAAAGGAGATAATGCGATAAGCAGGCCGCATTTGGGATCGACATCCCGGATATCCTGGCACCCAAAAACATGTGTCTAGGCAACTAACTTACTCACGACTGGCAGAGTCCATGGCAGAGTCCATGGCCGACTGGCGACTTGCTGCTAATTAGGTAAATTGAAAGCTAAAGTTTCCTCGGGCTCAACTAACAACATAAGTAGAAAAAACTCTACAAGCATATCCACTGTGTGTGGGTAGTGTCTAGAGTGAGAGAGAGAGAGAGAGTGAGATGGGGAGAGGGGGAAGTATGTGAAGCGGAAACTAGAAGTCAAGCATATATATAAATATCTGCCTTAATAATAACTCAGTTTGCTTTAACAATATTAAATATCGCCTCGGGCAATGCTGCAATTTCGGTTAGAACTAATGCTTCACCTTTGGTTTGGCATGTGAAGCTGAATTTGCACATTTCTGGCCACTAAAGTGAAGGTAAATAGCAACCAAATATTTAACAGTCGAACAAGACACAGGTAGTGAAACCAACTTGCAGAAAATGACTCCAGCCAAACTAGAAAACAGCATCATTAATATTGCAACTTGTGTTGCTATCGTTAATCGATTTATATCGATATGGGGAAACGGTGACTTTCAGCAATGAAAGCAAGAAATTTATAGTCTGATTCTACTATCAGCATATCTTAGTTTCCATTATGTCCACAGTATTTTCACATTTTCTCATGCGGCACAATATTCTGTACATTAAACATTTGTAAAGAAATTCGCCTCAATTTTTTTTCTATTTCTGCGATGATTTATGGAACTTTGTGCCGATGTTATGCAATTTATGGCAATATCAATGTCACAAACTACTGATATTACAAGAAAGGTAGGCGCTTATTTTGAAATACAATTATCAATTAATGAATATTTTATGATTGATTATATTTTAATGCTGAAAGCAAAATTGAAAAGAATTTCGAATTCATTTTAAAATCGGTTTCTTCTTAGATTATGCAAGCTATAGCCTGTTATATATATTTAATAATTTGTCTATTACTCATTGTTGTAAGCCGATAACCATTTTTATTTAAAGAGAGACTCATAATGAATGTGAATTTAAGAATGGAATCTGATTTTTAAACGAAAACTTCTATTCCGGATAGACTCACGGACATGGCCAGATCAACTCGGCTGCTGATGCAGATCAAGAATATATATATTGATTACTGACTGTTGCCATCTTTTGAGCAACCTGTAAAGAAGTTCTTATCCATTTTCTATTCTTAAAGAGTTTATAAACTAAATAATGTGATGATTTACTTGGCATTAATATTACTAAAGTCAAATGTAATTTTGTCGTGAAAATTGCAACAGGTTACATAACAGTTTACATGCCATAATCAATGCTCAAAATACACAATTTGTTCCCCAAATATTTTGCATATTTTATTTAAAAAAAAAAAGAAGGAAACTTTGAGCATGAAGCTAAATGAAGTCCCACAAAATCTTAACAAGAACTGAGCTTCCCTCCTCATATTTCCCCCACTGTATATATATATATATATATATATATATAATATATGATACTCAGGTATTTTCTTCATATTCTTGCACACACACACACACACACACACAAGAACACATGCCAGCTGAACAGTTTTGCTGAAAATGTTTCACGCACGCAGCTTTAGACAAATTTTCGTTGCATGCTGTGCGGCGCATGCTGAGTGTGTGTGTTGTGTGTGTGTGTTGTGTGGGGTGCACGCTTCGTTTGTGTATTTAATTTGCCACAAAATTGTATTTCATGCACAAAACAAAAAAAAAAAAGAGGCGCTGTAGAAGCCAAACCAAACCAAAAAAAAAATCAAGCTAAAAATACTGTAAGAGCATATTAAAAACTTTTTCCACTCCATAATGCAAACCAAATTGCCAAAAGCGAAATGGCAACACCAATGTTGGACTTGTTGTTTCTGTTGTTCTTGTGGCTACACTTTTTATTTGGCTTTGGTTTTTTCTGATTTAACTCACGCACAATTAAATGACTTCAATTAACGCTTCAATTGAGCACACTTTTTAAATACAAACAACAATTTATATGGAAAAACCCAGAACCCAAAAAACATGCTCTGCGGGAAAAAATTAAAAGAAAAAAATATACACCAAAAGAGACAAACAAGTTTTTAAAATGAGGGACAGGTTTGCAAAGAGCTAGGCCGAGTTGGCTATATCGACTCGACAACTGATGCTGATCAGAAATCTAGAAAGGGGGGAAATAAAAAGATATTGTAATTGAAACTATTATAAACATTCTGATGACCAACTGCATAATTTTCGTAATCCATCCATAAGAGAACCTCTTATAAATTTGAAAGTTCCTTTGAATAATGCAGTCGCCTTCAGAATTGAAAATTTGTAATAATTTATAATACAAGATATTCCAACAATTCATATTCTGCCAAGTTAAAATATTTTTGGATGTAGCATGTCAATTTTTGAAATAAAGTTTTATCAATTTAGTTGTTATAAAAAAAAAACCAGAAAGTACCGCAAAGAAATAAACTAACTTTCGAAAAATGTTTACTGATACAAAATATCTGATTCTTGGCAAATGCTGATTATTATTGAATGCTGATACCAATTTAACTACAACTAACTAAAGTAACTGACTGATTGGTGATTGACTGAAGAGGACTGTGCAAAGTTACCACATTTTTAGGTGTTTTTAAAAATATCGATATGCAAATGGAAAATGTGAGGCATTAACACTAATTTATTAAAAATAAAAATTAATATTTCTGAGTGTTGGCAGCAGCAGCAAAGATTTTTTAATCGATTATTAATGGTTTATGCTTGAATTAGTCTTAAATATATCCACAATATGTTAAATGGAGTCTGAGCTTTAGCAGCGTTAGCAGCGCTCTATCTCTCTCTCTCTATCTCTCTCTCTATCTCTCTCACTCTCTATCTCTTCCTCTCTCTCTCTCCTGCTCGATAAAGGGCTCGCTGATCTGCCGTCTGCTGCAGCTCATCACTTGATTTCCCATAACTGTAGCTGATCGAAAAAGGTTTTGTGCAAATATATGTATCAGGAAGCGTCTCCGACCCCATAGACTATATATATTTTTGATCAGGGTCAACAGCAGACTCGATGTAGCCATTTCCGCCTGTCCGTCCGTCCATCCGTCCGCCCGTCTGTCCGTCTATTTGTTTGAACTTTGTACTTTTGACTATAAGAGCTAAAGACTTCAAATTTGGAATATAGGTTCTCGTATATCTGACCCAAATAAAGTTTGATTTACTTTATCGATAACTGCCTCCGTTTATCGATTATCGATACATTTAAATTTCCGATAGCAATAAATGCTACACTTTTAAAGGTAGAATCTTCTAATCAATACATAATATTCAATTGCTTATTATTGATCAACTGCCCGAATTTCATCAAGATCGGTTAAGAGCCCCGTTACGATTGCGTATAGTATATGTATTTATATTCACGAGCTAATTGGTAGAGCGCACTTGCAGATTTGCTCACATTTTGGTGCAAAACTTTTGAAAGGGAAATTTTCCAATAAAACTAGAATATATTCAATACAAGGGTTCAAGGTATATCGTAGGCGAGCTCACTCGACTACTCTTATGTGACTGTGCTTGCTATAAGAAATGAGTGTACTTGTAGACCTGCTCACATTTGGGTGCAAAATTTATAAAAAGAAATTTGCCATTAATTTTGAAATATATTTAACAGCTGTATTCAGGGTATATCGTAGACGAGCTCCCTCAACTACATCAATCTTATTTATTTTAGAATATATTTAACAGCTGAGTTCATATAGTAGGCGAGCTCACTCGACTACAGCATTCTTACTTGTTATTAAATGCCACCTATGACCGCATGGCACACCAGAAATGGCCAATTATCAACTCCACGCGCAGCAAAGAGCTGTGCAGTCTGAGTCGGACTAACTGTTCTGCAGTGATCCGGGCTCTAACTGGGCACTGGCTGGTCGGCATTCATGCCAACAGACTCCAGGTGCCATACAATGACTTTTGCAGAAGCTGCAAAGAGGAGGAGGAGGTGGAATCTCCGGAACACTGCCTCTGCCCGGCACTTGCCAGGAAAAGGCTGGCAATCCTGGGAAACTACTCCCTAACTGATTTATCGGAGCTCCGACATATGAGGCCAGCCAATATAGCGAAATTCATTAACGCATCTGGCTGGTCAAATTTTTGACTGTTAGAATATTTTTGAAGGCACGACTGCAGGAGGAAACCCCCATGGATCCCATTCAGTACCACAACTGGTCAAATATGGCCTAAGTGTGGCAGCCCATCGGGCTGACAGCCGATATAACCTTACCTAACCTACCTACTTGTTATTACTTACTCTCGTTGTGAGCAGGTTCAGCAATTGGCTTCAAACCTTCGTATAAATAAACAATTGTTGTGAATAAAATGCTAAGCGTTGGCTTCTAGCATTTATAACGTATTTGAAATAACTTTATTAATTGGAAAATAAAACTATCAAAAATCTGATAGCGCAAACACTGAGTATTCAAAATAAAATTTAAAATCACATTTTATATCCCTTTTTCAAAGACTTAATAATTATTTCACTTATAATTTTTGATTATATTTTCTTTATTCGTACACAAAACAAAAATGTCAAATTCACTTATCAAGCAGTGTGAATGAAGTAAACAATTATTGTAGCATTCTAACCCTGCTCATGGCTCTCCAATAACTCTGAATTAAATGTCTGTTCTGGCTTCACTGTCAAACGCTGGCAACAAGCTGCCACTGCCAATTTCCTGAGCATGGCTAAAAAAACGACAAACATGGCACGAAGCCTTGGTGCCCAAACAACGATCAGCACACAAACTCAAAAAGAAAATCGCACTAATCAAATGAATGAACGAGAGAAGTAGCGAGCTCCATGCAATCCAGCAATCCGGCAATCAGACAACCAAACTGAACACGGAACCCAAAAATCCAACCCTATGCCGCCAACAAACAATGCCCACTACTACAATGCTACAACTGCCAACTTCTCACAATAACTGTTTCATATTTTTCGCTTTTCTGTTCTACAAAAAAAAAAAAAAAAGACACAAAGAGAAAAGCACAACTCGCATGCTGATGACTAGATACTCTTTCAGAGCAGCAACAGTCAAGTTGCTCGTTTATTTGATATATAAATTTAAAAATTAATTATTATTAGAATTAACAAGCGATTTCTACGAAGGCTCTAGGATATAATATACTCAGAAAAATATGCCTAATATAAAGAAGATCGCACTAATTATAATTTAATTTATTCTGAAATACAAGATAAGAAATAAAAATAGTAAAAATAATTTAAAAAAAAAAGTAGAAACTATTGCCTATCGTCAATACTCCCAAATAAATTGATTTACTTATACTTATATATATACGAGTAAAATGAATAGCGATGATAGGAAAAATAAAAGCATAGTTTTCAAAAATGTTTCAATATTTATTTATTCCTATTTGTAATCAATATTTTTATATCACTTATAGTACAAATAGTTTTCGGAATTCGCAAGTTTGATCATGAGAACTAAGTTTTTCTGTTTACTTTTTTCTTCCTGTGGTTACAATAGTCCCCTCATATGTAAGAAGTAACAAAAATACGGATGTTGTCTAAAATATATTAAATTACTCAAGTTGCATGAAGTTAGCATCAAAACAGACATTACTATTTGGCTGCTGATGCTCATAATTGAATTTAGATGGCCACTGAAGGGTATGCAAAAACACTAGAGGAGTTCAGAAAGTATGTAGATGTGTGAATACCCATTAGTTGAGTATTTGCAGCTCGTCGTTGCCAAGGGTAACCAGTTGAGTGCAGAATGTGTCGGAGTATTTGACACATTTCATTTGAAGTTTTCCTCGAGATCTCAGCAGCCCAACTGGCCAACTGGTCAGCTGCCCCTTGGGGCAATCCGTCCATTGTCCACTCAAATGTGAACATACATAAACACACACAGGCACACACAGACACATATATATATATATGTATATAGATAGACAGATAGATAGATAGATACAAGCATCCAGTTTGCATTCAATTTCTGCGTGGTTGCGTGGTGCGCCACGTGTGTGTTTGTGTTCTCCCAATCCAGATAGGGTGGGGTTGGTTAGAATCTTCAGGCCTGGAACTAACATCTCTCGGCGCACATATTACAAATGTTGCCTATTCGAGTGCTTACAGACAGAGAGCGAGAGAGAGAGAGAGACAGTAGAGAGAGAGAGAGACAGAGAGAGAGCTGTGGACTTGGGTAAACATAAAGAGCCCGTTTGTGGGGGATAAGGCGAGATAATTAGTTACTTTGCGTCGTTGTGGTTTAAGCGTTCTGTCTCTTCCCCCTCCCCCCTTCCACGCCCACTTTCAATCTCCGTAAAAATCAACATCACCATCAGCATTGGCATTGTCTCCATCTCCTCAGCACCTTTCGTCTGCGAGTCTGCTTGATTTGTAGTGGACTGCCTCAAACTGTGCGCGTGCCTCGTTCCCGTAGTCCGTAGTCCGTAGTCCGTAGTCTGTAGTACGGTTCCGGCTTAGTTTTGGTTTAGTACGTTGCAGACGGTCCGTCGCCAGCGTCCACATTTATTTGTATTGGCTGAGTGTATTTGATTATGCTCTCAACGGTCCGTAGGGTTAATTGAATTTACTTTTGAGTTCCAACCCATAGACAACGGCGTTCCAGGCTGACAGACGATTTGCAGTCATATCTATAAATATATATATATATACATTTATATATATAAATATATATATATATATATATGTATGTGTATACCTGTAGAAATATTCATGAGTTGGAAACGTTGAACGTTGTTCTAAGGTTTCTGTTTGCCTTTGATTAATTGCATAAAAAGTGGAAAATTGCCAAATTGTTTTTGGGCAAATTTCTGCTGGGTTATTTAAAGTTGGGCAGGTAAGTTGAATCCCCTATGGATTTGCTGGCTACCCATGAATTATAACTGGTCTTTCAAATCTGGTTCGTGAAATTGAACCCAGCTTTTTAACATAATTGAGTTAGTTCCATAAAGTCAATTAATCGCAGTCTCGTCTAATTATACAATATATGCAACGCAAATAGCACAAATATCATCCGATAAATTTTATTCTTTAAATAAATATTACAACTCGCAGATGAGACTCTTTCGAGATTCGCGTCAATTGTTTTATATATTCTAAGATATCGATACATATTAGTGTTGTATTTGTGCTGCTCTAATAATTAGTATAACTTAATCAGTGTGTTTCGCAATAGAAGCAACACAAATATTGACAAGCATACAATAGCTGTCAGTTGGTATACAGTGCATCCAAATGTCAATTCCCACTTGCCAGAATCTGACGAGTTGTGGATGGGCATTATTTGAACAGCAATTGAAATGGAACACGAAATGAACAAGTTGAACAAGTTGAATTCTAGTACAAATTGGGTAGCCAGTTAAAGATAACGTTTAGTACCCAACTCAAGCGTTGGGTCAACTATCGAAAGTATCTAACAGATACAAGATACGGAATACATGCTACATGCTACATGCTGCAAAAGCATACAACTTGCTGCTGTGCAACTCTCGACCGTTTAACGTTAAATAAAATCCAAGTAAATAATTTAGAAGCTCGGCAACAGCGAGTGAAACTTTTTCGCATTTATTTGCAATTTTCGCATTTTAAGCCGATAAGATGCTAAACAGGACACAAGAGCCTTCGACCGGTGCTCAGTTGTGTTGTCTGTGCTCCTGTGTGTGTGTGTGTGTGTGTGGTGTGGACGAGTGTGTCAGTGTGTGAATGGTAAATAAAATGACAAGCGTTTGACAGAAGCACCGGAATATCCGTCAGTTTGGCGACGATGCGAACGATGCGCCAGTCCGGCCAACAGACACTGAAACTTCCCTGAGTCGAGTTCAGTTTAGAAAAATGTCCTGCATAAACTGTGCCCCCTCCCCCTCCTCCTCTCTCTCGCTCTCTCGTTCGCTCTGTCTCCCTCTCTCCGTGTCTGTGTCGGTACATCCTCGTCCTGGCGACTGTGATGACTGCGTGTTCGTTGTTTGCTTGCGTGTTACAGTTACATTCATAATACAAAAGCATACGGGACTTGGCAGCCATCACAGCATCATTTCCTACGCCACTTTTAGTCGCTGTCTGTGTCAACTATTCCAGTAGTTATATATAACTATATATATATATATATACGTGAACTATATGTGAGTGTGTGTGATTTACTGTTACGCTGATTGCGGGGATAATGCCAGCGCTGACAGAACTCGGCACTCGCAACGGAAGACTCAGAAGACTCACACACACACACACACACACACATACAACGCCAAACGGAAGCAAACGCTGAAGGCAACCGGCAAAGCGGATGTTCACTTAAAGGTATTAAGATATTAAATCAAAGTGAAAATATTATAAAAATAATAAAAACGAAATGCGCCGCTGACTGCATTCGACGTTGATAATGTGACGTCGACTTTCCCCATTCACCTCTGACTTTGGCTTTTAATGTATTAGCAAAAATCTAAAATTGTCGAAGAAAATTCACAGTTGCAGCAAATAACCAGCAACTTGCTGCTGCTGCTGCTGCTGCTGCTGCTGCTGCTATTACACAATAATGCAATCCTGGCAGTACGTGCAACACTAACGACAAGCAACAAGGCACTCACTTGGCTTAAGTAAAGACCAGAATCGGACAATGATGAAATAAGAATGCGTTAATAGACAGATAGACGTTTCAACTAAGACGCACTTTGGCTTAGCCCAATGTGGCTTAAAGTTAAACAAGTAAGAGACCCTAGTAAAGAGAGCTCGACTAGCAGATCCCATATTTAATGTAATGTTGCTCAATCGATTTTGATGAAATTTATATAGCTGTAAATACATTTAGCTATTTGTCATAGATACTTGTCGATATTTAAGTAACGGAGCAAGTCATTGATAAAATTAAATAAATTAAATATGCGTATGGTATTTAAGTTATATTCCCTAGTTCTTAAAGTCTCTGATGGATGTGGATAGATTGACTCGGCTATTGTTTGTAATCAAGAATTTCTGCTGGTTACAATTATATTATATACATTTTACCCATTTTTAATGGGTTCAAGGAATGAAAAATCAAATTACACCTTTTACAGGCTCCGAACTTTGTTAGCAAATCGCACATTGAGCATTTATTTATTTTATTTTATTATTTTATTATTAATTTAAATTTATTTAAAGCCGTACAGTCAAAGTTAAAATGTATATGTATTGAAGCATAATAAAACATATTCGTTTTTGTATTAGCATTTTTGTTTTGTTTTAAAAATACATTTCCAAATTGACGAAATCTCAATTTAACTTCATCTATAAATCAAGAATGTCACAAAACAAACTTTTATGTTTTAAATACTTGTTTCGCCATCAGATATGTATATGATATATAATATACGAGTATATATATATATATATATATATATATATATATATATAATGCTGTGTGACACAGTAAAGACGAACTGCATTTTCATATAACTTTCTTACATTTCTCTTCAATCGAAATTGAGTAAACTTTTTTTAATTAATCTTTCATCTGTGGTAGTTAAACTATTTCTTGTATATTCTACCTAAATGTGCCAAATTCAATTACTCATAACTTTCTAGTTCTTGAGTCTGGAGTCTTTTCGTTCTAGTTATTGTCTAAAAGTAAGTAGGAACATTTAGTAACATTTAGTTACCCCTCAACTTCTCAATAGTGAAGTTCTGCTTGAGTAAATTTGTAATACGCCTTTTACCCATTTTCTATCGATGTTGTTTACCTAACTAATTTTATGTGTCGAAGCAGGTCAGCTTTCCCTCTCTGCCACTGCGGCCTCCGTCTCTGTCCAGTTCAAAGAAATGATTATTACAACTGACACGCAGTCAATATGTATACTAGTGGAATGTGTTTATGGCACTCTTATTCCGCCCACTTTCATCTAACAATTACATTTAATCCAACATAAAACAATATGCTATAACATATTTATAAATCCCAGGCCACAGAGCAGAGCAGAGCAGAGCAGAGCAGAGCTGGCCTGTATATGTGAAGGTCCTGTGCACTTAAAGTCAATTTGTTGGCTATTTTTATTATAGATGCAGAAGTATATACATATTCACATGCATTTTCATTTTGATCATTTAGTGTTGCAATCGAGCCAACAGTCGTGCTATATGCCATATGATATATGCTATATGCTATATGATATATGATATATGCCATAAGCGCATTAGCGCAATTCAATTTTCTCTGTTTGCATGGCAACAATAACAACAAAAACACAAACATCAAACATTAAACAATGCCACCTGCGTGAGCTGTATAGCAAAATCCCAGGTAAACGTATTAACTTCCGTTCACTTTTATAGGCACAGGCAAATAAACAAATGCCCATACAACCAAACAACCATACACCCATATGGCAAAAGCCCCATGATGTCCAGCATCGACACCACGTCCAAAAGCCCATTATCATGCAACAGCAGCGCCATGTGTCCCCATGCTTACATGTGTCTGCGAGTGTATGGGTGCACGTATGTATGTATATCGGCGTGTTGGCCAACAAAGTTACAAAAACAACGGAGAGCTAAACCGCAGTTGGACAGCCTATGCATACACTGAGAGCACATCCGATTGAGATACGAAAACAAATTTATGACTAACTTGAAATATTGAAACTGCTACTGAAAATATGTGTAAATCGGAAAGAAATATCGATTATATCATACAAATATATATATACAGTATTTCTTAAAAGAGCAATGCGAATTCATGTGTATAAATATTTTCTCAAGTTTAGTTTTTATTTTTAACATGAAATATGCTCAAATTTGATAGCATTCTTATTTCTAGAGTTTTATTGTCAGTTTTATTTGAAACCTTCATCACTTTGGTTCCATAACCCTTCGCCTATTTAAATTATTTATTTGTATCTGACTGTTTTGATATAAATAAAAAAGCTAAAAAGAGACACAAATTATTAAAATTGTAGCTAATAAAATTGCTTATATTGTTGTTATACGGAATTTTAATAGGGGTGTCCAATAATCGGAGCTTCACTTGCCTATATATATATCTGTATATCTTCCGTCTTGTTATATTTGAAAATGTTTTGAATTAATTAAATAATTTTCTGCTCGTTTTCACAAAAATGACTTTACCGAATCTTTTATGTTTTGGAATTTTTGTGCATCATTTAAACGTTATCAAATTCTCAGAGTGTAACGTGTTTGTTTTTCAGCTGTGTATGTCCTTTGGCAGGTCCAGGAGGCAATGTGACGCACAAGGAGAATTAGAAAGGAGATTGGAGAATGGAGAACGGGAACAAAAGAAATGCTTGCTGGTGACGTGTAGTGTTATGTTTGGGTTGTGTTTTTCTGTGTAGGGTATAGGCCTGTGGATCTGCCCTTGCAACTGACAGTTTGTTCAGTTTTGCATTGGAATCGCTCATAGCACTGTCCTGCGCAGTTTGCTGGACATATGATGCTGCTGCCTTTATTGTTTTTATGGGTCAACGGCACAAAACGACAACCAATTGTTGTTGTTGTGTGCGTATTCATTTTCTCGTTTTTGAAAGGGTGTTGTTGGGGGTCAGATGTGAGAGTTGCTTAAAAGGTGTATACGTGTTCGATTTTGTAAGGCGATTTGAGCTGATGCCGGATTTAAATGGTTTTTCCAATTTGAAAAGGGCTATGATTGGACACTGCTGCTCAGCGATGTATGTAATAGACTAACAGCATTGAGTCATTTTCTCAGCATTGTACTGTTTGTGAATGAAATTTTATATACATGTACATACATACATATATGCTGAGCAAGCATCGTTATCATAACATTATTTCATTGCATACACATAAATATTAATATTCTCACATTTGAACAGTCAATTTTTATAACCTATTCGGGTTTGCAATAGAACCATTTAAATATGCGTAAAATGTTTATTATGAAGTTGTGTAAATGTAAAAGAAATTCCGCGAAATTCGATTAAAAGCACTTGATTTGTCCTTATACAATTTAAATGAAAATGTTTTACATTTTTGTTTTGTTAGCTGTTTTAAATAGACGTCAAATAAAAAAGTAATTAAATTTGTAACATTAACATAACATTTTAAATTAATTTTTATTTTGTTTAAAGTGAGGTTAAGGTTAAGTGCTAATAAAATTAATACAATATGTGAAAATGACATGAAAATAACAAATTAATATCGTGTTCAGCCTCCAGATTTGTGTGTAGCTAAATTAATTCAATTTGAAATCGATTTAACAGCTTTTAAGAACTCAGATGGGATTTTCGTAGCGGCTCAACTGTCTCAAACTGTCGATTATCCACTTAAACTCGGCGGAACAGGTGTCTCCTCATGTTCTCTATGGGATTTAGGTCGGGCAATTTTGCTGACCATTCTAAAAGTTTAAAATCCGACGACAGGCTCGCGGCACATTTGTTGGGGCATTATCCTGCTGGAAAAAGGCATTTCGGTCTGGTTGATGGGCTATAAAGTTGACCAAAACTTTGTCCAACAGGTTTATATAACCCTCCGAGCTCATGCGGCCTGAAATTTTACGAATTAAGATCCTGTTGTAATGACTGAATGCAGCTCAGCTCATGAGTGAAGCACCGCCTCAGCTTCGAGTATGGAAAAATCTCTCAGACTTCTTTAAATCAAGCCAGTAATGCTTTAAACAGTTTGAAAAATCTAAATCAATTGGACACTCCTGGGTCCAGGACATGTGTTCTTTTGCAACATTTAATCTGGCTATATGGCGTGCCTTCGTTAATACTGTCTTCGACCTCAGTTTCTTCCAAACCAATCGATTACAATCTGATAAAATTAGCTAAACACGATATTTGCAAACTGGAATCAAATAGAATTTTAGATGCCGTATCATTTTTATGCAGTCCAGCCCATAAAATTGCGGATTCCTGTCTGTGTGATAATTTTTTGATTGGTTTTTTAGCATTTTAAATGAACATGTCATCAATTACTGATGCCGATCAACATAATTTAATTGAAATTTGTCTGTTGTTCATTCCAGTATCCTTGTAAACAAGGATCTTAGCAATCTCCTCCGTTTAGAGTGTTTTTTCTATATATATATATATATATATACCAATTTTTATTCTCATCTATATTCATTAGAAGTACGTATGATATACGAAATAAAAGGAATATACAGTAAATATATTTGTAGAGAGAATATTTCACAGTGTGATTTAACTTTTTGGAGGTAAAACAACTTAAATTTATATTATTTTGCAAAGATTTTAATAACAAATTGATTGTGCTTATTGCACAAAGCTTTTTTAAGTTACATATTTAACTTACCTACTTTTGGCGCCAAAGGTTGCTCAAAATATATTTTTAAAACGGAAAGTTATATGTTTTTAAAACCAGAGATTTTCTTCTAAGAATTGGAAAAATTATGTATAATTTTCATGGTGATGATAAGTCAGATGATAGCCAAACACTACCATAACAACCGACAGATAAATAATGAGAATATAAATTAAGGCGTTGATGTTTCAAACAATTTTTTAGAAAAATGTTCTCTTATTAAGAAATATATTTTTGAAAAATGTAAAAGAAGTCTTTTTAATTTTTATAATTTTTTTCATATATTTCAAAATTATTAAAACTTGCATTCTGGTTGTATCTTGAGATTTAATCCAAAATTATTCATAATTTTTAATTTCCATGCATATTAAAAATCAAGTCATATTTCATAATTGGTTAAAGCTCTTGTTGGATTTTCACCAACATTTTTGTATTCGTTTCAATCATTAAGCAGCTTTTGCAAATATTTAATTTTTATATCAATCAGAAATAATATTTGGTAGGTGGACCACATTTTCAATTCATGCGACTTCAATACACTTTTTCAACCCACGTTTCCAACCCCATTTCTACTTCCTGTATACGACTTACACCCACACAAAAATAATGATGTTCTGCCAAAATGCAGGTGTTCGTTCAAAAAGATAAATATTGAAGAAAGAAAACAAAAAAGGTCAACAAGCAAAGAAAAAATAGTTAAAAAAGAAATTGTTTTACAAATTTAGTTTCAAGTATTTTAATTATTTATTCAATCAAACCTAAAAATATTACATAAATATAAAAACATGCGTAGTAGTTACATAATAACTTTAAAGAAATGCAATTTTGAAATATATATTATATAAAAACTATTATCGTTATTGTCATTGCTACTATCTCCTTCAATTATTCAAAAACAAATTATAAATAATAATATTATCGTAGAAATTATTCATTTTTGTAGAGAAGATAGAATCGAACTTTATTTTTTATTTTTTACTACGCATTTTTCTTGAACTTAACGGCGAACTATATAACATTGTATTCCAACAATAGAACCAAGTCGAATTTATTACATTTATGAAAATTGTCATAAACATATGTTACCATTGAGAATCAATTGAAAACTTTATCAAACCTAAAAAGTAAAGCCACAATTAAGTTAGGACCAAAGAGGATGTCACATGGAAATGGTCAAAAGTTAAGATTTAAATCAAGTTATGAAAGCTTTCAGCTGCGAACACAAACACGCTCAGTAACAGAAAGGAGAGAGTGAACGAGTGAAAGAGGTGGACACAAAAAGGGGTTGAGACAGAGACAGAGACATAGAGAGAGGGAGAGGGAGAGAGGGAGAGAGGGAAAGAGAGAGTGTGCAACATCATGTGAAGGTAAACTTATCAGGCGATTTCCGGTGTACGCCACAACAAGACAAGGCACAGACAGGGTGCCACCCACACCACGAAAGTAAGCAAGGAAGCAAGGAAGCAGGCAAGCTGGACAAGCCAGCCAATATCCTGCACAACATGGCAATACAATGCAAACAAACAGGCAACAGCAACAGCAACAGCAACTGGCACCTTCTGCATGTTAACCAACCAATGAAACTGTCAACTGGCCACAATACAGTCCCAGGGGCTTGAAGGCACTTGGATTTGCTGGCTAACTGCTAACTGTGTGTTGTTGTTGCACTTCAGTTGCCTTTCACTTTTCAATAAAGAGGGAAAGGGAGACACTGAGACTGGGATCAGCAACAGGCGGGCAGTCTTGCATCATTGCGAAAACGTTCATTAGCCGATATGGAGACCAAATTGATTGGCCCGCCAGCATTTGATTAGCACTCAAGGCTTAAAACTTATCAGCACGTCGCCAGTTTTGGCCAACTCTCGCATATGTCCACAGGTTCGAAAGCGACCTATTGTGAAATTGAAAATTGAATTTTCGCAGACAATGATTGGAAGGGAAAAAACTACATATGAAAGAGGAAAATGGATGGTCAGTCAAATGGGCATCCGGTGATTGAAAAAAATGCATATGAATTTAACTCGCGATATTTTTAGCATTGTCATAATCGAAATGCGGACGCAGAATCGTTGAGTCAGTTATGGAAATGGTTTTTCCAGCCATTCACATATAGTATGTCTATTATGCATAAGCCGCCAGCTCCCCGAGCAGCCCCAATCATAACGGAACAGCTGCTTTTATGCCGTAGTACTCAGCCAAAAAGTTCGCATCATGCCCTACCCGAAGGTGGGGCCCCATTGAAATATGAAACCAGATGAAACAGCATAAATTCCAAAGTCAATTTCTGCTTGTGGCCCACTGACTCGACAGCGAAATTAATTAGTTTTACTTCGAACCGTAATTGTGCAAAAGTAAATGCCGAAAACAATAAAGAAAACTCTAATTTGGCGTAAGGCAAGATTCAGGTTTACAATTTAAATGAATTTATTAAGTAAACATTTAATGCATTTAATGCTAATTGCTATTGTTCTATATATTAAATTGCACAAAGTAGTAAAGTGGATGTGGCTTAAATGTTAAGATAATATTTAAAGCATTGCCTAATATTCTATAGAAACAAAACATTGTTTTTTATATTCATATTAATTTCTTCACATTGGTTATTAAATTAATATAGTTATTTTTTGAGTTCCAATTAATAAATTTGATTAGTTACAACATATTGATGTTATCTACTACAAATTAGTTAGATATTTATTTATTTATTTACTCACAGAGCCTAGCTTAACTTTGAAAACTTTACTATATAATTTGTGAAGCGATGGCAGCTAGAGCTCTATTTAAGTAATTTAAATTAAGATAGTAAAACTGATGTCTAAATAGAGTAATCGTATTCTTAAATATTATATTCTATTTATATTACTGTTATAGTTATATGCAATAAAATAAGTGCTTATATAGCGAACTATTCTTTTAATACATGCTGACTATTTTTTTTAGAAAATTAAGTAAAGAATATATTTAGTTGTTGTATATTTATAATTTAGTTATTCATTAGAGAATTTGCACATCGCCGATCAGTCCAACTTCTTTTGGAATTGTAGGAATTTTCATTTGGTTAAATGTATTTATTTTTTCTATTTCTAAAATATACTTCCCAAACAGCCGACTTCTAATTCTCTAATCTAGATGTAAGAATTATGCCCTGTTTGATTAGATGATTTTTCAGCCTACTGTTTTTTGTCAATAATCCGGAAATAGTCTTATTTCTTTTATAGTAGTCGCCTCTCTTTTATTTATTTCTGAGATTATAAACAAGAGAAAAATTAAAAGTTTTAAGCCTATATATTTTATTTGAAAACTATAATTCTCAATCCTGTGCAGTTTGACGTGCCACATGCTCTATGTGAAAAGATGAAAGAGTATTTCATTTCCTGTACGATGCAGTAAAAAAAGAAAATGCTCAACCTCTCGCGTATATGGAAATTTATGACAGGTGGCAATGGCTGCCTGGCAGGTACTGTGCGGGGCAGGGCGGGGCGGTAAAGGAGGCGGGAGATGGCGACGGCGACGGTGATGGCGAACAGAAAGGATGGTGTGTTCTTTGGGGGTCGTTGGCGGCATAACGGATGTGTACGGATATGTTTTGCCGCTTGAGTGAATGTTTGTACATGTATGTGTTTTTATAAAATAAAAGAGTGGCTTTACATATATGTATGTGTGTGTGTGTGCGTGTATGTGTGCGAGCAAAAGGTAGGCTTGTAACGGGTTTTTTGCTGGGTGGTTGAATCTGTCAACACGGCGCTGACATAAACGTGCCGAAGAGTTCCACCCACACACACACAGACACAGACACACTCACACACACACATTTACTTACACACTCACAACATTTGTTTGCACATGTTTGTTGCATGTGTTTGACGTTAACACGACACAATTAAGTCGCTCAAGTGCGCCTACACACACATACGCACTCATATATCTATGTATATATATATACATGTAAATATGTATGTACATACATGCAAAAGCCATTATACATTTCAATTTTGAAGTGACATCAGAGTGGGAGAGAGAGAGAGAGAGAGATAGAGACAGGGACAGAGGAGAGTGGAGAGTGGAAGGAGAGCAGATGAGCGCACTGAGAGCATCTCATCTCTTTCGCATGCTGCGCGATAAGCGAAAGCGAGAACTTTCTTAATGAAATTTCAATTTATATGCCTGGCTCCCATCTGCTGGAAAATGCGATATGTAAATTACATTTATGAAGTGTCGTCTCTGCATTTTTCAAACTCGAATTAGGCGCATTGTGGGGTTCCTTTGCTTCATTTTAATTGCGCATATTTTAATTACATGTTCGGCAAGGATAATGCTTAGAGTTCCATCTGTCTGGCCAATGGTGTAGAAAATGTCGTATGTGGCATGTAATGGAAAAAAAAACAAAAACAAAAACAAAAAACAAAAAAAATCAAAACAAATTTGCTAAACAGAAATTTGTCGTCAAAAGCTGCCCTGAATGGCATTAAGGCGCTTGATGAAAAGCCTTTGAGCTGTTTTAGTTGTGGTATACAGCTGAAGCACAAATCCAAATGAGCTTGAACTGCAAGTGGAAGTTGTTTGGGACAAGGTTGTAGCTTGTTGTTAAGCAGCTGTGCAAAGCGAACTAGTTGAAATCACTTGAGCAGATATCCAGAGTTGTCAGAGCTTGTGATAAACGACGATAGCCCATTGGCATATGCAAATGTTAAAGACACTTTATAATAATGCTGTCAATGGCTTTTGTTATCTGTGTCCAATAAGCGTTGTCATTTACAGTTTTGTAGAAATTTCACTTTTATTGCTTTATGTGAATATCATAACAAATACATACAATCAGCTCCCATAAGGTGTTTAACGAGTCAACCTAGTAATGATTATAAGCAAAGTTTAAAAATAGATTAATATTACAAAAATAAAAAAAAAAGTTAGCTAATTTTATATGGGCGAACGTGGGTCTCTGGTTTTAGTAACTTATAATGAAAATTATTTAAATAAGTTTTTAATTTAAGCTTCCATATTTATTTTTAATTGGTTTTCTGAATAATTTAATAGTTAACACAAAAATGTATTTAGTTATAAAATATTTAATATAATATATATATATATATATATATATATATATATTTATTTTATCTAAATTTCAATAAATTCGATTGCTTTTCGTTGAATAAAATTAGTTATTATAAACATTTATTTTGTATTTTAACAGAAAGCTTAGTTATTTCATTACTATAAATATAAATATTAATAACTAAATATAAATATAAATAATTAATATAATAATTCGAAAATCTTGAAAAAAAGTGTATTTTTGCCATTTTTATATAAGCCTAATGCAAATATATCTTATTTCAGAAGTGTTTTCTTCTATTATGCAAACAATTTCTTTTTTTCTATAATTAATATCCATTTTTATTTAAATATATATACATTTATATATACATTTTTATTATATTCAAATTTACCTGGCTGCAGGTGAATTTTAATATTACATATTTACAATATACATTGATAAATAAAAACTGGAAAGTTGTGGTTTGGCATAGGTAAAAAAGTTATAAACAAAAAAGCGCTGTTTACATATATTTATTTTATATATCAATACAAAGACTATCTCGAATTTTATATTTCATGCATATAACTTTTAGGGTATTATATATATATATATATATATATATATATATATATATATATTTTTTTTTTTACATATTTATATATTTGAGGTAATCCACAGCTTTCCCCTAAACCCGTTCCATTTCGATGGTTATATTTAGCTGAGAGTGAAATTGCAAAGTGAACCAATTAGCATCCGCTTGCACCAACTTGATGTAGCTCATTGTAATTTAAAGTCACATTTTACACACGCAGTTCTAATTAGCAACTCATTAGCCATTGCAACCCGCTGCCTGGGTAGACGCAGCCAAACAGACAAAGAGAGGAGCCTGATGGGAGGCAGGGATTGACGTTTATCTCAAACATGCAGGCATTGCCAGTCGGTCTTCACTCCTATATGAGAAACAGGCACCTATATTGTGCTAGTGAAGGGCTCAGTTTTATGAATAATCAACCCTTTCCCAATGCAAAACCTCAATAATGGCATTCAGTGGCATTGTCAAGCTAATGAATCAATGTATCAATGCCTGGGTTCACTCGTCCTTGCCACTATGACTGCTGGTTATCCGATAATATGGCTAAGAATGGCAAATTGTCACTGAATGTATGCAAATGGTTGCGGCAAAAGGTGGCTCACAACAGGTTTGCAATTTCCAATTATCGATAAATAAGTAAAGTGAAGAGTTGGCAAAATGGCCATTGATCCCCCAGTGCTCTGCCTCTCTCTCTCTCTCTCTCTCTCTCTCTCACTCTCTCTTTCTCTCTGTGTCTCTTGCTATTCACCGTCATACAAAACTTGTAAAATCAGCAACTGTGCATCGCTGGGCGGTCGAATTAAAAAGAGAAATGGCAATAAAAAAATTGCAGTGGATAAAACCGACAACGTAATGCTCTAAATTTAGTGTAAAAATATGTTGAAAATAACATTTTTGTGCAACTGCAGAAAAATGGCGGTGCACTTAAATCTTAATAGAAGAATTTGTTTCAAGATCCAATCTATTAGCTTTAAAAATGTCGAAAAGCTCTCGTATATCATAGTTGAATGAAAGGAGCAATAAAAATCATATCTAGATGATGACCATTTAATGCCCAATATAAAAATTCAAATTTTGCTTTCACGTATGTGTTTTTATTATAATCAAACATCTCTCTGAAACATTTGTACGCCTAAATCCAATTGTTTCTATCCGCAAAGTCAATCAAAAAATGATAACGAATAAATAAATCTACTTTGTCCAACCATATTTTGTAAATCGAGCAATTTGCCAACTTCAACTATTCCAATATCAATTAAAATAACTATCAACGGATATTTACTTTTTACGTGCCTCCCACTTGCATTTCAAACACCATGACAAAGTAGAATGTACCATTTTGTAGAGATGAAAGAGGAACTGTCGGCTACCGACCGAGTGGGAAAAACTGGCCAGAGCGTCTGGATATGAGAACATTGCCAAGTTAATAAACAAAGCAAACTTGGTCTGGGCGGGCTGCTCTGGTCTGCTCTGGTCTGAGGTTTGCACATGAGCAGACGTTTTAATTTTATCGAACGGATGACAGGCACGACAGCAGGACAGCAGGACAACAGGACAACAGGACAGCAGAAGAAACACGCCCAGTGTTGCCACTTTACCGCTGGTCCTGCCACATCTGGCCTTTTTTAGGGAAATGTTTGAAAACAGCCCTTAGTCAATATTCTGATTTTTAATTTCTTTTTTTTATAATTTCTCTCAAATAATTTACAAGAGTTATTGAAGAATTGTAAATTTTTGGTGTTATTATTACTAATAATAACGCATGTTGAATTTTAAGCAGTCCCTTTTGAGGTTCCTGGAGCTACCATAAAGATCCTTTTTTTAACCACCGCCTACTTTCTTTTTTTGTCCTGCTGAAAATTGTATTCATTATTGAACAGTTGGTGACTCTGTTAATCAAATATTATTATTTACTTTGAATTATAAAATACCAGTTTAACGGGCAGAAAATGTATATATACTTAAACAAGTTGACGAAACAATTACGTAATCAAATATTTATATTTATATTTTATTTTATTTAATATCAACTAAAGTCAATCGACACAAAAAATACAAAACATAAGAAAAATTCAAATTAAATTAAATGTTTGATAAAATTTAAAATTATATATATATATATATATTTAAAAATAAGAAATATTTATAATATTGCAAGCATATATTGTCTTATACACTGTATTATTTTTATTTCGACAGGGGATTTTGGTTGAGGATAATATTATTAAAACAAAAATTAAAAAATAGAAAATTAAAATCAGACGGATTTGGTTTTATTTATTGATATTTGTTTCCGCAGTGCTACAAGCTGCAAGAATAATCCGTTTTATAAAAGTTAAACAGATGATATGAATAATATATAGATATCAAATATAGACGATAAGAATTTGAATATTTTATCATAAGACACACAACAACATAGTTCCTGCTCATGGGCATCAGTGAAGCGAGTCGTAATTTTAATGAAAATATTATCTACAAATACTTTACAAATCCAGATGATGAAAGTATATGTAAATAGCGGTTTTGTGGGCAGCACTGAACCGGACACACACATGCACACACACACACACACACACAGACACACACACATATGTAACTGGCAGGGAGCAAAAGCAGCGAGCGGTTTCTCACAATTGAGCACGCTTCGAAGCGCAAATAAGTTCGATTCAGTGTGGGGCAAAGGCGTATTACCCATTGGACATTGATAAACTGTATTAAAAATGGCAAAGGACACGACCAACTTCACATATGGTGAGCGAGCGAGCGCATTTCACAAGCCGTTGCTCTTTAATTTAAATATGTTTCAATGCACAAAGCTAAATTAAAATGTATTTATAAAGCTGGGCGGGTCAGTGGGGAGTGTTGGGTGCTGTGCTGTTTGTTGTGTGTTGTGTGTTGTGTGTTGTCACAGAAGCAAGTAAGCATCCCTTTTAATGACTATTTTTATAAATGTGGATTACCTGGCAGAGAGTCCTCTAATAAGAATATGCTTGCTTAGCCTTTTTGTGCACTTGCTTCATTTAGTACAACAACAACAACAATAACAATAACAACAAAGGCAACATCAACAACAAGAGCACAGTGTCGTGTATTTTCATTTGTCACACGCTGAAAGTGTGGACAACAACAGCTGCCAGAGTCCTTTGGCCAAAGCCGCCACAGAATTTCCGAGTTTTCGTCACTGTAGCACACTGTGGCACAGAGGACATGCGGCACGGCAGGGGTAATTATGAAGAGTCTAAACTGCTAAGGGGTACGTTCTTTGGTATTGCCTGATGGGATTGCGGTGTGAACTTTCCTCAACAAAATTATTTAACAGCCAAGCGAAATCTAACTAAATCCCATAAATTACTTAGACAAACTGTCGCAAGTCTTTAAAAAGATAAAGTAGTTAAATCTCATCCGCATTTCAATCGGTGATGGACAGCTATCTTAAGCACGCCGAAGAATATATACCCTTACGTACCAAAGTCCACCTGATTATATACATTCTATAAGTTCTAAGGAATGATATATATGATATTTACAAGACTGCTGAATAGTTTGTATAGAAACAGATCGCTATATATATATTATTGATGTTGATCAAGACTATATAAAACCATTTGAGGTTGAATATGTCTCCTTTAATGCATTACACACATCACAGCCACATTGTTCCGAACAGGAATACATATATTCCTTACACCAATTAAAATTAAATTAAGTATCCTCTAGAATAATAATAATAAGTAAAATAACCATGCTTAAATTGCATGTTCATTTAGAAAAAGCTCAACCCTTTAGTTGGCATTGTTTCTTAGATCATTATATGTAAAAGTTTGTGTAAAAAAATTACTTTCGACTAAGAAAGTAAAAGTACGGAAATGGAAATGCCAAGTTTGACAATATCCTATGGGCTTGACAAAAGTTTAGTTGTCACTGTTTCTTAAATTAAATATTTTTATGTGTAAGAAATATTACTTTCAACTAAGAAAGCAAAAGTAAGTAAGCGGAAATACTAAGTTTGACAATATCCTGTGTACAAGGCGCACATCCGACAAACTTTCAATCCGGTGCGAAGTATACATTTCTCGGGGCAATTCAAGTGAGCCAAATGAATAATGTTGGCCCTCAAATCTCATAGCTGAGTGGGCGTATCGATAAACCCACAAACCGACTCAACAAGGAGTTCAATTAGCGCAGTTAACCAGCAAAATCAGCCACAATTAGCACCAAATAACGGAAGACGAGTTGAATGTTTTTTGCATGCCACACAGAATGGCTCACTTGGAAGCTCGGATGCAGAGCAGAGCAGAAGCTTTCAACGACGCACTGGCTCAACTGTCCGTGTGTGCAACGGATGGGGGAAGAAGCAACGGCAATCAAAACGGAGCGACCAAAACCGGAGGTTAAAACATTTTGCAGTTTGCTCAACCTCATAATCAGCAAAAATGTGGGCGAAGAGTCAGAAGGAGTTGATGATGGCCATTCACAGTCAGCGTTCCAGTTACAATCCCTTGCTGCTCTGGCTTGTTGAAACCTGTGCAAAGCCGCCGCAGAGCTAAAGCAACAACGACAACGACAACAACAACGATAACAAAAACAGCAGCAATAACAGTAACAAGAACCTCAGTGGCAGTAACGCCCAGCAAGCAGCTTCATGGCCGTTTAGGTTAATTTCCCTTTGATGATGATGATGGCATGTTTTGCGCGACCATTCAAGTGTGCAATGGACTCGCTCACTCCAGCATGTGGGGGGCGGCATGTGGCAGGGAGGCGTAGTACGGTACCTGTCGCCCACACCGAGCACATGAATGCGCTTCGCGCTGTGTGCGCTTCAATAGTTTTGGAACCCTCCACCACCACCTCGTGCACAGTCCAACCGCATGTTCGGGCAACACGGCAGCGGGCAGCGGGCAGCGGGCAGCAGGCAGCAGGCAGCGGGTATGAGTCAAGTTGGTCTCAAGCCGGGCAAACTTTGGCCATGCAAAGTAAACTCAAATTCAAACTGAAACGCATTACTCTGCCACTTCTCTCTCTCTCTCTCTCTATATATATATATATATATATATATATCTGCCAGGCGCAATATTTGTGCCTGCGAGACAGTAAAAAATCAAATAAAAAATTTTAGCTGTGCTATAATAATCATGCTTGCATTTCCCACACTAAATTCACTTATTTATATAGTATATATAAATATATATATATATATATATATGTATATGTAAATTTTTTTCCTAAGTAATTTTGCCGCCTAAACGCGGCAAAAAGGCAAAGTCAGCGGGAAAATTGAATTAGAGTTGGAATTTAAATAGAAAAGAAAACCTTGAAAGCAGTTTGGCAGTCTGGTAGCCTTTTCCCCATTTTTGTTGCTTGCTCTTGTGTGTTAGCATAAATTATACATTTTAATGATTTCAAACTTACCTCAAGCGCAAACGACGCTAAAAATAAAACAAATAAGAATTTACAAGTCTTTTCAATTTGACTTTAATATGAAGTACGATTTATCACAAAGAAATACTCTTCCCCCTATTTATGTTTGTACAATCCGTCCATTTTCCTTCTTTATTTTCTTTTAGTGCTATAGTTTGAGTATTATATTTTCATTTATAATTATATTTCTTTAAAATTGTATTTGTGCAGGTTAAATTCAAAACCAAAGAAGCCGCGAAGACGATGCTAAGTTTTGTGATATAAATAATGTTAAATGTAAATTTCTCTTCCTTACAACGAACAATAACATTTTAAAGGCAGTAACAGTAAAGCTTAAGTGGGGAATTTGAAGTATTCAAAAACATAACCTGGGTCTGTGCATCATCGCCTGTTCAGTATGGGAAAGTCCAGAAGACATATGTTTTGTATGCATGTAAAACCATATTTTACATCACTTTCTCCAAAGTGGAGCTAAGAAACGATTTGCAGACATAAGGATAGGAATAAGTATGCAAGTCTATCGCTTTTGAGTTACCTGAGCTAACCCAGGCCAAGATATTTTCAGCCCCAAAGCACTTTATGATTACAGCGCATCATCAAACTCAATTTAGATACCCTCCTAACCAAACACACGCAGGCACAAACCACTTTGCAGCCCAGTGATATCGACTAAAAATCTCCACTGCGGAAATATTGAAATCTAAAAAGCAAATAATTTAATTCGCTTAAACTTTCGCAAGGAGCACGGGAATAGCAGTGATGAAGAGGAAGAGAGAGAGGAGGAGGGATGTCGGATGACGTAGAGACACAGACAGAATGAGATGGGACAGACGAAATAGACAAACGCCGCTGTCGTCTCACATCCGGCCAGGAAAATGGGAAAATGGGAAAACGGGAAAACGGGAGTTGTGGTGGCAGGACGTTGTGCGCTCTTGTTCCGCACACAGCCGCCATCAAATTTGAATTCAGAAATCGTGCAGAACGGGTGAGAGGGGTGCTCCTTTGTGGGTGGTGTTGCTGACGGTCTGGCCTGGTCCTGTCACGCATTATCAACCACTCGAAAAGCCAACCCGAGACCGAGACCGAGGCCGACACTCGACACTCGGCGTTTTAGCTGCCTGTCAGCGTCGGGAACGTTGGGGCTCGAAGTGGAGTGGAGTAGAGTGGAGTGGAGTGGTCTATGGTTCGGTTTCTGGACCGGGACAGCAGAGAACGACATCCGCATGTCCCCGTGTCTGCATTCACATCCGCCTCCTTGTTCTGAGTCTCTGCTGTCTCATTTGCTTTCAATTTTTATTTGCCGTGTTACAGCCGAGCAGCAACAGCAACAGCAACAAAGTTGAAGTCGCCGTGAGGCATTTGACGCGTCGTCGTCATCGCAGCCACCTAAATGCTTTTACGGGAGAGGTTGGGGTGCTGGTGGTAGGCACACAGTCTGTGGCTGGGACATTGTTAGTACCTTTGGACAGGCTTCTCAGCCCCAACTTCCCTTCAGCAGATAATTTTCACTGTTGTGTTGATAATGATGATGTGCAAATTTCATAGGTTTGTTTTTCCACTTTTCCTTCTTTTATTATTATTTATTTATTTATTTATTATATTCTTTCTTTTCTTTTGTCGATTTTTGTGTGCTTTTCTGCATGCGAGAAGGCCAGCGACGTGGTGATTTACATATTTTTAACTTATTTGATCCATGACATGCTTGGCCTAGGCCATCTCAAAGAGGGCAATTAAAAATCGTCAAAGTTTATGAAGGCTCTCAAGTCGCGAAGATGCTTTTGCGTGTGTGCTGCCCTGAATACGAAATGGGCTGCGGAACAGATTTGCAGTGGCATTATTTTTATGGGCTTTTAGCTGGGCAAATGACAAGCTAAGCAAGGTAAAAGTACTTGGACATAAGCAGTATCTTCAAGAATGAAGCTTAACTTGGCTTATATTAGTTTATTCTAGTAGATTTGCGGTGCCTATTAGAACATTCAATTATCAGCATTTAGCTCAAGCTCAGCTTCTCTTGTAATAATGCTATTGAGATTATAAAGTTTCAGTCAAATTACAAGCTTGAAAGAAATATTTTGATTTATTAGCTGAAAGTTGCTTTATAATTCAGTTCAAATTTATTTTTGTTATTTTTTAATCTGCACAAATTGAAAGAAGGAAAAAACAAAACCATTTAGAATGCTCTAGTCGAGAATGCTTGTTTATACAGACGGACAGACAGACAGACTAAGTCGCTTCAACAGTTTTCCAATTTTTAATGGGTTTATAATAAATAAATACATCAAATCTGATATGACTTAATTTCGTTGATCGACTTCAAATGTGATTTTATTTTAATTGTGATAGTACAAGTCCAAAACAAAATTACTAGCAGAAACCATTGGTGCATAACGCTGGGCAAGGTCCTCATTTCATTTGGGGTATATAAGCAAAATTGAATTGTGTGTGATGTGGAAATAGTGCATTATTCAATGAACAACCCTCGTTACCTATTATCATATAATAGTAGAATATCATCCTCTGCCTCGTCTTGACTTTACTATTTGCCTATTCAAATTTCCTTAGTGCTGACAGCAGCTGACACTTTCTGTCACTTTAAAATTGTTAACACCAACAAAGTCTCAATGTCCATTTGCCATACATCTGTCTCCCTCTCTCTCTCTCTCTCTCTCTCTCTCTCTCTCTCTCCCTCTCCCTTTGTCTCGCTGTCTCCCTTTTTTTTTCTCGTTTGGTGCCTTCTTCTTGCTGAGAATCAGCTTACATGCCATCACGTCTTATGATGGGATGGGGGTGGATAGAATGTCCAAATGTTATGCCCCTGGCGATGGCCACCGCTTGCTGCATTTCAAATCAGTTTTGTTTGCATGTCCTCTGGTGCATAACAAAAAAGAAATTGAATTTGGGTTTCTGCTGGCAAAGTGGGGAAGACACTTTGAAGACCTTTTTACATGAAACAAGCAAACAAACAAATCAAGAGAATACTCCTAAGACGTTTAAGGATACCTCTCCAATACACCAACTCTCATCAATTGGTATTGCTGGAGATTTCTGACTTTCTGCATTTGATTGACTGACTTACTGACTCGGTTAGTTGTTTACTGATTGACTGATTGCCTGAGTTCTCTCTTCTGGCTGTCAAGTTGCGACCATTTCCCCCCCCCCCCCCCCGCTCTCTCTCTCTCGCTCACTGTCGCTCCCTCTACCTTACTCTCTGCCAATCGCAGCACAAGCAATATGTACATCTTAACAACAATTTCCTGTTGTGGTTGTGGAGAGAAGGTCGAGTAAAAAGCTTTTGTGATAATCACAGTTATATGTCAATTTTCATCTAGAAAACTCAGCTAAGTGGGTCATCACAATCTAGATGTAAATATAAAGGTCACTTAAATCGTGTGGGGATGGGAAATTTACATGGAAAATGTTGAAACTCGAAGATTGCATCAAGTTTAAGTTCACCTCGCGCTAAATTCATAATTAATGAAAACTTTTTGCCAAGCTTTATTTATTTAGGAAGCCAAACAATTTTAAGCTACTTTAATTAATTTCTAAATTGCTGCTATTAATTTAAAATTCCTATGAAATCTATTTTTGTTTTTGATTTTTCTACATTGGTAAAAGCATGGTTTGCTACTTAAATTGGCTCAGTTTATTTGCAAGCCCATGCAATACATTTCAAAGTGCTGAATTTTAGTATGTGTGCATTTTGTTTCTAAGCCATTTCTCTAATTTGTTGCTAAAAACAGCCTCATCACTTATTTAAAGTGCACTTAAGTTAACTTATTGTTTGTTTGATCCCCAGAGTCCAAAAACGCCCTCGATTAAATTGAAAAAAATTTAAATGTTGCATGACGTTTGCTCTTTTTCTCCCTCTCTCTCTCTCTCTCTCTCTCGCGGTGTCACTCTCCCTCTCTCTCTGTCTGGCGGTGTCACTCTCTCTCTCTCTCTCTTTCGCACTTAATATGCAAATTGCTTCGTTTGTAATTAAAATAACTGTGCACTGCTTTTGGGTTTTAGCTCGTTTTCAAAACACATTTTTGGCTGACTCCGTGTGGCTGCTCTTGCCCCAACACAGAAACCTGAGCGAAACGTTATTCATTTTCCAGTACCAGTTCCGCCCACTTCCACCCACACACACACAGACAGGGAGGCGCAGTGCGAAGAGTGGGACCCAGTGGGCTTTTGCTTTGGGATCTATTAGCGCTACATTGCAACTGGCTGCGCCCCCCCCCCCCCCCCCCCGCAACGCCGCAGACATTTCAGGTAACTCCTTTGCCACAAAGGTGTGCGGCTGGTTTTTTGGGTTTGGCGCGCTCGCGTTTTAAATTACAAAATATTTTCCGTTAGAGTTGCTTTTGGCGACGATATGCGGCAATTATAAAGGGGTCTGCACAGTTTGACTGTTTAAAGGAGCGACGGGTCCACAAATTTAAGCTTCGTTGTAATATTTTTTTCGCTGCCTTCCAAAAGGCTCCGCTTTAATGAGGCTGTAATGAGTTTGGGCCACGAAGGTGCAGGTTGCTGCCGCTGTTGCGTGGATAGCGCCTGTAATTGTGATGAGGATTAAGAGCTCATTATGTAGGAGAACAGTGGATATTAGTTTAACGAAATCCCTAACTGAACACTTAAGCATAATTGCCAGCGTAAAAGATTTTTATGATTGTTGTGCCAATGAAAAGAAGAGGGGCAGGCAAAGAGAACTGAAAGCTACAACACAATTAATAAAAGAAACAATTTTCGTGGCTTATCGAACTTTCAGGATAAGAAGAAACATTTACAAATAAAGTTGCGAATCGATATGCAACTCTTTGCATATACGTATGGAAGACTAAAAAGAATATCAAAACACTTGCAGAATAAATTGTAATATCCACAGTCCCATGAGAAAAGAATCCTAACTTAAAAGGAAACGTGTAACATATCCGTATGCTTAAAATAAATATGCAAAATATAATGAAATGAAGAAATTCATTTGAAAACACGAACAGTTAAAAGTTATTTCATTTTAATATCATTCTTTTCAACTTTATTAAATATTTTTATTTCTATTTGAAGTTTATCTTATGTTTTTCTTATACTTTTTCTTAAGTTTTTCTTATACTTCTTACACGTTACTTTAGAATCAATTAAATAATTAAATTTCATAGTTTTCATGTTGCGACATTAAATAGTGGACAATTTTAGTTATGGTTATTTACAACTAATTTTGCTATTACATCCAGATACATGTTATGCTCACGTTAAGTGTGCTAGGTAATATTGGTGGTAGTTAATTTTTAATAACTAAAATCATGGCAATTAAAGTAGCATTTCGGACTTAACTTCATACAATTTGAATACACAATTTGTGTCTAAAACTGCAAAGTTGTCAAATTTAAAATGCATATTAATACAAATTAATTGAAGAATAATAATTGATTTGATTTGTTGCCTTCAACAGTTTACATATCTGATGCTATGAATCTAGTGTGACAGAATATTCAGTAAGATATGTGTCTCACGATTAGCCAGCCCAGTTGTGAGGCTTCCTCTGAGTTCTGACAAGGAAGATGAGAAAAGACAAGCGAAAATTACTTTCCCACTCAGGGTTAACCATAAATCTCGACTATTCTGCGTGTTCCTAAGTATCCAATTCGTGCTCGAAAGTCTCAAATTTTCTAAAATAAGGTAAAACACCTGATTTTCTCCCAATCAGAAAACACAAAATCAATATTTGATGAACCTTTTTAAAATTGTCCATTCCTTCCTGTTGCCAAAGCCGCAATTCTCTGCCACTTATCTTGTCGATCGTCTGTTTAAAATCACACTTTCGTTCTAAATGGAAACTTCAGTTCAAATTTTCATTGCAAAGCACATATTTACACGCAAGTTTATTCATTTTTAATTAAAACTAAATCGGAAATTTTTAGAAGCAGAAAACAAGTATTCTTCTAAATTTGGTGAAACATATAACAAATTAATTCATTTTTGCTCAGCCCTGTAGGCAATGCATAAAAATCAATTGGAATTGAACTTCCATTTTAACTATTGGGTTTAATTAAAATGGAATCTGTAGTTTGCAGTTGACGAGAAAAGACGAGAAAAAACTTTCCAATTAGTCTAAGTAATTAAAGTATCAGACCAAATTCGAGTATGGAGACCACATGACTGGCATTGCCTGACAATGGCAGCGCAAAACCCAAAAGCATCTGCAACAAATCAATTTGCAAAGAACTTTCTATTGTGCTGGCAACTATTTTTATTTGTTATTTGGCCAGAAGTGTGGCCATTGCCGACCTATTCACAAACAAACAAGGACGGCAGCTTATCGATTGACTTTTCCGATAAGTTAACAAAAGCACGTCAAGCATATCATACGAACAGCCAGCCAAGTTAAAGTAGTTGCCTAACCAGGTGGTATGCTGGTCTATGGTCTTGTGTCAGATATCAAAGGACTTTAAATCAAAACTCAATTACACTTTTCACCGATGCTCTCAAGACTCTCAAGCAGGCACGTCCACCTCCCGCTGCGACAGGGAAACTACATGAGAGTTCACCTGTGTGTGATAGTGTTTGTAGTAACTCAACAGCACAAAAACCGTTACACCATTCCTCAATTACAGTGCTAAAAGGCAATGAAATACCCTGTTGGCAATTTAAAATATAAATTTGCTTTCAAATAGACGGCTGGCAACTTAAAGTATGTGTCTGGAAATGATTACATTTTCTTTAATTCAATCAAAAATGTCAATAGAAATAAACAACTCATTTTTATCATCAATATAAACTTGAATTCCAATTTAACTTCCAAGTTATACATGTATATAAGAAATATATTTATTACTGAACTGGAATATTATATTATAAATAAGTATTAATATATTGTAAGAAAATGTTTTCTTTTATATTATTAATTATTAAAGGTTAATTATATGGTCAGATTGATGGTGTTTGGCATGGCCATAACGACTCTAGCTCTAGCTAGGGTATAACAAAAGCGTGTCAAGGGTTCAGCCTGTTGACATTGAGTTCAGTTTACAGTTGTCAGCTTGTTCAGCTTTTCGAGTGCTTTTGTTTGCAGTGGTCGGCATCGGGATGCTTTCGGGATACTCTCTGGCGCCTGGACACGCCCCTCCAACACCCACCCTTGATCCGCCCAAAATGGAGCATTCGCAACGCGTCAAATTGTTTGACATGCAAACATGAAAATCACCAGCATGTCACATTTGCATATTAAAGCGGCAACAAGCGGCACATTCATACAAAACGAACAAAAAGAACAAGGTTACTTTGGCGTGTAATAAAACGCCACGTCAGAGAGAAATTAGCTTATTCAAACAAAGTTCCAGTATTCAAAGTATTCGAATAGTTCCTGGGCTGCATACGGCACAAATTTCAATTACGTTGCACATGGCATACATAGTACATGTTGAGGGGCCAATGGCGGGGGGAGTGCCGGCTAGGGGCACGCAATGGCGAGCACTTACAACAACTTATAAATAGACGCAGTCTGTGCAAATTTTCACATTAATTAAATTTTCACAACGACGACAACACACACAACGCAGCCCAGCCAGCCAGCCACCCGAGAGCAAAGCCCAAAAAAGAGACCTGCTGCGATGGCGAAGACGATGGCGATGGCGATGGCATCGCGGCAGCGGCGTCAACGGCCAACACCGTTGACATATTGAAGGAAAACGACAGATTTAGTACATAATATATAGACAACATATACGCAAACTAATAGACAAGTGATGCCATTCACTAGGGCTGCAATGCAGCCGCACTTAACAATGATATTATGGCGCATAACTAAGTTTAAGTCACCTACCTAATGAGAAAGAATCCTCATCAGAGCACATAAAATCAAACTGAGTAGTAGTACCCTAGGGAAACATTTCTTAAGCTCGAATGACATAGAAAACCGACAGACAAAGATCCTTAGATTCCTGCAGGAATTAGGATTGATAGAAGAACTACACGTTCAGAAGGAGACCCCCAATAATAATAATAATCATTTTAGTATAAAAGGTAGTTTATATTTATATAATACAAAATGCACATAATTACATAATATACATATTTATACAATATATAAAACTTTCGATTTATTATTGGTATTTAAAACTTTTCTGATTAAATATCATTTTATTTGAGTCGTTAGTAGTTAAGTGTGGTTAATCATTGCTGCTTTTATTTACAAAATTCACAATTTCTTACTTCTGCTTAGATATTTGTAGAAAAATTGTTATTATTATTTATTATTATTATATTGTTCATATTGAAGAAGTTTAAGCACAAACACTCAAATAATGTAGCCAAGTTAATCTTTTAAAATGTAGTCTAAAACCAACCTAATTGCCAATTAATATGCCAAATTAAACTTCTGATTTGTCAAATTTATATTGCATAACAAGACAAACCAATTGCAGAGGCGTTTTTAAAATGTTGATGTTATTATACTAATTAAACGCCTTATTCTCACTTATAATAGTATATTTCTATTTCGTTATTCGATTCATTGCTTAAGGATCCACTTATCGAGCTGAATAAACTTTGGGTCTTATGCGCGCACTCGAAGAGCGAAAGTTTTCAAGATTTTACTGCCAGCCCTGTGACATCTTGAGTGCCAGAATCCCCCATCCTCATTCCCATCCCCATCTCCATCCCAGAACCCATGTCCATCCCCGTTCTTGTCCTCCTGCTCGTCCTCCTCTTTTTCAACCGAGGCGAGGCGTCGGCTGTCAGCCAGCGAATGCATTTGGCAATGCGGTGAGAATCCACTGGCCGAGGCACTCGTCTCGTTCCCAGCCGATGAGGAGGCACTTGCAGTGCCAGCGTCGCTGCCACTCGCCACTGATGTCTTCTATTTATAGCTGCACTTTTTCCCTCTATTTTGCTTACAATGCGACGCAAAAGTATGCGAAATGGCAACAGAGACACCAGCAGCAGCAGCAGCAAACGAAACAACAGCAACAACGACAACAACAATAAAAACAAGAATAAACTGAAATATTTGCTGTAATTATTTTTGATTTTGAAAATCTGCAGCGACCAACATTTAGAAATGCATAAAAGATTGTTAATTTAATTGTACAGGGACAGCAAGCGAAATCTGTAAATGCATTTACAACATGCTCCTATCTCAAGTGTTTTGAGTGCAATGCGAAATGGGCTAATTGGGCATTGGAATATGCATGACAACAATTCTTGGGCATTATGTCATTTATTTATTATTCAATTGATTCCATTTTAATTACGTGTTTTTGTGTGTAAAATGATTACCATATACTGAGAAAAAAAACCCACTTTGGTTTCCTCAGCATTAGATAATCATGCAGCAGACTCCACTGTTCCTTTTCTTATTGACTTCAATTGGAATTTCATATTAAATATTTTATACTGCTCAGTTCTTGCCTCTAACACTTTCCTCAATGTAGATATAAAATTTGTTCAAATCAATATTTATTCCAGTGCAATTACTATACATTAATTGGCATTCATATTTTATTTTGTTCAATTTATTTATTAGCCCCTAATAAAATTTCTCTAACAATTCATATTACTAATCTCAGACTTGATATTTTCAGACAATCATGTTGATTCTTTGTTTTAGTGAAAATATATCCAAAAATAAATACATCAGACCAGGTAGTTAACGTACTCATTTGAATACGATTAGTTTGTCGCAATTGTTCGGTGCTTATTCCAATGTAAATCATTCCTTAGCCACATATTTGTCGAGAGCATCCTTCCATCCATCCTTTTCCCGCATTCTAGGCAAGTTGGCGACCTAAGTTTTAATGAAATGTTGCGGGTAGTTTACCTCCAGCTGAAACTCTATCTCAGCAAAGACCGCAACCAATCGCTGCCTCTAAACTTTTAATGAAGCTCGCCTGTAAGCGATTGCCAGACATCAATCTGAGATGCCAAGTGGAGCGATGGGAGCAACTGCAGCAAGGACGGCTTGAATGCTAATCAAATTAGAATTCCTCAGTGACTACACACCTTGCGTGGATATTAACAGCGAGCTGCTTTTGCGGTCAGCCAAAGTTTGACGAAGGCATTAATTATTTGGTGCCCTTGCTTGAGCATAATATTTATTTGAAAATTTAATGAGCAGACGACAGAAGTCAAAATGGGTTTCACGATGCAGCTGCTGCTGCTGCTGCTGCTCTGGTTGCCAAGACAAATCGCAGATATGCTACTGTGCCACAATATATTGCCAACTTGTGTGGTGTGCAGCAGCAACAATAAATACCACAAACGCATGCTGCAGCAGCAGCAGAAGCTACTTAAGTGCAAAAACTGTAGCATACTTTACCGCTGCACTTGCGGGCAAGACGCCACTTGATTGATGTAACTCGAGCTGCCAGAGAGCGGGACGAGGGGTTGTCTAGAGTAAGCAGAAGGAGCAGTCAAAAACGTTTACTTCGGAAGAAGTAGAAACTGCTCCCTATATGGCCATTATATATGTTATCTCAAGGAACAACAGAGCTCACTGATGAAAGTTTTATTTATAAAAAGAAAAAACCAAGTGTGTGTTGCTTGATTCCAGGAATTTATAGTGATTTAAGATATATATTTGATTTCACTTGGTAATTTACCGAAATGATTTTTATTTCTCGAATTTATATAAATGACAGTTGAGTATTTCAATTACCATTTAAATGATGAAATCATTTAAAAGATCAGGATTAGCGTTAGCTTTAAGCCGTAAGTTGAATTACAACTCAACTCCTGAAGTAGTAGTCAGGACCTTAATAGTCTCTCACTCGCTATTTCGTTTGTAAGAGGAAATGAATATGCATATAAATTGTGCAATGCCATTAGCTTCAATTTTAATTTTCCAGCATTTTGGCAGGGCAACGTAAGCCAAGTTTTCCCGGAGATGCATTTCACTCTGTCTGCAGTTGCGAATGGTTTTCGGCGATAGTCAAAGTACCAACAAATAAAATGAAAAAGCAAAGCAACAAAAGTGCGCAAGTTGCAAATCAAAAGATGTGCACGCCAAAAAAATACGAAAAAGACAGCAAATATAGTAAAAAGACAAATGAAAAGAAAAGGATTTCCACTTTGGGGTGTGGATGGAGCGGGATTGGTCTGCCAGGGACAGCACAAAATTGGCCAATTTACATGCGTTTGTGTTTTTTGTTAGCCAAGACGAAACGGAGGATTGAACTTCAATTCTGAGTTCAAAGTTGTGTGTGTATGTGTGTCTGTATCTGTGTCTCTGTGTGTGTGTGTGTGTAGATAGCCTCGACGACTATGCAAAGTGGCATTGCAGATATTGCAGTTACTACAGTTGTGCAGCTGCTGCTCAAATGCCAGCAAAGAGTATAAGCCCAGCCAAGCGGCACACTAAAGTAGCATTAAAAGATAGAGAGACAGAGAGAGAGAGATAGAGAGAGACAGAGAGAGAGAGAGAGAGAAATATAGGCAGAGATAGAGTGAGAGAGAGAGAGAGAGAGAGATGGAATGGATGCCGCAGACAACGATTCAAAAGCTGCTTTAATAATCAGCAGAGTCTGCGGAACAGGTACAAGTTCCGTCGGCTTATTTACAATTTAAAAGCATTTACTTACATTTCTGAGCTTAATGCCATTTTGTACGGTACGAAAACTAACTAATGATGACGTGAGCTGAAATGTTTTATGTGTAGCCGTCGGAGGGGCTTGACTTATTCACCAGGACAACAAACGGGTCGTATGTGTGACGCGAGTCCTCTTCAGGTAATTAACCACTTAATGCTGTTAGTTTTGCGGAAAATTTGTCTGAAATGAAGCCAAGCGTCGAGTAATGCTTTGACTTCATTTGAATTATTTGAAAAAGAACAAATGTTTTTCCTTGTCCGATACAAACTGTTTGTGATTCTTAAATAGTCGTTTCGTATCAGTAGCAGTCACATCGTGCTCAACATCTGTGGACTAGTTGAGAATATTACGTTTTCTTGAAATTTATGTCAATAATATTTATAATTTGCAGAACTCACAAATAAAAGAACTTTTGCGAATTAATTGAAATGCATAGAATAACGAAAACGGACTTAAATTGAACGCACCGCATTCAACCAACAAAACCAGCTGCGGGTCAATAAAGCTTAATTAGAATGCAAGAAAACAAACAAATCACAAAACACTGAATTCATCAGTTTTGTGGAAAGTTGTCCAGGCACTCAATACTTAAATGGCAGTGCTAAGTTTAAAATCTGCAATACATTCATCGACGATTTTTATATCTTTAGGTTAGGTTATGTTAAACGGTTGTCGACCTCAAAGTTGACACACATAGGTCACACTTGGCACTTTGTGATACCGTATGGGATTTAGCACGGATTTCTCCTACACTCGTGTCAAACCTAACATCAAAGACTAGACCAGCCAGTTGCTGTGTATTGTATTAATATTGGGCCATGTTTGGTGTCCTTTGCGTTTGGCCATTTATCATTCGACCTGTGTCTACTTTGTTACTTGATACAGAACTTGCAGGTAGCTAGAAGCATGCTTACACCTTTCTTATCCTTCAGGAAGGGTAATAGAGTTTCTTTCCTAGCTAGCTTATCAGCCTTGCAGTTGCCCTCAATGTCCTGGTGACCAGGCCAAGATCAGGCTTAGCTATCTCGTGTAGCTTGTTGCAGATATCGTATTCGACGATATCAATATCTAATTGATTTGATTGCCGCTTAGCTATCAATATACATATTTGGACACTGCCTGAACTGACTTTTCAGCCTGAAAAACACGCACGGAGTAATCTCTTTTCGAAGGGATTTTTGTGTTCCCTTCTAGAATTGATGCGTGGCCTTTTTTCTGAGCAACCCATATGTTTATTGAATTGCAAAATGTCTTCCCTGAAATTGGGAAAAATGCTAAAACGATTAAGAGAACTTGTTATATTTAGCTGCTTATTGTGATTAAATAAATTTTAAGGTCGACAGTTAAAGGTTATGGCGAATTCGAATTTCAGCTCAATTTTCACAACTTTCAATTGATAGTTGAATCGGTAGTAATCATTTTTCCTCGGTGTAGTGACTTCTAGATACTAAATTAATCGATGCCAATGAAGCTAACATTCTTGAACGAGAGTACAAAAGAGAAGATGTTTTAATATTAATGATTCCACTTTTGGAACATAAATATGTCTTTCAGCAAATTAGTTGAAACCATTTTTTGGAAAAAAATAACAATTATTTCATTTAATTTGTTTATGGACGATGTCCTTATTGGATGAAAATGTTCAATTCAACTTTTGTTGCTTTTAACTAGCATATAAATATATTTGAGCTCTAATTACTTGATAAATAAAGTTTTGAAATTGTCAAGTAGAAACTTTATTTTTACTTGACCATTTTTAGAACGAACTGTGTAATAAACTCTTTAATAAAAGACAACTTTTTGCTAATTACATGTCGTATTTGTAACAAACAATTTAAAAGTCATACAAAGAGTGAAAACCACACACTTGACAAACACAACAACAACAATAAAAAAAGAGGAAAAAATTGAGTCAAGCGAAAAAAAGGAGACGTCAACGGCAGCCAGGATGGGGAGGAATCGCTGTGAGCGAAAAAAGCATTTAACAATTTTACAAGAACAATATTCAATTTCCGTCTGTCTAATAAGTTTTTGGCTAGCAACACACACACACAGAAGCATACTATGCCGGAATGATGGCATGTTGTAAGTCCAACTGGCATTCCTGTCTATCTGTCTGTCTGTCTATCTGTCTATCTAGCCAGCAAGCAAGTCCTGGCAACTGTTTGTATAGACCGAATAAAGTTCCATTACTCAAACTCGCACAGCAACGCACATTTTCCTTTAATTTCCTTTTTAGTTTCAACGCCAACTAGCTCGTCACGACAATGCCAGCTCCACTCCTCTCCTCTCCTCTGCTGCTCTGCTGTTCAACAACGACAAAACTGTCAGCTTAAAGCATCGATGCATATCCTCAAGCTTTTATGAATACCCGCGAGGCAATGCAAACAAAATTTTAACGGCCAGGGGGCCATATAAAATGCATTTGAGTAACTAGCTTTAAGCGCAGCGAGCACGTCCACGTCCGCTTGGGAGCCAAATAGATGCCAGCCCGCATGCCATTCCACCCTTCCACCCACCCCCAACCCCGTGGGCATCCCCAGTGGCAGGATGCACTAGCAGCTACAGCTGCGGCGAATTATGACGAAAATATTGTTAATGATTTAAACCGTTCCGTGCGGGTAAGTCGCTTTATTATCACAAGCTCGTGCGTTACGGTAATAAGCAGCTCATGCTCCGGACTCACATTGTACGTTCTTATTTCCATGTATTATAATTTTGTGATCAAGTTTGAAACGCATCAAAGCAGACGTCTCCGACCTCATAAAGTATATACTTGTTCTTGATTAGCTTCACTAGCCTAGCCTAGTTCGTCGGTCCGCAGAACTGCCTCAGCCAAAAACCTTTCTGCTGAAGATGACTGGACTGAACCACTATATCTATATGTATCTGCCAAATGATCTCTGGGTCGAATGATCAGTTTTAAGTGTCATACATGTCTAAGTCAGTCTCAATCCCACAACTTTGTTTTAGTATCTATATTATGTACGCTTTGGAATATTTAGTTCAAAGCCAGACATGAAAAATACAACAAACAAAATAAGAAAATGTTAATTGAAAATATATTTAATAAAACGAAAAAAGAAAATTTCAAATTCAAATGTGTATATGAATAACATTTTTGAAAACGAATTACAATTTAAATGTCAGTAGATTAACTTCAATCTACAAGAACTTATAATTCGGCTAGCCAAAGAAGCTTTGGTTTCAGATTTAAAATGAGACCTGTAATTAGAAAATAAATTAATAAATTCCAAAATGCATTGCAGTTAAAATACATTAATGTTGTTCTTATGACTGAAGCTTAACTTTTCCATCTGCAACGTATTTTTCAACCCTCTCTGAATAGATTTTCAGTTGATAAGTTAAACACAAGTATCGCTGCCGTATTCAAAGAAGTTGCATTCATAAATTTCGTGCCCAGAAGTTAATCATAAAGTTAAAGTAAAAGTCATTCGAATATAGACGTATTATGCCAATAAGAAGACGCATAAGCGCAGTTGGGTGGTAGGTGGTAGGTGGTGGGTGGTGGCATGCGGCGGTTCCAAGTAAATACGAGATGGTGGTGCTGGCTGCCTCTGCCCACCTTCTGGCGTAGTGTACGCCCACGCCGCAGCAAGGCAAATAGTTAGGCACAGACGGGTTACGGTTATCGGGTAAACTTGAGTAACGGGGTAATGGGGAACTCATCGCAACATTGCGGTTGCGTTAGCCGACGAATGCGGTGGAAATGACAGACGATGTAAAAGAGTTCATTAATATTGCAAGTTGGACGGGCGACAACAGCAACGACAACGGCAACGACAACGGCAACAGAAGCAGCAGCAACAACAAAAATAACAACAGCAGCAACAACAACAACGAGGACATCACATTTGAACTGTGCGCACAATTATTTTGTAATTTGTCATATTTTGTGGGCCTCGACTCACGTCAGAACGCCAGAGCGGCAGAACGGCAGATTACCAGAACGTCAGCAGGCAAGCAACGGTCGCCAACACTGAGGCGAGGTGCCTTTGTCCAAATTTTCAAGTAGCAAAGTCTCGGGCTCAAGTGGCTCGACGGCCTACTAAATAGGAAATGTGGGCTCGTTGCCGTTAGGAGGTGGGAAGTGGGAGGTGGTAGGTTCATGGTAAGGGGTACGGTTTGTATCCTACCAACCAGCTGCATAATTGTTTGTATTTTACGCTTTACATGAAAGCTAAGCAAATCTTTTGTTACACTGTCTACAGCAACAAGGCTGCCCGTCCTTAAGCCAACCAGTCGCTTGCACCGCCAAACAACCAACCGCCCCCTGTCCCACTTCGCAACCCATCCTCCACTCACGCGTTCACAGATATGCCCCGCAATCATCTGGCAACCCTTTTTAGCAGCTTTTGTTGGCCTTACGCTTTGTGTGCATATTCTAAACATGGCGGCGCTTGGCGGCTACCTCAACCTACTTTTGGGGCCAGACTGCGTTGTCGTCGTCGTCGTCGTCGTCGCCGTTGTTAAGACCTTAATAGTGCATACCCCCAATCCCTCATACAGCAAAGCAACCCACCCCCACCCACCGTCCCCTGTCTTCTTTCCTATGGCCGCACTTCACCCACGCAACGTGCATCCAGTCAACAGTGAGGCAGTCAGTCAGGCTAGGTAGTTTTGTTGTTCTGCATGTTTACCTAGCCCACTCTTCAGCGTCCACATCAGCAGCAGCAGCAGCAGCAGCATTTAATTCCAAAGAGAGGGTATAATAACTAAATCGCTAGTCTTCGTGCATTTGGAAAGAACTTAGACCTTTACCATATTACTTATATGATATGTCATCATTGTTGCAATTGGTAAATTATAAATACTTAATGTGTAAACAAAAATTACATTTTAGTGTCTGTAGTATTTCGCCTAGAGTATTTGGACTTCCTTGTTGCCCATAGTTAAATATAATTCGTCATAATTTTCATGTGCTGCAGTTTCTCCACACAATCCTCAGCCTCCTTGCTCAAAACAACTCTTGTCCGTTTCTTTGGCTGGCTTTCATTCTGTTTTTTTTATATGCACTTTTTTCTATTTATTTTTTTTTTTGGTTGTTTTTTGTTAAATTACATGCACATAAACACAGTCAAATATTTATTTAAAACTTATGCTCCAGGCCTTTCATTACTGTGCACGTATTCTCTATTCTATAGTTTCATTCATTTCTTTTCTCTTTTTTCATATTTATACTTTTGATATTTTCGCTGTGCAAATGTTTGCCGCTCGTCTCTTTTTTAAAGAGTTCTATTGGTTAAATTTTGTACTCTAATTTGGTGCCCTTAAAATCATTAGTTACTTCATTTGCTTTTTGTCTCGCTAAGTTCATTTTTAGCTCATTTCCATATTTTCTAGTTTCTAGTGGAGTTATAATTAGTCCTGCCTGCCTGCACCATTGTCCTCGCTCGAGAACAATGTGCTCTGACGTAGCGAGAGCCGAGCAAATTTCTTAAACATTTAATGGGATTTACCCACCGAATTGCTTTTAATTACATTGCCTTAGCCCCTGGACTCTATCGCAAGTAACTGTGGGCATTGAAAGTAGAAGCTACTCAAAGTTTACCGATTATCATTGGGGTGATAGTTTTTATAAAACGACACTGTGGGATGATGTCTACAAATAGAAATTGCTTGTCAATGAAATTAAAAAGGAAATGGGAGTAGTGATAGGAACTTGCTCATAATTAAGAATTAGAATAGAAAAATAGAAAAAATAGAAAATTTAGAGAGATGTGTAAATATATAGAAAATAGATTAAAAATCAAATATGAATATAAATAATGAATAATTACAGAAATACATACACAATATTATAATAATATCAAAAACCTGAGAAAATGTATCTCAGTGATAGCTTTAAAAGTGAGAGACTAGTTCGGATAGAAACAGACATACAGACAGACATGGCTATATCGACTTGGCTAGTGATGATGGTCAAGAAAATTTAAAATATAATATATAAGGGTTGGAGACGGTTCTTTAATTCTTCACATGGCTTATTCGAATACCCAGGCAGTATATTGGAAGGAACGGAGATCTCATGGAATTAATTGCATTATCTGCATACAGATTTTCCGCTTCGCAAAACGAATGAGGAACATCCGCAGCAACTGAGAATAAGTTAATATAATACTATAGAATTGCATGTACAAATCACCGCAGAGACGTAACTCTTGTAATCGTTATCGATTGCTTATCGATGCATGTACTCCCATCATAGGCATAATCATCAATTGAAATGTTTCATTTTAGAAAACGAACAACATAGGAGACATATTGACTATATAAATATAAATGTTAATACATATACGAGTTGGCAAATAAAACAGTCAATTAACTCACCCGTCAAAATTGTAGATGGATTTATTTATTTATGGGCATTGCTCTGTAAATGGCGATGCTAATCGAATCAATGAGTTTTGCGTTTAATTATAAATTCTTTGGTTTGGTTCACTGATTGGTTTCTGGTTATTGTTAATTGGTTTCGTTATTATCCCGTTTGATAATTTGGGCGCCAAAGCACAGTTAGGAACTACGCACACACACGCACACAGTGGCACTCTCTCGCCCTCTCTTTCACTCACACGCATACACACACGGACACACGGACACACACACTGACTGTTTATTATGATTACGTTTGTTGCGGTTTTGGCGGCGTCTGGCGATTGCCACTGGGGCAGGTTGCTAATGCAGTTTGTTTGTTTGGCGACGCTTATTGGATTGAGAGACGCGCAGCGTGGGCAATACAAACGTTGGTCTTTATATTTATTTAGCTGCTGTGCGGCCAGAGTTGAATTTGGTTGGCTGTTGGTTGTCGATTGTCAGATTGTCCGTTGTCGGTCGTCGGTTGATCTGGTGATGTGAAGCGCACACAGGACACACACAACTTGACTGAGCGAAATTGCACAAATAACTGAATTGAAATTTTGCCGCACCGAGCAGCACTGAGTAAGGGCACAGCGTGGGAGAGCGAATCACTATGGTCTACGGAGGGGTGGGGGAGGAGAGATGGGGGGTATATTTTGGGGTTTAGCGGCAACAATTTTGCCTTTTGCTTATTTTTGGCAGCATACACGATAAATAATGAAAGAATACATTTCTTACAAGAGAACACACAAACACACACACAAACACACACACAAACACACACACACACACACACACAGCTGAAAATGCACTCGAGTGCATTTTAATTGATTTTGTTTTTCTCGCATGCACTTATTGTCACTGAGCGAAAGAGTGAAAGAGCGAGAGCGAAATCGGTGTGCCTTGCCTCGTTTGTTACATGCGGCGTATGCGTAACATTTGCAGTTGCATTTGGCACGCACCTGACTTTGAGTGAGTTTCGACTTGTTGGTGAGTGAGTTTTTCTTTTCTTTTAGTTTCGTTTCGTTTCTTTTTTTTCTTGTCGACATTTTGCGATCTGCTCGACGCGTCGTCCCCTTCTAGGTCAATTAATGTTGTTGGTCTCATATTTTCCAAGTTTTAATTACCGCTTTATATTTTCAATTTCAACAGGCAACAGGCCAAAATGAAAAGAAAAAAAATAACCAAAACTGAATAAACTTGCTGTGGAAACAAATTTTTAATTAATTACACGAAAAAATCCAAACAAAAATGAGTAGCCGACGCTTGAGTGTCGAGCTGGTCAAACAATTTGCATATTTTGCCAGACGAAAAATGTGTAATGAAGTTGCTGAAGGATGCTCCTTGTCTTCTGTACTCCTCTTACCCATATAGACAACGTTTTTTATGTATATATAATATGTAAAATGTGTTCAAGGGGGTACAATATTTGAAAGGTGAGATGTACTTCACACAGGACTGGGTAAAAAGAAAACCCATTTAAGCTCAAATCTCCATTCATTTTTTTACCTACAAAAAAAATTGGTGTCAGCTTTAGGCAGTTGGTTCACTGAGCCGGTTTCGGAATAGCATAATGGACAAATGATGTCTTGTCTACCAGAATATGCTACTGCAGATTATGGTATTATCCAATAAGTCCTTAAAAAAAAAAAAACAACAACAGAATGCGTACCACTCCCTACAAGTAGAAGTTGGTTTCTTAGAAAACATATTTCAGTAACAAAGTATTTTATTTTTAAGAGTGAGTCCTTTCCTCATTCATCATAGATTATAAGTTTTCAAATCGCGTTTGGAAAAAAATATTATTCGAAAATATACATTTATTGTCGAAATGCGTCTTCAAAATGGAGGCTTATTTTAAGTAACAAAAATGTCAATTTGATTCGACCTAACTAATTCACTAGTTCAGAGACTAATGGAAAATTTTCCAATAACCATACAAAATATTACGGAACATAAAAGAGACGAATGTATTTAGCTATTAACAAACTGAATTTAATTCGAAATTTAAAACTAAAACAAGCGAACAAAGAAGCTTAATAATATTAGTATGCGGTCACTATAAAGTGTTCTTTTGTATCAAAGAAAGAAGTCTAGTTAGATGGGAATCAGACTATTATATAGAGACTTTAGTAAATGCACAAAGGTATATGTTTTACTGAATTAGACCCGGAATATAATGATATTCAGACTTTGAATCAGAAACTCAAATAAAAATTATAAGATCCAAAGCACCGTAAGAATACATCATATGTGCATATGTTCAAGCTGGTATTCGAGAGCTTATATTTCAAATTTAAAGTCTCTGAGATCAGTGTATTTATATAGACGGGAAGATAGATCGACTCGGCTGTCAATCCTGATCAAGAACAAAAATATACCTTATACTCGGTATACCTTGCAACCTCGGTTCCCCTACTGACACTAAAATTCAATTTCAAAATCATTATAAATTTAAAAAACCGACTGATAATGATGTATTTTTCTGATAATTTATTTTTTTGCTCAAACGTATCAGAATACTCCACAAATAGAACGTTCCCACTTATTTCAAACTTTTGTATTGGGACCATGTTGGTAGCATGTCCATAGGAATTTTTCACTTTACATACCACAATCGCTAGCACCTTATTTCGGTTTAACTGGTAGTGACACATCATGCATCAAGAATTATAAGTTTATCTATCAAACAATTTTCATAAGGCATTTCGAAACTGAATTAAATTAAATTGAGTCGAGCAAATAAGTCATTGTTTTATAAAGGCGAGCATAACGTTGTAAATCCAATACTCATATTTCACTGTAATATACTTATAACTAACATATTAATTAAACTGGAGATAATCAGTATTACATGTGAGTTCAGTCGAACTTCTAAACTCAAATTACCATTTAATAATCCTTGCCGATTTATTAAAAAAAAACACTTTCAAAATTCACATTATTATATATTGTAAATTGTATAAAATTCGAGTTATGAAAACAGAATTTTATATAAAATTGTACCTAAGGGCAGGAGAGATGGACTTGGAGGATGGAAAGTATAATTCGATGTTAGAGACAAAATATCGAATTGATCGCGAAAGTTAAATTATACAGTGTCAAATTCATATGTATTTAAAAGTTGAAACCATACACATTTTTATGTGTGCAGCTATCAGCTGTGCAGCAAACAGATCTTTTATAAATATAACAACAAATACGACAATCGCTGCCTTCCAACGGAGTAATTATATTACAACTAGCAATACAGGGTGCCATGTAGAAGCCAACAACATTTGAGATGAGGCATGCGCAAATGAACTGCAACTCAAAGTAAAATCACTCAGAAACCCACTCGCAACTGAAACAACAACAACTATAACAACAATGCAATAAAACACCTGGAGCCATATAATGCAGCAACAACAAATGATAGCAAGGAGGCTAAAAATATAAAAAAGAAAGAAAAATAGCAAACGTCAGCTGCTTACAACACTTACAGCCCATGGCACAAAGCGGAATTGGAGTGAAATGGTATGCTAACCAACAAATACAATGGCAACACAGAAACAATACTAGAAACGGAACAAAATTGTCGCCATAACCTTTTTGAGCAGTGTAAATAGACACACCTACACACAGCGGGCCGCACTGGATTTAAAAATTAATGAATGAAATTTTGTGCACAATTTGTGTATGCAATTCTAAATGTATGTAATGTGTGTGAGTGTGTGTCTGATATACATCCCATATGTGTGTGTGTGTGTGTGCATGCAACAAAAGTTTCCCAAGTTTTGTGACTTGTATTTTTAAGCGCAAATTGTTCACGTTTGTCAGGGCAAGTGCTCAAGATTCAGTGCAGTGTAATTTTCAATAATATCAACCAATCCAAGTAGAATAACAGATGGCAATCTAGGAAAAAATAACTGTGCAAATTGGCCCTGTAACATACACACATAGATACACAGCAATAATAAGGTCAGCCATAACAAATGGTCGGGTAATGGGCTGGCAGTTAGTTCCACGGAATTACTAATCAGTTGATATATAATAATTTCTGTTCGGAATATTCCCACATTTAAAGCAGCCACATCACTTATTGAATTTTCCATCACTGGCACATTAAAGCTTTAATGCTTTTTTTGATGTAAACACAAATAAAATTTACATTATTTCATTCATTACAACAATACCTCATTAATCTTTTATCTTATGGATTATCTTTGTGAAAATATTTTACTTGGATTAAAAAACCGCAGAATTTATGTGGCTCACATTAGGAAACATTTTCCAAGTAATATTGTATAAATATATTACTATCGTTATTAGAACTATGTCATTAACTTTATGACTCTAACCATCTAAACTTACCAAGGTAACAGCAATAATAAAAATATCTAGCATGCGCCGCAATCGAACTCAAACAATCCAAACATAATCCTTCACAATGAACTTGTATTGCATTGAAAATACCAGAAAAACAATTATAATTATATTTCTGCTCACAGTGTGGTTAATATTAATATTAATCGCTCACAGCTGACCTCAATTGAAGGGCGTTTATGAGCATTGACCACCCGGACCATTGAACCTCAAAGAGTTGAAAATCGGACTTAAACCAAAAATCACCCCAGTTGATATTTTAATGTCATGTCATCAAATTGTAAGGTTAATGACAATGCTTATGCATTAAATCAGAAGTAGGAACTGGTAAACCCCTAAAATACAAAAACAAAAAATAGAATAAAAAATTAAATATTTTAAATGCCTATAAAGTAAACAAAACTGTTGTTCTGAGTCATATGATTACTACTTATTTCAATTTGATACCCTGCAATCTACAACGAACAAAATATGTGCACATATGCGCATTATTGTGTACCCTTTAAGGCAGTTAGCGTTTCATCTCCAAACTTCCTTTTGTGTTTGATCTCCTTAGTACAACAGATATAAACAGCATTTCCTTCTTAAATTGTTTTAAATGGGATTCCAACCTTCATTTGTCCTCATATTCCTCTTGGCTTCTTATTAACTTTCCCTCGTTGATTACCCCGTATAATATTAGTTTTGTCTTCCGACAAATTATTGGTAGTTCAACATTTTTTTATTGTAGATACTTTTATATTTTTTTAAAGATGCAAAAGTTAACAAATAATGATTCTCATTCTGTATTGTCACAATTGACAGGGTAACTTCGTGCACATCATACTTATTTACATATTCATAGTATTTTATTATAGTTTACGTTAATACCCTTTATTTGTTGTCAACCAAATTATAATAATCTCATGATAATGTAATGAAGGTCTTTACATTTGTAAAAACTGTGCAAACGTAATTTTCGACACACGCCAATGAACAAACAATACGCTAGCCAAAAAAAAAATAAATAATAAAATAAAAAAAAAACGACAGCAACGTAAACATTCAGCAATTGATGACCAAATGGTGAATGATTAGGCGCTATTAAAAATCGTTTCAGAGTCGAAATTGGAAAAATAACAATACATTTATGGCGTATAAAAAGAGCAAACGCTCTGATTTTGCCAAGCAGTGTTCACAAGAATTCCAGTGAGATTAAACCCGGGGAATAAACCACAAATATGGCATATCAGCGAATTTCAACAAGTCGCTGTTTTTGGCTATGCTTATTAGCTTTGTTAGCCGCCCTGCTACAGAGCCAACTGGTGCAATCGCAATACAGTGGATATCCATACTTTGGAGGAGTGGGCACTGGTGCGGGTGCGGGTGCGGGTGTCGGATATGGAGGTGGCTATGGTGGTTATGGTAATGGCTATGGATATGGATACGGCTATCCATCGTACTATTCATATCCCGGCTATGGATACACATATCCTGGCTACGGCTACGGGGGAGGCGGCGGCGGTGGCGGCGGAGGAAACTATGGCTATGGTTATCCAAGCTATGGATACCCGGGCTATGGATATGGTTATCCATATAGTGGGAGTGGGATGAGTAAGTAAAATGCACCATTTCTAACAAATTCTTCAAAATTCTGCATTTGCATTGTATATATATGTCAGTGTTCTGGACTTGTTTTCTGTTATAGACACAGCCTTTGCGAGCAGCAGCGGAGGATTTGCCAGCGCAAGTGCAAGTAGCGGTGGAGGCTACTATGGTTAAGTGAAGCATTGGACAAATACTTAAGTTAATTAAACACTTATATCATACACATAGCGATTAAGTGTTGAGCTGTAGTTGATTTTGTTGTACTATTAAATGATTTTAATATAAAAGTAAATAAGTCTGTTATGTGCTTCCCAACTATATATATATATTTATATATTTAAAATATGATTAATCTTCCAATTCACATAATTTTTAAAAGGAAAATACTAAACAAAATTAAATTACAAGAAATACAAACGTCCCGCCAAAATCGATAACACATTCAAGTGCTGCAAAACGTAAGCATTAGTGGTGCACAGGTTTGGCGCGCTGCCTAAATTAAGCGATATGTTTCGCACGCAAAATTAATCGATTGTTCTTGAGAATAATCCATTTTTGAAATACATACTACGTCGATAGTAAGACAAAAAGGAGATAGACAAAAAACATATATAATGGCATAGCTACATTTGTTTAAATATTGAAATCTTCTTAGCCTATTGGTACAGAAAATATTACAAAAATAAACAATTTTTTTCCATGATTCACTTTCTTGTACTCAAACATGATTATAGTAATAAATCTTGAAGTGACTGGAAGGCGGCAAACCTATCGATAGACATCAGCTGTGAAATTAAAATAAAATTTAAAAATTGAGCACACCTAAACACATACAGGCATTCTGTTCTAACGGATGAATACATACATACGCAAGTAAAGGCCAAACAATCATTAAGACTTCTCGTGTCACTCCCTCCACATCGTTCGCAAAATAAAACACACACACAGTAAGCTGTAATTAATTTAAAATAACGATAGACCTAAAAAAAATTTAGCAATCAATAATGCTGGCACACCAGTGAAAAATTTTAAATATATGTATCTAAAGTGAATGGCAGAGCAAAATCAAAACATTGCGTAATGCGGCCCCCGTACAACAAAACGAAGTGCATTCAATTTGCGCCTGTACGTAAACATATACATACGTACATGTGTATGTGTGTGTGTCTGTCAGAATCTGTGTATATCTAGCTTGCAGCTGAGTATCGTTGTATTTGTGCGCATGTTTTACTTGGCCTCAAAAACTTGTGACCATTTATTACACTACATACAGATATGTATAAATATATATATATAGAAATATGTATCTTATGCTATACATATAAAAATCAATCAATATAACAGAATAAGAACACAACTAATAAATTCATATACATACATGCATATTTGCTGAAATTAATACAACAAAAATATAAAAAAATAGCTGACTTAACACTTATGTATGTATATGGACTGAACTGGGGTGCTTTTCATGCGCTCTTTCTTGCTCGAGCTACCCTCATCATATTTAATATATCTAAAATAAAAACCAGAAAAGGAATCCTCTTTCCCTCTTTCATGCAAAAGTTTTGACAGTGGGAAATTTCCACAGTCTCAACATAGCGAGAACAGCTGATACTTGTTAAAACTTGCCGATACCTGTGTGTGTATATAAATGTATGTATGTGTGTGTGTGTATGTATGTGTGCACGCTGTGTGTGAGCTTTGAGAAAGAAACTCGCACGTTTACACAACACTTGCCCAGTTGGCATTTGCTTTCGCACGAGACATTTGATTTGATTGTAAATATATATAAATGTAAATGAAAGTATTTTAACAGTACTTTGTTATCGGTAACATTGACAGTGGGCGTGTGGCTGCCGCACGTTTGGCTGCTTATCAAGTAAAATCACGCGACGCTGCGCCGGCTGCCAGAGTCAGACCCCCAATGAACGTTCAAGGTTGCTGATAAAAACGCTGCCGCTATAAATGGAATTAATGACGTCTTTTTTTTTTTTTGTATTTTTTCTATGTTATCTCGCAGAGCGACAAAATTCTAGCGTTTGCATAACGGGACAAGTGAATCAGAGTCGGCACACGAACCCAAACCATCATTCCCAGCAAACAAGATGTTACGATTGATGCGTTCTCCAGCCATCGGCTCCTCCTCCATGCCGCAAAGCATTGCTCAAACGTATGATTTAATCTAATTGCATAAGCATATCTTTGATAATATTGCAATTCTCCAATCGCAAACAGCTATGTACGCAGTTTGGGCAGCGTTGTTGCACAACCAAAGCTGAAGGATGTCGGTGTTATGAATGAGCCCATATTGAGTTATCGAAAAAACTCCGAGGAACGCAAAGCCTTGCAACAGGCACTGAAGAGCACCGCCGCCAAATGTGAGGAGGTGCCCATTGTCATTGGCGGTAAGGAGTACAAAACGGACAAGGTGATGCATCAGGTGATGCCACACAATCATGCGCACAAACTGGCGCAGTTCTACTATGCCGATAAGAAACTATTGGAGAAGGCCATCAAAACAGCCGTGGAAACGCAGACAAAATGGGACCGAGTACCGCTGGAGGATCGCTTACAGATTTGGGAACGTGCCGCTGACTTAATGGCGGGCAAATATCGTCAGGAGTTGAATGCAACCACCATGTTGGGGCAGGCTAAGACGGCCATTCAAGCGGAAATCGATTCGTCCGCTGAGCTCATCGATTTTATACGGTTTGAAAATACAATTTTTCTATTTCATAATCATTTTAAAATCGTTTTTCGATGTGCATTTTGCAATTGATCCCGATTTATACATGTCGTATATTAACTAGGCGAATAATAAACATCTCCCTTATTCACAGCATTCACGCCTATTTTCTCAAGGAGTGCGTCAAATACGAGCCCATCAGCGAGAACATAAAGGTTACGAAGAACTCGATGCGTTATCGTGGCATTGATGGATTTATAGCCGCCGTCAGTCCATTCAACTTTACTGCCATTGGTGGAAACTTGGCCTACACGCCCGCATTGATGGTATGAGTGGAGGGATGGGGTGTTCCCAATCTGTATTCAACGACCCACTTCAACGTCTATTGCTGTCTTCTGTCTGTTGCAGGGCAATGCTGTGCTGTGGAAGCCCTCGGACACGGCTCTACTGTCCAATTGGCGGATTTTCAACATTATGCGCGAGGCTGGTGTGCCCGATGGGGTCGTGAACTTTGTGCCTGCGGATGGACCAGTGTTTGGTGACACAATAACCGCCTCGCCTCACTTGGCGGGCATCAATTTCACCGGCTCTGTGCCGTAAGTAGTTTTGTTTGTTTTTGTTTTGTGTGCTACACTTCATTGAATTTCATAACTGATACGCAGCACGTTCAATCGACTGTGGAAGCAAGTGGGCAATAATCTGGATACATATGTTAACTTCCCGCGCCTCATTGGCGAATGTGGCGGCAAAAATTTCCACTTTGTGCACGCGTCAGCGGATGTTAAGTCCGTGGTCACCGCGACAATACGCTCGGCCTTTGAGTACAGCGGCCAGAAGTGTTCGGCATGTTCCCGCATGTATGTGCCCGAGTCGCTGTGGCCACAGGTAAGCGTTGCTGCTGGTTTCCAAAATGCAAAATGCAAATAATAAGAACATTTGATTTGGATGCAGATCAAGGCTGGATTGATGAGCGAAGTGGGCAAACTAAAGATTGACGATGTGCAGGACATGAGCACTTTCACATCCGCTGTTATCGATGACAAAGCATTTAAACGCATTACCAGCTACATTGAGCATGCCAAAAAGAGTCCCAATTTGGAGATTCTTGCTGGCGGCACGTATTCCGATAGCAAGGGCTACTTTATAAATCCAACGATAGTGCAAAGCAAAGATCCCAAAGATCGCATTATGACTGAGGAAATCTTTGGACCCGTGGTTACTATTTACGTATATAAGGATTCAGATCTGCAGGAGACCATGAAACTGGTGCATACCTCAACACCATTCGCTCTGACCGGCGCTGTCTTTGGACAAGATGAGTAAGTGCAGCCAGCGCAAGTCAATATATCTAAATATATATATATATATATATATTTATAACAAAACTATGTCTTACAGAGACTTTATCAGATGCGCTCTGGAAGAATTCAAAATAGCAGCTGGCAATTTCTATATCAATGACAAGTGCACGGGATCTGTGGTGGGACAACAGCCATTTGGAGGCGGCCGCAAGTCGGGCACCAATGACAAGGCAGGTGGGCCACATTATATACTGCGCTGGTCATCGCCACAGTCGATTAAGGAGACGTTTGTGCCCTTGCGTGACATCAACTATCCCTACATGTCCGAATAGGAGTGAACAAGAAAGAATTACAAAAACAAAAGCAAAAGCAAAAACAAAAACAGGAATCTCATATAAACTACTAACTCATATATATGCTTTATATAAAGGGATTGTATATGTATTTTGTTGATATATTTTTAAAACACACGCACCTTCATCCCACTATGCCCTTATATAACCGATACATTTGTATGTAGTTAAATGTTATATCGAATCTCTGCTGTATTTTTATCGCCTCGAACAAGCAAATGACCGATGAAGTTGTAAAATGATATGCTGATTACATTTTAAAACCTCACACTACACACAAATAAAATGTAGCTCGAATATTATAATACATACTAAATTATATAAAGTAAAGTTTTACAACCAATTGTGATTATTTAATTATATAATTTATAATTATTTTCCGTTATTCTGCTTTGCCGTCATGGCCAACGCAATAAAGTTACACCTAGTTACTATTGCTATAAACTATATATGTATGCAGATATATGTATATAAATGGCAACGTTCGCATACCCTAAACATACAAGCAAACAACTTGACAATACATTTTCAATACTAAATGTGAATATAATACGGAAAAATGAAACATATGAACAAAATCGATACGAAGTTACATAAACACCATATTGAAATTCAGCAAAATAAAATTATAAATTCAAAATTAATGAAAAACTTAATTGATTTGCCTAAGGTGAGTATTCTTGGAAAAATACTTTCGATTTATTTTCAAATTGAGGTAAATTTCGAAAATAGCGTAAAAAGTGCTAAAAATAAATTTTGTTGGGAAATTATTATTATCATATAATATATTTAGGAAATTATCGTGAAATTAGAAATTGAACGTTTGGAATTAAGTAATTAATAACAGCTATGAGATTAATTTTATTGTGAACATTTTAACTATTCTTTGCTTTTGAATGTTTTGAATAGTGTCTAGAGTTAATGTTGATTTTTATATTATAATTATTTAAATATAACTATATCCAAACGGTACAAATTAAACACAGCATATCACACCTTCTGAAGAAATAAAATTTGCTTTTCTTTCGGATATCTGAAATAACTTACTTGACCATTGTTACACACTTTCAGCTTAGCACTCTTCAGAGAGTCGACCGATAATCAATCAATCATTGGAGTCCATGGTGCAAGGTAAGAACCATAATTTCCTCAAGGTAAACGGTCTTCTATCAGTAGAGAGATTTTTAAAAAACCAATTGGAATATATGCATTTGTTTGACATCATGTTTTTAATTTCTCTGATCGCAATGTGCAGGAGGGCCCCAAGTTCCACAATGATCTGACCCAGTTGCTCGTCGTCTTTCAGAATAAGATCAAAGATTTGGTTATTGCACACAATACTGAACAGGAGCTGCTCCAGGATCTGACCACAGAGCTATCACACTATGCATCCACATCGGCAGTGGCAGCGATATTCCAAATATGCCCCCTGCTGACGCTCCAGCCACAACAGCCGACGCTGCCGCCCCAGGAAATATGCCATCCTGCTATGGCACCTATCCGATTTGTGACCGACCAGAAGCCTCCCGGCTGGTTATAAATGCTCATAAGATTCCCCCACATAAATATCACCAGCGCATTGTGTTTAGCTCGTGGCTCCATTGTCAAAAATATGAACTATATATATATACATATATTCTGTTCCTGGTGAATCTAGATTGAATGGCAATCAATCACTGCATCCAAATTTTGCGTTTTAAATTGTGTGATTTAAATATCATATATTAAATGAAATGCCTACTTGGATGTGAATCTCAAAGAACTATCACAAAACAATGCAGTTTGTTTCATAAGTTTATTACACATGTATGTTTCACTCGCCATCAATCAACAAAATGATTGATAGTCGTTCATAGCGATTGATCTTAAATATTATATATTGAAGTTTCATGTAGAAGACAAGAGCTACTCAAAATTATTGAATATTGAAGTTGTTGAATGGCTAGTGATGCCACTCTATAGTTTTATGCCCTGTCGTTCAGCAACGCAATAACAAAATAAAAACAACATTTTGCAGCGAAATTCAAATTGAGCTTACAACATGAAATGTACACGTTTTATTCACCAGATCTTGGGTTGAAGTCATGTATACAATATGCCGGCTGCTGAACAACAGTTCATATGTAGTCACAATAAACGTTATATCGATACTTGGCCATCGAAATTTATGGTCAAAGGTCTGCCTTACACGTGTATGTGGGTGATTGGCTTGTTTACAAACTAAATATTTAAGTTTATGTATTAAAATATGTACGCATATATGTTATGTGCTAACATAAATCTAGTCAAATTTTATTGAATTGACGCCGGTGTCAATTTGACCGCCCCGATAGCTGCCGCGCTTCTTTTTGGTCTTCTCGTGCTTGAAGGATTTGCCGCGTGTGTGTTTCAAATCAAGACTGGCGCGCTCTCCCCAGGAGCCGGCAGCGTTTTTCTATATATTTTTTTTAATATATCGTATATAAAAGTTAGTTAATATTATTATGTATACAACAAATATGTATTATATTTAACTTGCGTGCGTGTGTGTTTGTGTCTGTCTGTTCGGGGGCGTTGTGAAATAAAACACCAAATCAAATAATTACACACGATAATAATGGGAATTCAAAATATTCGCATTTTGGTGATTATTTCATTTGGGATTGCATTTTTTCGTTCTGCTTTTGCGTAGTGTCTATGATTGATGTTTTTGTCTATGTCCAAGCTAGTTTACATATCAATTGTCAAAGGTAATTTTCTTATTTTGCTTTGGCGCCGCATCAAAAGATTTATTGCCAAAGCCCCCACCACGCCCACCACCACCGCGACCACCACCGCCGCCGCCGCCTCGTCCAAATCCACCGCGACCGCCACGATCGCCGCCGCCACCGCCACGACCACGGCTAAATCCACCGCGTCCACCACGATCGCCGCCGCCGCCACGACCGAAACCACCACCTCGGCCGCCGCCACGTCCACCACGCTGCTGTCCATCAAAGGACTTGCGCTCGAAACCGCCGAAGCTCTTGCGATCGCCAAAGCTCTTCTTGAAGCCACCATCGCCGCCATCCGCGCCGTTTTCATTGTTAGTCTCCCAAGTGCTACGATCCGGACGGCCGGCAAAGCCAGAGCCGCCGCCTCGTCCGCGTCCACGTGGTCCATTGTTAAACTTCTTGAAACCATCCTTAAAGAGAGCAACGCAAAAATTGGTTAAACACAAATTAGCCAAGCAGTGCAAGCAAATGGCAAATACAAATTGAAATAATCTAAAAGCAAGTGCCACAAATGATTTGAGTTCGAAAGGCGCTTTAGCTAATTTGTGTGTAACCCCAATTTCGCTTCCTAACCCCCACCCGGAACTGCCCCAAAAACATAACACTACAAATGCCCCACACCAGACTCACACACACACACACAGACAGCGCGCGTCCCCTCTCAAATGCATTTTTGTGGCACTCACCTTCGCCTCGAAGGACATGTCCTGGACGCGTGAATCAATGAGCACCTCCTCGGTGCGCACACGCCGGAAAGGCGATCTTCGACGACCACTTCCACCACCACTTTTGTTGTTGGCATTATTATTACTATTGTTGTTGGGCGTGGATGTGAAACTGTTTCGCTATTGCACACATTGTCAATTAGTTTAGGTCATCCACTGAATATGTTTTGGGAATGGGCAGCAACAGCAACTTCAAACCTTTCACCTTGAATCTTGACAATGGTTCCAAAAAGTGGATTTTTGTTGCTTATAACAATATATCTGAGTCCTAACACTCCATTGAACATAACTTCAACAAGTTCTATTCTAGATTCCAATTACGGAAAACGTTTCTTAAACTTGCAAATTTAAAAACGACACCTTTGAAAACATTTCTTGTGAGTGGTTCTATTATTTTTCCCGCAACTGTATATTGGAAAACTAAATTTGATCACATTTTGAAGGCTGCTCTGCCCTTTCCCTTAGATTATAAATAATGCTTCTTGATAACTCACCTGCTGCTCGCCCGACTTGACAAAATTGTTGTATTTTTTGTTTGGCGTTTCCTCGTCCACATCGGCACCGCTGAACTTGCGTTTCTTTCCATTTTCCACTGGCTTGGGCGGGGCCTTCACCTCTCCGGATTCTTCTCCGCTGTCCGAAGAGGAGCTGTCATCCTTATCAGCGGCTGGCTTGGCAGCTGCCTTGCTGGCTGCTGCAGGCTTGGCCGGCGTCTCGTCTTCGGAAGAATCGTCAGATGATGAGGATTCCTCGTTTTTGGCAGCAGCAGCTGCGTTTTTCTTGACAGCCGGCTTCACTGCAGGTTTCTCATCCTCCGAGCTATCACTGTCTGAGGACGAGTCTTCAGAGTCAGCCTTCGCCGCTGGTTTCTTGGCTGGCGCTACGGCCTTGACAGCTGCTTTCTTGGGCGGTTCCTCATCATCGTCCGAGGAGGAGTCCGAACTAGACTTTGCGGCTTTCTTGGCCGGTGCGGCGGCTTTAATCGGTGTTGGCTTTTTGGGGGCTTCCCCCTCATCGGAAGAATCTTCGCTGCTAGAGGAGGCCTTTTTTGCAGGCGCTGCCTTGGCAGCAGCAGCTACTGGTTTCTTTTGCTCCTCCTCCGATTCGCTGTCTTCGCTACTGCTGCTGGATGCAGCAGCTTTAGCTGCAGGTTTCGCAGTTGCTGCTGCTGGAGCCTTCTTTGCTGCCGGCACTTCATCATCACTGTCCTCCTCGCTACTGGACTCGGCTGCCTTCTTGGCAGCAGCCTTAGGTGCTGGCTTAGCGGCCGTAGTAGTTTTTTTAGGTGGCTCATCATCGGAGGATTCTTCGCTGGAAGAGGATGCAGCTGCTTTTTGAGCTGGTGCCTTCGCCGCAGCAGCAGCTGTTGCCGGTTTCTTCTGCTTTGGCTTCTCCTCCTCCGAGTCACTGCTATCGCTGGTATATGCGGGTTTTGTTGCCTGTTTTGCAGCAGCAGCTGGAGCTGCCTTCTTCGCCGGCGGCTGTTCGTCATCCGAGCTCTCCTCTTCGCTGCTTGAGGATGCAGCAGCAGCTGCTTTCTTTGCTGGCCCTGCTGGCTTAGCAGGTGACGACTTTTTCGCTGGCTGCTCATCCTTGGAGTCGCTATCCTCACTGCTTGAGCTGTCAGCTGGTTTAGCTGGCGCTGCTGTCTTTCCATTCGTTCCGCCGTTTGTTTTCGGTGCCGCTACTTCATCTGAATCGCTGGAATCACTGTCGTCACTATCTGTGCCAGCTTTCTTCAATGGCGGTATTTTTTTTGTGCTCTGATAAAAGGCCAAGATCTCTGTCAATTTCGGTGTATTCTTTCCAACGGGGGCCTAAAGACGCAAAGAAAAATACACAAGCGTGCCAGAAAAGTTGTTGGTTAGTGGAAACACGTGTTTTTCAGCATGGTCGGAAATCATTGAATAGTGCGCAGAATATCCAAACCAGTCATTTTCAACTATTTTCACTTGTATCGATTGCACACACACACACGACCAAAAGTCACATTTGCCGACACAGTCGCCGCCGCATTGCATACAAAAAGCATACAAATTGACATGCAGCTTGGGGGAAAAAATGATGTAGGAGCAGCGTAGCAAACTTACCGCTTTGGTTTTAGCTTCGAACACTTTAGACATATTTTTATCCTTGGTTTTGAGATATTCGAGCACTATGGCATCGGCCAATTTTTGCAGTTCCGCCATTGTAATTGACTAAATCCTCTTTCTTTTTTTTTTGCTTGACACTCAAAACTTTAAGCAACGTCTTGTTCGCTGCAGTCACAATAAAAGGCATAAAACAGAACGGCGCACACACACGTGTTGTTTCGATATATTCGATATATTCGCAATCGACCACTAGTTTTACAGCACTTTTAAGTGGTGCTGTACAATTCGAATATTTTACTAAGCAGTCTATTAATCGAGCTTATTGCTCGTTCTATTATCATAGGGTATTAACATTTACCCATTTAATTTTCCACATTGTATTAATATTTACCCCCTTGCTCATTTGATTTACTATATCTTATTAATATTTACTATATAACATTTTTCAACAAATTAAAATAATGCACAAAAATATATATCAAGATGGAAACCACTTTTTTCTGCGGGAAAGGTTTTTAGAAAATATATATATATGAACATTTTTCAAAAACCGAGCATAACCAACCAAATCAACACCATCAAAATAGTTCATTTTTCGAGGACCGGTTCGTGCGAACTCGTTCCGAAATAAACAGCACAGCTCTATTTGTCAACACTGCCCTCAAACAGCTGTGGTACAATTTTGTTTGTTATGAGACAATTTTTTGTAAATTCGTTTTACTCTTGGCCAAAACAAACAGTCAATTAAATATACTTAACAAACTAGAACGCAGTTGTGGCCAAAAACACATTGTAAAGCAGAAAGAAAAAAAATTACATTTTACAATTATGGCCGAAGCGCCGTCAAATGCACTTACAACGCCGCCGACGTCTGGCGGACAAACGGCGGATATATTCAAGCTGAACAACGATTGTCTGGAATGTATATTTGAGCGTCTGCAGGATTTACGCAGTGAAGTGGCATTCGCCAGAGTCTGCCAGCGCTTTCAGTGGATATGCCGGAACCGATGGCGCAGTTCTCATTTATACGATAAGCTGGACATGGAAAAGTGGCGCGAATTGTTGCCCAACTATGAGGATCTGTGCTATTTCATAAAAGAAATGCGCCCATTTATACGCCACATGCATGTGTCGACCTGTCTGTGCGCCTTGCTGAAGGATTTGGATGAGATGCAAGTGTATGTGCTGCCCAATGTGACCAGCTTCTATTACGATCCGGAGGAAATGGACTGCTATCCATCGGATCGCAGCATAAGCAAGATGGCTGAAATGATGCCGAATTTGCAGCGACTTCGTCTAACAACACCAATTCAGGGCCGATATCTGTCGAACTTTCGTCACCTGCAAGAGCTGCACTTGTACGAGGATCAGCACAAGGAATACGAACTGCAGCAGGAATATCTAGATGAGATATGCAGGTATTTTATATACATTTTATATATTAGAACATAACCATTCATTTACTTTCAAATTATAGTCAATTGCTTAATCTGCAAGTACTGGACATACGTATGTATGATGTTATCAGCAAACTGCGACTCAATACCTGCGTGGACTACCTTAAGAATCTCACCATCTTAAAGCTTAATTTGGCCACGCTGAAATCAGTTTTAACCGATGTTCTCAAACTGCCAGCACTCAAACAGTTGATTGTTCTCCTGGACACTGAGTGGTGCATACCACCATTGGCTAGTGTGGATAGCTATGATCACAAGATACGCGAGGTGCACGAATTCTTTGAGATAATGGAACGCAAGGCTCCGGATATAGTTGGCGTTGCCGTCGATGGTTATTACATGCCACTGGAACCGGGTTGGGATGCCAATTTGCCCATTTGGTCACATCGCAAGCTACAGCGCCTGGCCATCTGCAGTTGGACACATGCCATTGGCTTCCTGGAGCGCTACACTTGTATGACGAACCTGCAGTTGCTGTGCCTACGCAATTGGACATATTTGTGCGATGATATGCTACTGAAATTCATTGAGCTGTGCCCGCAACTGCATCATCTGGATGTGTCCTATTGTCGAGAGCTGACACCCAATTTTCTACAGCGTGCATTGAACATTTTAAAGCAGCGCGAGTCGAATAAACAGCATAGTAAATTTACTCGCACTCGACCACTGCTCATTTATTATATTCTCTGTGGCTTCGAGGATTATGTAGATGTCAATGTGAGTGCTTGGTATTAGATAAATATTTTAAATTACTTTATTTGATTTCATTAATTGCAGGAACTGAAACATTCAGCAGATTACAAAGATTACATTGTGTTTATGGATGATTTTCCCATTAGCTCTGAGCGGGGCCTTAGCTTCGTGGATCGCGGCTATCAGTTCGACTTTGAGTAGAGCAGCCGGGGCGCAAAATTCTCTTGTATATTACACAATTTATATATGAAACATAGATTTTGTAAATTTATTTTTGTGCAACGAATGAAGACACAAAACTCCCAAATATGTACATAAAGTTATATGTAAAATTTATTAAGTTTACATAAACCCAAAAATTTATCCCATGGCAGATTTCGTATTTCGTCAGTTTGCTTCTTATCGTTCCGTTATCGATATATTTCGATTTCTGCAGCTCAATGCTTACTGTTATCGTTAGGCGCTGTTCTCATTCAGTTGTTTCTATTTTGTGTCAAAATTTTACACATTCGAAAAATTTAGTGCTATGGGCGATAAGAAAGTTATAAACTCCAGAGAGGGTATACGCCCCACCCAAACCACAAATATATTTAAGGCAATCAACGCCGAAATTAATTCAACACAGGTAAAGGCATTTAAATATAATTTGGATGAAACTGAAGTCTTGTTTTCGTAGAACAAAGTTTTAGTGGGTCTGGGTCTAGTTGCAGCAGCTGGCGTTTTTGGCTATATAACCTACGTGCGGCGCAGATACGAACGGCTCGGTTATTATATGGCACTAAGGGAAGATGGACGCACAGAGTTCATTAAAAAGAAATCCAATTGGGAATTATAGTTGGCTGTCATTTCTTATTGTTTCCGCTTTCAAATTCAATATGAGTTTGCGGCGTGTATCTATATAAGCTAAATATTAAAAATTGATCTAATGATGGTTAGTTACTTATTTTTAATATTCACTTATTATTAATTTTGTCAAGTCCTTTGAATTAATTATGACGTGTGTTGACTATTTTGTTAACGGTTAAGCAAAGAGGTAATGAAAATAAATGGAGAACCTTAATATGCTGCGATGCTTGCGATACTTTTATATTAATCGATAATTGTACTCAACAACTGCGCACAACTATCGATAGAAGCACACATGTATTGCAGTTGTTTACCAGAATTGTGCAATGCGTTTTGAGAATTGTTTAAAAAAATATAATTAATCTACAATGAGTGACAACAAACCAGAAGCGAAGCCTGGAGAAGGAATACGCTCCATGCGCAGCACAACTGCTTTCAGACTCATCAACTTTGAACTGTACGCGAAACCGGTAAGCGCATCACACAGCCAAATTGAAACTGACTCAATACTAAATCAATGGTTTGTAAAAATTATTTTTATAGAATAAAATCATAATGGGCCTGGGTCTGGCGGCAGTTGCTGGAGTTTTTGGTTACATTGCGTATATGCGCCATAAATACCAGGCTCTTGGCTATTATGTGGCCGTCAAAGAAGATGGCCGCGAAGAGTTCGTAAAAAAGAAGTCCAATTGGGAAACATGAATGTGAATGTTTTTGCATCTGGAAACTATTTATTTACTGTTTTGCACAATTTGGTACATATACATGAGTTTGTTGTTGCTGTTGTTGCTATTGTTATTGCCAAAAAATATATATATTTTTTCAAAAAATCACAATGGTAGAAAAATGTTTTTGTTCTTTTTTTTAACTTTGAAAAATTTGCGCACGTAAAGTAAACAGCACATTTTAACTTCTCTTAAAGAAAAATACAAGAAGTACGGAAGTACATAATATGGACGATATCCTAAAAAACGAACTTCCGGAGTGTTTCGTGTTGTTCTCATTCTTATTCTTATTCTTGTTGTTGTTGCAGTTGCAGTAAACTCTTTTGTTTTTCTTGTTGTTGTTGTAGTTGTTGTATCACACATTTAACAGTTGATGGCATTCAGCATATGTCGCTCTTAGACGGCCAATTTGAGCGCCTTGAGCTCCTCCAGATATTTGGCTTCCATTTCAATTTTATTCAATTGATTCAATTCCAAGGTTTCCCCTTGACCCTGACGCGACTTGAGCTTCTTAATATCGGACAATTTCTTGGCAACACTCCGAATCTTGCGATCCTTGTCGCTATTGTTGTTATTGCCATTGTCATTGCCAGGGTGACGTGGTGTGCCACCGGGCTCAGTTTGTTGCACGTGTTGCTGTGGATGATTATTCTGCTGCTGTTGTTGCCGGGGCTGCTGTCGCTGTCTTGGCGGCGCAATTCTGCGCGGCGATTCACCAAAGGTGGTTGCAGCAGCGGATCCTGATCCGGTTGCAGGCAGTTGCCGCTGCTGCTCCACACCATCAGTTGGAACTGCATCAGCTGCATCAGTTGTCTCACGCTGTTTGTTGTTCATGGAATTGTTGCCCCTGGCTTTGTTGCTGCGACTGATATTATTCTTCTTCTTATTCTTGCCCGAACCTGCAGATGATAAAGAGAACAAAAATATTGAGAGCAATTAGCGATTGTCTGTTAATAGTTCGGAAAAAAGATTTGATAACCCAAAAAGAAAAAAACAAAAAAAGGAGAAAAAATTAAGACCTACTTAAAAAAACGATAAATTATTTGATTCTCAGACCGAACACTATACAATATATTACATACAAATTTAAATATATGCTTATAAGTCAGTCCATTTTTATTAAATATATTTAAGTTATTATTTAAAAGAGGTTAAATCGTTTTAGAGTAGGATATTTATACATATATATACACTGATGAGGTATGAGGAGGAGCAGTGTAGAGGAGGCTAAGAAAAGCTAACCCTTAAAGAGCCTACAAAAGAAAAAATATAATCTTGTTTTGCCAAATATGATCGATAAGTCGGATAAAGAGAGACGACTACAATTTACCTAAATAACCATTAGATATGTTGTAGGCAATACGATATTTATTTACTTACAGCCAACGTTGCTCTAAAATCCTACATTTGGGGGGGTTTGTATGGAGAATGTGGAATGGAATGATGGATGTTGGATGATGTGTCTTTACAACAATTTAGTAGCGCCTATGCTGGTAGGGTCGATAGCGCCGATTGGATCGTATTGAGCTGGCGGCATTTGAGCCCTGACCCTGGCATTGACCTTGGCCCTGGCCCTGTTGCTGCTCGCCCTGGTATCGCCTCATTATGGGATTATCCAAGTCATATTGTCTATGCCAAAATTTCCTGCTGCTATTACCTGGTGCTGCTGCTGGAAGTCCCGGCACCGTCGGCGTCGGCTGCGGCAAATACTTTTCCGGATTCTTGCCCTCCTTTAGCAAACGCAAATGGGGCGGTGTGTACGCCTTCTTGCTAGCCTCAGGCTGACTGGACTTGATACCCTCGTGCTTGGCCTTCGTTATTTTGGGCTCGGCGAACGTATGATCCGCATACTGCTGCCACTCAATGCCGAGAAGCTCCTGCCCCTGCGGCCAAAATGTCTCATGCAGTAAGGCACCCGAATAATGATAGATCTTGAAGCTAATTATAAAAATAATCATTATTAAATATTAAATAGACAATCCTTGATCTCAGACTGACTTACCCATTGCTAATTCGCAGCCGGGGCGCAGTTGTCGCCGTGACGAACCACTCTCCATTTGGATGCCACTCGAAGTGCGTGGTGTCCGCACACTTCAGATTGGCGATCCTCTCCCGCTTGCTAATGTCCCAGACTTCGACGGCGCCGGGCAGATTGCCGAAACCGGCGAGCACCAACAGATTGCCAAACGGATTGAAGTAGGCACAATTGCGCGGACCCTCGCCAAAGTCAAAGACAACATCACACTTGAGATTGTAGAGGGCCGCCTTAGAGGGCATGAAACCGTACACGACAACAAATTCATTGGCCTTTGGGCTCCATTTGACGCTGTGCACAGGTCCCTCCTTGGACAACGGTACGGAGCACGTGTCACCCTTGGTGGCCATAAAATGAACGGCCTGATTGCCATAGTAGGAGGCACCGCTTTTGTCCACCTCGGTGCTGGTTAACAGAAGCAAGCCGCTGCCACGCTTGTTCCACAGCATCTCCACGCGATCCGCTTGAAAGAAGCTCTTGCAGGCGACTGTCTGATTCTGGCCCAGGGCCGGATACTTGTAGAGCTTGCACATGGACGGTGCGCCCTTCGCACCGGGCGTAATAAATGCCAAATACGGCGGACTATTGCCCGGACCGAGGGACAACATGCCGCCACGACTGCCGCCAATTTTGCGAGAAGTCTGCGCAAATCCCTCAGCTGGACCCAGGGCTAGATCATAGAAGAGCGCCTCGCCGCCCACAACCAATGCAAAGATCGATTCATCCGCTGACCACGAGGGTTGCCAGTCCGTTTGATTCTTTTGCACAGTGGCAAAGACCTCCGTGCCCGTGGCAACATCATAGACGAGCAAATTGGGAGCACCTTCGGGACGATCCTTGGTAATGGCATAATTCTCCCAGGTGCACAGATAATTGCCACGCGGCGAGAACTTCAGATAGAAGGCCTTCGGGCGAGGCAACGTGCACTGCACTGGCCAACCCACAGCATCAGCAACAGCAGTGTTGTTGCCATCAGTGTTGGCAGTGGTGGGGGGCACGTGTAGCACCTTCACCACAACGCCATTCGAGTAGGCAAAATAACGGCCATCCGGACTGAAGCAGATTGAACGCGAACTTTTCGTCTCCTCTCGCGGCAAATTGGGCTTGTGTTCATATGGCTGCTTTGCACCAGCTGACGACCACAGTTCAACAGCCACGCTAGAGCGAACTAAAAATACGAAGAAAAATATTAAACGTTGTAACCAACACATATATGTATATTATATATAATATATACGTATACACGTATGTATATATGTACATATTTACACGCGGTTAAGGCGCTCAGACAAAAGCCCTTTTAATATGCACTGTCAGCGTTTTGGGCTGACGCAATCACTTGTCTAATATAGTTCGCCTGTACAGCAATCGATGTGCATGGAATTAAATGTGTTTTAATTGTTGGATATTTACTTGCAAGGGTAGGAACAACACCGTCCGCAGCCGCTGCCATTGTCTTCAATCGCTCACACACGCACACACACACACACGGTCGCTGGCAATAGTGCTGGTAAACAGTTGTTTGTGTACGCACGGTTGTATTGTTATTGTAGTCGATAACGCTAATGCAACATGGATTTGGCGCGCGTAAAACGAACATCAACCAAAACGTATTCAAAAACTGCAAGGAAATTTCAAAGCTCTACGTGAATTTTAAACATTTTTAGACTAAAGAATTATATTATTCTCAAGGCATACTTTTGAAAAATTCAGGAAAAATGTATCGGCAAACCTGATTTTACTTTCTCTGCATCTTAAATTCTATACGCAAAGTCAGAGTTTTCGTTTTTGGCTTATTGGCAACCATATTACGACAGTTCACGTTTAGTTGGTAAGCACAAAAACAAAAAATAAAAATAAAAGTACCGCACAATTGGCATTGGAACTTGTTCAGTTACTTTCGCTGAAAATTATGACCAAACAACGATAGCCGCACAGTGGTCTCAAATGCAAATATTTAGAGTCATTCAAATACCCTTTCAAATGAAATGTTAACAGGATATTTGGGTACAAATTGACATGGGTAAAACAAAAGAAATTTAGTAAGATGACATTTAATGAGACACTTTGAGACTATGTCAAGTGCTGGAGACCAATGTGTGATAATGACAGACGATTCGACGCGTCGATGACACCCGTGTGGACAGCTAGTACAACAACAACCAGCAACAACAAGCAACAACAAGCAACAGCAACAACTATCAACAACCATAGCAACATATAATGGCCACTCATGTTTCAGCTTGACGATGTTTTTATTGTTGCGCGCTGCGAGTGTGACATTTGTTTCAATTGTTACTATTAATTTAATATTATTTATACTCCCAGCCAAGAGTCGAAACACTTTTTCTGCACGGCGACAACGACGACAATTGACTTGAAATTTCTTGTATTTTACCAAAGAGAAATGTGAACACAAGCGCAAAGTTTGAAAGTTTGGTAACTGAATGTGTGCGTATGTGCGTGTTATTTTTTTATTTCATCTTTTGATAATAACCATCACAAATTAAAACTAATATCGCTTGCCAACGGCAACTTTCCCAAAATGAAAAGCGCCTTTAGTATCGACGCACATGCATACACACATAACTACATACATACATCCATATGTGTTTACAGATTTTTACAGAATATGCTGTTATGCAATAATATTAATTGTAATTCAATTAAATGCAGTATGTGGCTCAGCCATTTTGCAATGCTTTCAGTTTCTATTCATGCAGGTGAAAACTTCAGTGGCATACGACATTAGTCAGTATCACAGGCAGCTGAATGTATTTTATTATTTAATACATATAATAAATTATAATTGTATTGATCCCAATGGAAAACATTCGTATATACCCATTTCTTTTGCAGTCAAATTTACATATCATACGCTTATTGTTTTATTTAATATTTTCGACTATTTATGGTTTTTACAACTAGTTGAACAAAATATTGCCTCAGTTCTTATGTGATCTAGTCACACGCAGCTAAATTGAGTGTACTACTTTTTTATACCCTTGCCGGGTATCTAGGATATTTATAATTGTGTCGATCAGAAAGGAAAATTTAATAAAATGTCCGTATTATAAATTTTATAGTTAATTCAATGTTTATTTTCTACTATTAATATGCTATTCATTGAAAAATAAAATGAGCTCTTTCTCTTTTTGTTGGACCGTTAAAAACATTACAATATGTTTAAGGCAGAAAGTATGCCAGAATCCAAATATCATATAGCTAACAGAGATATTGTCAGTCAAAGATGTACTTATACTCTGATGCCAAAGGTATCATAGTATATTGGTTCTGTTCAATGTCCGTCATGCTGTCTGTCCATCCATCCATTTTTCCGTCTGTATGAACGCAACTTTTTTTACAGATAGAGAATTTAACAGTTAGAACATATACGGGTCTGTGCACGCGTCAAAGTGTCAAAATTAGTGTGCTACGTCCATTAGAAGGGTAGGAAAACGATAAATTGTCCCACAATTTTAAGATTACAGTCACCAAATTTGGTTGGTATGTTGTTGGATCCTTCAAAGATCGGATGTGCCACGCCCAGCTCCGCCTCCCCAGGTCCATCGCCTATTGAAATGACTATATCTTCCACAGTTTTTGAGTTAGAACCATCCAATTTGGGAGGTAAATTTCCGGTAGCCGCAGAATCGATACAAAATTTGTGTGGCCACGCCCACACCTGCGCCCAGAATCGCCAAAGCCGATACTTTGGAAAGTGTAAATCGAAAAAACCATATAAGTCACACAATTTGAAAGCTTGACTCACGAAATTTCAAAGGTATATTGCTAGCAACATCCTTCAAAAATCATGATGTAAGCCTATATCTCCCGCTATTTGAGAGCTATAGTTAACAAACTTAGTAGGTACATAAGCCCATATTCCCTGAAATTTAGGAACTATACTTACCAAACTTGGAGGGGTAGATACTAGGAACCTCCTCTTATATTTATCTTCTATCTTCCACAATTTTAGAGTTAACGCTACTCAACTTGGAAGGAAGATTGCTAGGAAGTTAGTCCAACTTTTGTTCGGCCACGCCCAGTCTCGCCCCGAAAATTCACAAAAGCGTATATCTACATTTGTCACTGCAATCAAATTTAATTATTTGCTGTTTTGAGTTCGAGTTCGAGAGTCCTTCACTAACTAATATTGCACAACTTAATTTTAACCAAATTATTGCAAAATACTCTATAATATAATAATATTGAATATTTGCTGCATTTTGGGAATGTTTAATTTTGAGTTCATTTTCATTTTAATTACAATTTATGTAAGAAATAGTTACAAACTGTATTCAATTTGGATTCACTCTTTCTCGATTGCAGGCTTTACTTGGTATCCAAACGTATTTTCATATCAAGGGGCTGAGCAATTTATTCATCGCCATCTTCAGCTTGGCCCATACAATCGCCACAACAACACATTACGGCTAAACAAGGAGCGCAAACTATCATGAAAACACAAAAGAGACACAACAGTACTAAGACCACAGTGCAGCCAATTATAACAAAAAGAATCATCGATCCTCCCTGCTGATCTTCGGTGTCTCTAGTCAATGGCTCTGCGGACTTATTCATTGTGTTTGCTCTTGAAACGCACTAATGAAGAAATGCTAAATTAACGTGTGTCTTTTGCAAAATCGATTAATTTGTTACTAGCTGTTACCTGTTACATCAACTAGACAAAAACAAAATTCTGTTAAAACGGGAACTCGTCATTTAGTTGGCCATTAAAATTTATTTCCTTTCATTCTTAATACACATATTTTGATTGTCTTCAGTAAGCCAACTCATTTTGATTGAGCTTTGGGATTACTAAATAACCGCACTCTTTGTTACAAACACAAAAGACACTTTATTTAAAGATTTACTGTTAGTTTATGTGTACTTCTTAATAGGACTGGCAATATTCCAAAGACATATTTAACTTGATTACGCAAAAATCCATATTGATGTGTTGAAGTGGCATGCAGTGATTAATTCTAAATCTCATCTCCCAGAATTTATAAACTCGATTACAAACAATCAATTTGTACAAATAAAAATAATAATGATTTTAGTAATAATTTTATGTTTGCCCTGATATATGTGGAACTGCATCATTTGGTCATGTATTCGTTTCATGCTGTGTCCAATTTTTTCAACTTATTTCAACAACCCTGAAGCTAGAGACTAGAAACTTGATAAACATAGGGAAAGTGTTCAAATCCTGGATCTATGTCGATTTCCAATCTTGGAAGGTAGATCGCTAAGTTTGTCCATCAAAGCTTGACCTATAAATGGTTGACCTATGGAAGTTTCAAAACTACACTAGTAAAATTTCAAGAATTAATGAATATATCCGAGTATTTAAGAAAAAAATACATAAATTAAAAATATTTACCCTTGATATTTTTAAATTATTACAAGTGAGAACGTTGCAGCGGACATAACCGACTGCTAAATACTCTGATGCCATAAGTTATGCCATCTGATAGCACTCTAATTATTACACTTGATTATGGTTATGAATCAATTAGTACAATATAAACTGTCGTTAAAAGCCAGCTTCTATTTGAGATTCTTTAATCAATATTATTGTTATTATTATCTCTGAAATGATGCAGAAACTTTTTGTCAACTGTAGTAAACTGAAGCTGTCAACTGACAGCTGACAAATGGTTGGCAAATTGTTGGTTCTGCAACAATAAAATGACGTACACGCTGCATTTGGGATTTATGCGCAGCTTTGCGTCAGAATTGTGCGTTCTTCATACCATTCCAGTGCTGCATGCGTGTTTTGGCGTTCGCCTGCCGCTGCTTTTGCTGCAGTTTTGCGATGCTCGCGCAGGCTTACATCGGCCTAGACCGTGGCCAATACGAAGACAGACAGCGAGACCGACACCGACACCGAAACAGAGACCAAGACCAATTCTCCAATTCCAGAGTAAGCGACAACTACAACAACAACAACAACGGCGACGGCGACGACGGCAACAGGTTACGAGCAATGCGTCGCTGTCGCTGCGCAGTCGCGATGTCGCGCAGTCGCAAGCGCAGCTAACGTCAGAGGGGCGGCCAAGTGCTTAAGGAATGGTAAACGTTACCTGTGCACGTCAGTCCAAGGTGAGCGCTCGTGCTGTTCGGTTCGCTGTTTTGCTTTCATTTGTCCCGCGTTGTTTTCTCAACACTCCTCCTTTAAAAAGACCAAAAAGACGCTGAGCTGTGGAAATTGAAATTCTTTTGTGACTCGTGTGTCCGTTACGTGTTTCGATCGAGTGCTGTGAAGAAAGCAAATCAAATTTGTATACACACAAACAACAACAACAAAAAGAAGAAGAAAAAAAACGTTAAACATACAAAACAACAGAGCTGCTCCCAAGTACAGCAGATCAATAAACAACTCAACACACTTTAAAAATGGAATACCGGTGCTTAAGTAGAAGTTCTGTCAAAGTAAGTGACCTCAATAAGCTAAAAAAAAAGAGAAATAAGAAGAAAAAATAACTAAAAAGTTCTCTTGGTCTCGATCGGCCGATACTCTGTATTGTATCGGCTGTAAAATAATCTTTGCTAAAATAAAAATAAATTCCTGAATAGTAGTAAATATTTTCGATTTATCAACTAAACTGAAGAGCTGAGCAAAGGGAATTACTCAACACTTGAAACAAATGTGTTTACTGTTAGTTTTTAGCTTTAGTCCAGGGTATGAAGACAGACAGTAAGCAACAGCAGCCAATAAAGCGCCTGCAAAGGAAGCTTCAGCTTCAGCTTCAAGTTGAAGTTTTCTCTCAGGCTGCAAACTCTCTTTGGCTCTTGGCATTGTTCTCAGTTGTTGTTCTCTTGTCGTCGTTGTCGTTGTTGTCGTCGTTGTGTCTGTATTCCTTTTAACGATGCAAACCTGTATGCCATAAAACTCTAAAAATATGTGTGTACATGTGTACATAAATCTGTAAGTGCAATGTGTATGTGCAGCCTGCCTGGCAGAGTCACAGAGTCACAGAAACACCTTGGTGGGTCCATTAAAGATTAAACGATTTTGGGTTTGGCTGCTAGGCTTTTTTCATCTTCTTCTACTTCTTCGCTTCATCAGGAATTTATGCTGCTTGCCTCTGCTTGGCTCTGTGGCATGTCAACGACGATGCCGACGACCTATTTGTGTTGTCAGCCAATCACTTGTTGAAATTAGCACCTTTCATTGACTTTCTTTTTGCCTGCTGTGCTCACACACACGCACACCCAACACACACACACACACACACACTCTCAGTTACAGCCTTATCGCAACGAATTTTTAATGAATTTGCCGTACTCAAATAACTTTTACTAGGCACTTTTTGCCAGTCGTGTCACGTTTCAATTATACACTTATGGGATTTCCCTTAAATAGATTTTATAAATATAACCAAATTGATTATTTTTCGCACACATTAGTTTTTGCATTTTTGCTTGATCATTGAAACTGATTTAAAATCATTGAAAATTAAATTGATTGATGAGCTTGAATCTATAAAATAAAAATGTATCATATAATATGAATAATATAAAGAAAAGTGGACTATAAAACATACATATCTCATACAAATAATAATATTAATAATAATTTAAAAAATAACCATCATCAATTGTTAAGAAATATTCACTTAGCAGCTTTCGTAAGTTTTTACAAATAATAACAATAATTAATAAATTGAGCGTAACTATAAAACATACATATCTTATACAAATTATACTATTAATAGCTTAAAAACAACTAAGATCAATTCTTAAACAAAAATCTTTTGAGAGATCAGCACGTTTCGGATTGAGTAATACTTCGAATGAAATATTCTGCAGTTTTTTTATTTACTCAACCTCTTTTTATGCGATTGCTTAAGCTTAATATAGTTGAGCTAATCGATCTGCAAACCTTTGACACTAACACTATGTTGATGCAATCCCGTTCCGCCTGAAGACTGTTAGAGACGTGTTCAGTAGCCGTGATGAAGATGATTCAAAACAAATTCCCTGACTGATTCAAAGAGCCGCAGGCAGAAAGCAAAGTTTTTATAAAAAGTAGGCTAAACATATTCATACTTTGATTTTTATACGGTGTCCCGTGATTGTTGTTGTTGCTTTTTATTTATTTATTTTTCTTGTTATTTTTAGTGTGTGTGTGTGTGTATTTTTGGAGCCGGTCTTTTGACACATACACACATATATATGAATATGTGTGTGTTCATATTTTGAGCGTGAAAATCTCATTCATGCGTGGCCAGTTTTGTTCTTATTCTTATTCCTCATTCCTCCTCTTGAGTGTGACTAAAAGAGGAAGCAGAGGAACCCAACCTTAGAAGCAACCAATCTGAATATTTGCAAAACGGTGCATAAGCGGCATGAAAAACTGAAACTGTAAAACAAAGAAGTCTTTTCAGTCTATTTAGGTCAAAATGTTGTTGCCATTGTTGCCATTTCTGAGTCTGATTGCCGTTTGGAAATAAAAATGATGTTTACTTCTATACATATATATGATAATTGTTATAAGTTTGTGTTAACTGGCTTATTTAATGTAGCGCCAAGAACTAACAGTACTTGGCCCTTAGCCCATAATTGATGAGTCGTGCCTGCCTCCAGCAAATATAAAAAAGCGTGTAGAATTGCTAAGTGAAATTTTTTTGGGGCTGCCCGAAGCAAAAAAAAAAAAAGGCGTAATGAGTAAAAGTGTCAGCGACTGTATCTAATTATTATTGTTATTATTTCGGTTCTACTCGGGGGCAGCGAAATTTTTTGTTTTATTTGCTCTTAACCTCGTTTCCACGCGCGAACCGCCAACTTCAGCCGGACAATGGCCAAATGGCCAAAGAACGCACGCAGCATGCGAAGCAGCCCAAAATGAAAGCTGTCGTCATCCAGCGTGTGGGAGGAAGAGAGAAGCGGCAACAACCGCAGCCATTGCACTTGTCAGCGTCTATCTCTGTCGCACACCAGCAGCAGCAGCAGCACTGCTAAAGCTACAGAGACAAATGGCAATCCTCGTGCGCACCGTGGTTTCAGTGTCTGAGAAAACGTGCTTTGCATACCTCTATAAATACAAAGCGAAAAACAGAAAAGAAAAAAAGAAACCGCATATTGAAAGTTTTGTCGCTTGGGGTTATCACGCCAAAGCGCAGAAAATGAAAAGAGAGAAAAAAACAACGGTTTAAAATCAAAGCTATGCTGAGAACAGTTCGACAAATTTTCAACATGCACGACAAGTTGTACAACAGATTGAAACAACTCGGATCCTGCAGCAACAAAGACCTTGAAAATTGTGCCAAGCCAAGCCAAGCCGAGCAGAGCAAAGCAAAGCAAAGCGAATAGTAATTTATTTCAATCAATAGAGATTACCACCACTGACTTCCATTGTGAATGTGAATGCGAGTGTGAATGTGAATGTGAATGAGGATGAAATGTGGAACTCTGCTCTCTGCGTGCCAACAGCTGCTTATCAATAAACCAGTTGCGAGTTGCTCGCTGTTTGTTTGTTTGTTTGCTGGCTGTCAATTTAATCTGTCGTCGCCCCATTGCTTTCAGAAACCAATTTTCACTTGAACTATTGCTGGGAGCGCCCCACATTATCGGAGCCAATTGTTGCTTTGTGTCAGAGAATTAAATATTCTTTATTAAATGCTCATGCTTTTCTAAGATCTGCCAGGTAATAATACAAATACCAAGAGTGCGACATCTGCGACAGATAGATTGAGAAATAGAGACAGAGATAGATGGATGAATGTGGGTCGTTAACCTCGTTATAACGGCACCTTCTATGTCTGCACATATGTATATGTATATGTGAATATTTATATATATATGTGTGTGTGTGCTCTTTATAGTTTGCTGTTTCTTTTGCTGTAGTTTTAGTTCTTATTCTTTCTCACCTTGTCTACTTTGTTTTTTATATGTTGTTACGCGTTAAGTCATCAACGACAAAAACATACTCACACACACACAGCATAAATACTTACATACATACTATGACATTTAGTGCGTTTGCCGCTGCTGTTTTACGTCGCTGTTATTGTTGTTGTTGCTGCTGTTGCTGTTTCTGTTATGTAAGCGCTCTTTTGTCGTCGCTTAATGACGCCGCATTAGTCCGAAAAAGTTCAAATTGTCGCCGTAAGCGCCTTCAATGGCTTTTTGATTAATGCATGATTTTACAATTTCTAACCCAATTATGAGAAGGAGAAAAAAATCGCTTATCATAATTATGATAATTATTTGCATCTTTTTGTGTACAGTCCCCAAGTCCAGTCAATTTCAATGAACTCACAGCAAGATGACAAACAGTCAGCGGCTGGCTAGTTACGAATATATTGCCCCTCATTAGACTTTTCGCCTTTTCATCAAAATTCGCCTTGGAGGCAGGCGGCGACAGCCAATTGCCATTTACACGACGGCAAATGAAACTTGGAATGCTTCAAAATGTCATTAATGTGAAATTAGTTCGAGGAGCTTCATACCCACACACATACACACATACATTGCTATACATATATATATTTATGATGATTATTAAATGAAATTGTCGAAAAACAGAAAGTTAAAAACCGGCATTGACAATGGACGCATTTAATGACAACTACCAGAAGAATTTGACAAAAGGGCCAGCCAAAGTTCGAGCTTCGAGCGTCGAGCGTCGAGCGTTGAGTTTCGAGTTCAGGTGAGAGTGGCCCCACTGCGAATGAAGGAAGCCCCGACTGTGAGACCAGACCAGACCAGACCAGGCCACACCAGACCAGACCTGCCTGAAAAGAGCAACAAAAGCCCGTTCATTAATTTCATGTAATGTGAATTGTGAAAAGAATTAAATAATAGAATTTCGCTTTCATTCACTTCCCACAAGCGGCAAACACGCAATGGGCCATAATGAGTTAGCTTGTCACTTCAAACATTTTGTCAAATGTGCAATTGAAAAGAAAGTTTAGTTTAGTTTTGTCATTATTTTTTAATGCTTTCGCATGAAATGAACAATTTTATCACGCAAGACGCAGACAACGGTAATAATAGACAGGCATGTGTAATGCGAATAATAAAAGAAATGTTTTAAATCAATTTCAAAATAACTTCGCATTGCCATTGCAATTATTTTTTTTTAATTTTTCTTATTTATTATTGATAAACATCAAATGCTGGTCTGGCAGTGGTGGGGGGCCAGTGCACGTTACAACTTGTCGAGGGACGGCGACGATCAGACTTGAGCTTATTATCATTTTAGTGGCATACGTGAAATGATTTGCTCAGCGGGAATCTCTTTTTTTTTGTGCTGCTGCAATTTGATTCAATCTTAACTGGTTTTTCGGTCGGTGGCCTTTTGCCTTTGTTTTTTTTTTTTTTTTTTGGTTAGGCCAACACTTGATCAACAAAAATCTGCACAGAGAAAGTGAAAGAAAATACCAAAAAAAGAAGAAAAAATAAAAAAATCAAGCCAACGATATACATAAAACTAAAAGTAGTGGCAATAAAAAGTTCAGACCGTATTAGAAGCCAACTTTGCATGTGGTTTGAAAAATGTATTCACATCTTTCTTGCTGCTGTGGTTGTTGTTGTTGTTGTTATTTCTGTTGCTGTCCGCTTTTGGACGCGCCAATTGGAATTTCTTCTTTTGTTTTTACTTTCACGTACGATTATGGGGGCGATTGCGGTTGTTTTTTGTATCTAATGTTGTTGTTGTTGTTGTGGTTATTTATGAGTTCTACTAATTTGCTTAACAACTACTACAAAAAAGTTGAAGCGGGTCAAGTCTGTAACCGCCCGCCTTTATTTAAAGAAAATAGAAATTTGTATTATTGAGCTTGTGGTTTGTTGATGATGAAAACGAAATTATTTACTACATGCTTTTTATGTATTTATACATAACATTTATCTACATACATCTACGTACATAACTTAATAGTTTGTTTATATTTCTGGGAACTGGGAAATTATATTAGGAGTTAAAACCCCAGGCACACAGGCCAGACCTAAACAGAGAGGGACAGACACAGAGTACTTCACTAATAGGCTTACTGCTTATGCCTAGATAAAACGGTTTTTATGAAGCAACAAGTAAATAACAACAAAAATTACCCACTTTTAATCTATCTTTCCATAATGTTAATTAGAAAAATATTGTTGATCACAATAATAATAAATGTAAAAACAAAAAATTTTAATCTGATTTTATTTTCAAACGTAACCAATGAATAAATAATAAATAAATTATAATATAAAGAATAACGAGTCAAATGAAAAACATAAAATATAAAATTTGTCAATTTTTAGCATTAATGACTGTAATCGTATTAGAACTGATAAGCTGCTGAAAGGCATACAACCCGAGCATATGTGTTTATTTAATATTTATTTACAAATGAGTTTTTGTTTGATGGGATACCTTTTTTAAAATTATTTTTCCCTAAGAATATATGCACAATTTTTAGATTGGTTTTCAGCCAACGCTTTGCAGGTGCTGCTCCAACGCATTACTGTAATAATGCAGTAAAACATTAAGTATATTTTAGATAATTAAAGCGAATTAAGAACTAAGTAAAAGATAATTTAAAAAAAGGAAAAAATAGCTTAAATAAAATTAAAAATTCGTAAATCTACATTTAAGAAATAAAAGCGCTTTATAAGGTTTATGAGAGTTGTTTAAAAAAAACTCACGCCAAACGGCTGATTCACCTGTAATCTGGGTTGCCTACTGGGTATAGTACGCATTTGTTGTATTTGTTGTCTTTATGACGGATGACGCAGCCGTTTTGACCTGACACTTATTGGCATGTTCGCAATTACCGTTATGAGCACAAAACTAAACGAAGAAAGAGGCTTGACCACTAACAATACACATAGATAATATATTGAGATATGCATGCAAACGGTTTTTATTTATTTTTTTTGTTTTTTGCTCTCTATCTCTCTCTCTCGGTTTACAGCAGCTAACGGCACTCTGCGTCATCAGCATTGCACTCAGATGCGCCAACGCGGCGCTGTGGCCGAGCTTCAGCAGCAGCAGCAGCAGCAGCGCTGACGATGCGCCGCCGCCCAGCAAATGCGTCGGTGCGCGTGGACTTAAATATTTGTCGGGCGATGCGTTGACAGATTCACTAGACTGCCTGGGTCCGAATAATGCGCCTTATCCCAGGTATGCATTTGTGTATATATGTGTGTGTGTGTGTGTGTGCGTGTGAGTGTGCCTTGTATGAGTCAGTGTTGTCAAGTATGCAAAACTTTCTTTTCTAACGCCTCTGCTCCGTTCATCTACATACGTATTGCAGTGCGGCCGTTGCGCGCACATTCTCCAATTGGAACGGAAATTCGCGACGTGGACGCCAAAGTAAATTGCCCAGCACGTTGGATCCAGCAATAACGACGAGTGCATTGTTGAGGGCCTACGATGAGGTGAACAATGAGGCTATCGGAAGCAATCGTTATGGTAAGTCGGTCAGCCGCAAATACGCTAATGATAATCGTGGCGTGGCCGCAATTGATTTTATCGTTTGATTGATTGATTGATTGACTGACTCTGTTTGATTGATGATTGCTTAACTGGTTGTTTTTTTTTTTCATTTTTGTATTTCTTTTGCGATTCGTTTAGGTCGCTCGCTAAAGAACGCTACGCCGGCGCAACAGTGCAAAAGCGATACGCCGGCGAGACTCTGCAAGACGCGCTACAACACCACGGCGCCCATGTATGGCGTTAGCTTGACCTCGGGTCAGCCCGTGACCATTGTGCAAAAGTTTCCCGATCTGCTGCAGCAGGTCGTCTTCGAGGTGTGCGAGTGAGTATTCAATAATAAAACGAAAAACCCATAATTAATGTGTGTGCAAATATATTGTATATACATATATACACTCACTGGCGAAAAAAATAATAATATCACCACTCTCAAAAGACATGTTTTCAAAAGTATCTTTTATAAATTTGTCAGCTTAGGAATATCATACGAATTCGATTTTAGAAGTGGAAGAAGACTAAAAACGTGAGAAAGAAGAAATCCATCCTGCCGATACTCAAAATTAGCACAGCTACTTTCTCAATCCCTTCGATTCCTTTGACTATTTAACTCTTCAATATATTTAGCAGAATTCAAATGAGCAATTATATTTATCCAAATTACAAATAAATAAACGATACGGAATCGATTTTCAGGAGCAATACAAATTTTATTTATAAGGGAATACTAAAAAATGTATTAAAAATCCAAATTTAAAAACTAATGTTTTTTTTATTTCGCAACTTTATAAGTGTATATCAGAGATCTGCTGATCGCACATAATCGATCAACCAATTCAGCGATCGTTAGCTTTTTTCGCTCAAGTTCGTTCACGAATCGGAATCGGGTTTATGCTGTGTTTCTTTTAAGTTCGTGAGCGAACAAAAGAGAACGATAAAAGCGGTCAGGCATGATTTGAATAAAAGCATACCAAATCTTAACGGTAATATTGATCAGATATTTATATGTGTGATCAAACTAATGATAACCTTTGGCAAAACAATTAATTTATTATTGGATTTGTTTGGCTTGCCAATCTATTCTTGTATAACTTTAAGTCTAGAATGTAAAAAATAAATATTCATATATAAATTATAAAAGTGATTACAAATAACAATATATCTTCTCTCTTTGCAGATCCTCCGAATGCGACGTGGTGCGCGGCGAGTGCACGCAAACATATGTGCCGTATTTGTTCCTGGTTATACCACTTGGCCCCGTAACGCTGACCGGGCAGGATTATGTGCTGGTTGAGAGTGGATGCGTTTGCAAGCCGAAGTATTCGACGGGTGCCGCTCAGGAGCCGAACATGATACCGTAGAGGGAGGGAGTGGGAGATGGCAGGTGGGATGTGAAATGGTGGGATTCGACAGTGTGATCCTTACTGGTACACAACAGCAACCAAAAGAACTGAGCGAGGTTACGTATGATGGGGTGGAGCCGCAAAATGTGCTTAAATGTGGAATTATTTTTTGTAGCAAAATCAAATGTTCAATGTTATTTATTATTCGTTTCTAGTTTGTCTCTCTTTATCTCTCCCTGTCGCTGTAAAAATGGAATAGATTTTTGCTCGAAAAATAATGCTAGTATTAAGTTTTAAATTAAAATTAATGCATTTAAACTTAATATCATTAAATGCGCGCACCATCAGCTGCAATACAAATTATTAGATTTGTAGTCAGAAAAAAACGAAAAGAAAGCAAAACCGACAAATTAAATGAACAATCTACATGGCAAAACAAACAAATTTAGTTTATATTTACAAATAGTAAATTAATTATAACACGCCTTTTTTAACGTTTTGTTAAAATATATTTGTATGTACTAATTTTAAATGAATTAAATTATTTTAAATAAACCTTGGCTGTTGCCGCAGCGAATTTAATTTAGACCCATACGCAAGTATTCATAACACAACAATAAAATATTGCCGCCAAAAAGCGCCGCTTACTGAAATTGCATCTTTTTTTAAATGAAAACTTATCGAGTACGATATATTTGGGCAGCTTGAGGTGAGTTACCAAGGCCCACTGAAGCTCACCACTATCGATAGTTTTTTTTGCGGTTAAAGTGCATGCGCTGCCGCTGCAACTATCGTCTCATCTCTCGGTTGCCGTGTATCGTTTTGCTTCGTGCCAGCACTAGCTACACGCATAAATTTTTAGCGAAAAATTAGAAAAAGGCCAACCTAAAGCTGGCCAAATTTACAGCAAGTGCAGTCTTGTGTTTGGCAACGGAATAACATTGTGTGATTCTTGCACTTATTGCAACGGTGTTTTGTTTTCGTGTGCATTTACCGTACCGCAAGCTTAGTCGCCCCGCACTTGCACTAACACACACACGCCGAGTGTGTGCGTGTGTGTGTGTGTGTATAGGTGACAATTTTTGTTGCGTGGTGCCGGGTTACAGCTACAAATATTACAATATTATTTTTGTTGTTGATTTGCGAAGCGCGCGCATCGATTGTGTGGCATGATATAAAAAACACACACAGAAATAAAAACAACGCAAATTGTTGGCCGGTGCCGCAGTCAAAAACCACGTAACGCTAGCTAGCTGTGTGCAATTGGCTCTCATCTCAAAATGATGTTCACGGTACGTTGTTGTTACGCCTTGTGCTGAGTTCTGCTGAGTTGTGCAGAGGGGTGCTTATCATACATATACAGCAGCCGATGCTTCCAATACAATCGATAAACTGCGGCGCTGCAGAACTGCACACGATGAAGAAGAAGAGAGAGCCGCAAAAATTTGAGTGTATTTTTTTTTAAGATCAGCAGCAGTTCTTGTTATGCTCTGCTTATGTTTTGTGTGTTGGGTGTGTGTGTGTGTGTGTGTGTGTGTAAATATGCGAAAAATGTTGTCTGTATGTATGTATGCACACTCAATTAATCTAGTGTTGGAAAATGAAATATAAATATTCTATGTGTTTTTTATTCATTTAGGGCACCAATCAGCAGCAGGACACGCGCTTCAGCGACAAGGAGAAGAAGCTAATGAAGCAAATGAAATTTGGGGATTGTCTCAACAAGCGCGTGGACATGTCCAAGGTCAAGTTGGATGTGCTGCGTCCCTGGATAAGCAAGAAAATCACCGATATTCTGCATATCGAGGACGATGTTGTCGTTGAATTTGTCTACAATCAGCTGGAGGAGGAGAAATATCCGTGCCCCAAAAAGATGCAAATCAATATGACTGGCTTCCTCAACGGACGCAATGCGCGCCAATTTATGGGTGAGCTTTGGTCGCTGCTGCTCTCCGCCCAGGACAGCGACAGTGGCATTCCTGCTGAATTCATACAGCAGAAAAAGGATGAGATACTCAAGCGCGAGGAGGAGCAACAACAGCAGCAGCAGCAGCAACAGCAGCAGCAGCAAAAGCAACGCCAGCATCATCAGCAGCAGCGTCAACGTGACTCGTCACGCTCCCGTTCCCGGTCACGTTCGCAGTCACGCACGAGGGACAAGCAGCGACGCCACGACAGATCCAAGTCTCGCTCACGCAGTCGCTCCATCTCGTCCAAAATGTTGGCTGCCTCGTCCAACAACAACAACAACAGCAACAACACTGCGGCACCGCCGCCCATTAACAGTGCAGCACGCGAAGCTGCCGCAAATGCAGCGGCACGTCTACGCAAACGAGGTGCGGGTGGTGGTGCCTCACCAGTTGCATCAACTGGTGCAGCAGCGGGTGCAACAACAACAACTTCAGCAGCAGGAGCAGGAGCAGTAGCTCCTCCACCGAGCACATCCAGAGAGCGGCGTTCGAGTCGCCGTCGCTCACATTCCCGCTCACGATCCAATCGCTCAGCGGATGCGACTGGTGGCACAGCAAAGACTCTAAATGGACGACACTCTGTGGCAAAGAAGTCGTCGCCGCCGTCGTCGGCAGCCGCCTCTAAAACCAAATCCAAGGCCAAATCCCGTTCACGTTCGCGCTCATCGCGCAGTCGCACCAGGTACAATCGACTCCAAACTTCAGATCGACTCAACTTAGTGATTGCAATATAAATTAAATTAATTAAAACGATGCCCGATAAAGATTCTTATAGGGAACCAAATAATAGCAACACAGTTATTTTTTGTTCGTTATTTCTTCCATTTATATAGAATTTCTCAAGTTGAAAAATCTAATTAAAATAAGGATTTTTTGTTTCTCACTTTTTTTTTAAGATTCTTCTTCCACTTCTCAAAATCGTATTCATAAGTTCCTTAAACCTACAAATTTAAGAAATACGTCTTTGAAAATATTTCTTATGAGAGTGTTGTTATTATGTTTTTTCGCAACTGTATATATATATATATATATATATATTTATGTGTACAGATTTTAACCAGGAGCAGATCATCTTTATTTTGTGAATTGAAAATTGCAACTTTTCAAAATCTAAATTACGCAGAAATTGCATTTTTTATTTCTTTAGTCTAAATTTAAATTTGATTTATTAAGCAACATTTTATGAACTATTTTAATATCGCACACATTCTACTAAAGAGGCAGCTTGACAATGACATTATTCGATATATATATATATATAATTATAAATGTATTTCGACATTATCAACGATGTAGATTCTTATTTGCTTATATATATTTGTGTCCTGAGATATTATAACGGATTATTTATTCAATTGGGAATTGCAACATTTCTAAATTTTAAATTATTCAGAAGCAGTTTTTTTTTAATGCCCTCTAATCTAATATATGATTTATTAAGCAACATCTATCTATCTATTAATATATAATTAATATATATTATGTTATCTGTTAAATCGGACAAAGAAATGTCAATCAATGTTCGTTATTGAAAATGAAGTTTAACCAGTAACAATTTTGTTTCCATGGCAATTGATAACTTTTATTTGTCTTTTAGATCACGCAGTGGAGGCAAAGCAGGAGGCAAAGGCTCGGCAGGAGGCAAAGGCTCTGCAGCGGCGCGATCCCGTTCCCGCAGCTCATCCCGCTCCTCGGTGCGGAGCAATCGTCGCCGACGCAGCTCCCGTTCCCGGGCCAGCAGCATCTCGCTCTCGCCCGAGCGCCAGCAGGATCAACAGTTTGAGCATCGGCGCAATAAGAACAGCGTGCAGAATAAACGACAGTATCGCAATAACCGAGATGATTCCGCCAGCTCCATGGAGCGTGGCGATGCTCGTGCCCGCCAATTTGGTGGAGCTGGAGGAGGCGGTGGCAGTGGACGTCGACCGCCGCCGCATGGCAGACGCTTCTCGCCACGCGGACGCAGTCCCATTCGCCAGGATAATGGCGGCGGTGGACGTTTCCAGCGCTCCAATTCGCGACGTCGTTCGCGCTCCCGCATGCTATCCAGATCGCCCATGCGCTACTCCAGATCACCCAGGCGGTAAGAATCCATAATCTAAATCCCATTTATTAAATAATATATTTAGTTAACTAAAACTAAAGTCAGTCAAAATACAAAAAGTAAAACATAGATTAAATAATTTAGCAATTAAAATGTACAGTATTTATTTATTTATTTAATGCCATCCATAGTCAGTAAAAAATATATTCAATTAAATTAATTATAAATTTAAATTTAATATTATAATAAGAAATATTTATGAGAATTATAGGCATGCAAAAAACTTGATTAGCAAAAATAGATAGCACTTATAGAAATTGGGATTTATTAGAAATTATGGTTGAAGCAACTTAATCCACATAATTAATTTTTATATGCACTTAAAATTGAAGTTAAACTAAATTAGTAAATATAGAGAGCAGTTAAAGATATTAAAATGCATCTTAAATTCAGTTTGAAGCAAATTATATGTAACATATATATTGCAAACTTTGATCAACCAATTGAAAGATTATATAACATTAATTTGAGAAAGAACGAAGAATAACAGCAACTTAGTCTTAGTCTTCTTTATGAGTTTGTAATTTCTATAGGCATTTTAAACAAAAATTAAACTAATTAGCAATTATTGAGAATTATATTATATACATAGCAACTTGATCAACGTGATCATTTTAGGATAAAATTTCGAAGTGTTTATTTTGATAACTTTTGTCTAAAATCTTGAAAGGAAATTGTTTTGATAACTTTTGTCTAAAATGTTGATAAGCCATTTATCTTGATAACTTTTATCTCAAAAACCACCCCTGAAATGACAATAAGGAATATTGGAAATTAAAACTATCCAAATCAATCAATGAAGAAACTAAAAGTTACATTAAAAAGAGAATAAGAAACCCGAAAGAAAAATGTATAGGAAATTAGTGCATTTGAAGGTGTCCAATAATCAGAAATACAATTATCCTGTAATGTATGTATATATATAAATCCAGCACTGTATCGGCCAACAAATTAATTTTGTTATTAGACTTATTAATTGTAATTTTTAATTAGTTGGCTTTGTATTTTATGGAGAGTATGTTAAAAGTGTCAATTCGACTTGTCAAAATCAGGACGTCAATTAACGATACTCATTAATCTTTAGTCGATACTCGACACTTGACGTTTGTTCAGTAGTTTTTCAACTTGTTTTTCTAATGTACAATTTTCATAATTTTTCTGCATACAGATTTAATAATCGGCGACGCTCGTCTCCGATGCATTTTCGCGGCGGCGGCGGTGTACGCGGGCGTGGGGGTAATCCGCGCAACATGTGGCAGCAACAGCAGCAGCAGCAGCAGCTGCACCGTGGCAACAGTCCCAACAATCATCGGGGAGGCGGCGGCGGCGGTCGCATCCACTGGCAGGCCAGGCAGAATAGCCCCAATGGCGGCGGACGTCGCTTTGTCGATCGACGTCAGTCGCCCCCGCCGCCGGCGTCGCAGCAGCAGCAGCATCGCTACTCTCGCGATCGTCGCCAGTCGCCGCAGCAGCAGCAGCCGCCTTCGGGTCAGCAGCAGCAGTTCCGCAAGCAGTTTTCGCCTGGGCGTCGCTTCGAGCGTCGCGGTTCGCCGCCAGCGAACTTTAATCGCTGGGATCAGCAGCGTCAGCCGCTGCGCAGTCAGCAGCAGCAGCAGCGCATGGGTCGCTCCAGTTCTGGCAGCGTTAGTCCGCCGCCGCCGCGTCGCCAGCAGCAGCAGCGCAGCGTCAGTCCACTGCCACCGCGACGTCGCAGTCGCTCGCGCAGTCGCAGTCAGCATAGTCGCAGTCGTAGTCAGCGACGCAGTCGCAGTCGTTCCACTTCAAGGCAGCCGCAGCAGCGCCGACGTCGTTCTGTGGAATTTGCCGGTCCCTCTGTCAACACCATCGATCTCTGTCGCGAGGAGCAGCAGCAGCAGCAACAGTCGCAGCAGCAGTCGCAGTCGCTGCGCAAATCAGAGTCTCTGCAGCAACAGCCGCCGCCATCGCAGTCGCAGCCGCCGTCGCAGCTGCAGCGACGCCGCAGTCTTGTCAGTTTGTCGCGCACACCGTCGCCGTTCCTTAAATCGCATGAGCGCAGCGCTGCGGCGGCAGCGGCGTCGGCGTCTGCACCAAAGAAAGTTCGCAGCGGCGACAACAAAAGTCAAAGCAGCAGCTCCGACAGCAGCGCCGACGACAGCGAGGACAGCGACGACGACGACCATCAGCAGCAGCAGCTGCACAAGAAGCAGCAGCAGCAGCGTCAACAGGCGCGTCGCAGCGCCAAAATGTCAAAGTCAAAGTCTGCGTCAGCGTCGGCGAAGTCGTCAAGTAACAAGGCTAAAGCGCCGCGCAGCTCTGCCAGCAGCAGCAGCAGCAGTGAGCAGCGCAGTGACGATGACGACAGCAGCGATGAGCGTCAGACGACAAAGAAGAAGCAGCAACAGCTGGTGGCGAATCAGAAGCGTAAAGAGGAAACGACAACGACTGTGGCGTCGTCGGACAAGCAGCGCCGCAGCGGGGACAAGAAACTGCACCGCAGCATGTCAAATGATTTGCTGGCAACGGATGCGTTAATGGCGGACAACAAGCAGAAAAGCTCCGACAGAAGCCGCAAGCGAAGTCATAAAAAATCGCGAAGCGGTGTTGGTGGCGGGGGTGTTGGTGGAGGGGGAGGTGAGGCCAGCGATTCGGAGGACGAACGTTTGCCCAAAAAGAAACGTAAGAAATCAAAGAAAGCGGCCGATACAAGTGAAAGCGACTCTGCGTCGGAGGCTGAGTCGTCATCGAAGATGAAGAAGAAACACAAGAAGCATAAGAAGCACAGCAAGAAGAGCAAGAAGCACAAGAAGCATAAGCGAAAGAGCAGCAGCAGCGCCAAGCATCGGCAAGACGCAAGCAGCTCAGACGCCAGCAGCGGCGGCGGCGGTGGCGATGACGACGACGAGGAGCTTTCCACGAAGGCTGCCAAGCGGAATGGAAAGTTGCCGTTGCTCATCACTGGCAATCCCGGCATCAATGAGGATCTTGAGAAACAGCTGCGCGAGCGTGCACTCAAATCCATGAAGAAGTTGGACTGAAAAAACAACAACAACAAAAAGAAGAACATCAAGAAGAGAAAAAAGAAGAAGAACAGCTACAATAAACTGACTAAACAAAAAAGAGAAATGAAATAACATTAACATTAATGCGAACTCCCTCATAAAAAAAGATACATATGCATATGGACGGACAGACAAGCTGAGAGACGGACAGACAGTTGGACAGACATGCGTAGCCATTTAAATACTAACGTAACATTCATATTTGCATACTACACATTAATTAATATTTCTAACAATTTATTTCATACACTTTAAGTCTCATTGCGCGTCAGAACTAATATAAGAGGACTTCGTGCATGATAAATACATTTTTTGTATTATGTACAAAAAGAAAAAACAAAATATTTCTCAAAAAAAAATTAAACAAAACCAGAAAAACAAACATATAAATAAAAAAAAGCCAATGTGCTTTGGATACAAAAACAAAAAGAGAGAAAAAAATACATAAAGCAAACGCAAAACGTTTGGCAAAATGCAAGTTGCTGCAGTTAATTGGCAACAATGTTTGCTTAGAACACTACTGTTTAATGTCTAAGTAGGTTTTACAGAATGTAATTAATAATACCTAAAACGAAAATTGTGTGCGTTTGAGAGCATTATTAATTATTATAATACATACAACAACAAAAATAAACAAGTGTAAAAGAAATCATTGCCGTTTTGAATTTCGAAAAATTGAGGGCGCGCTCCTTACAACCCTAATCGTGCATACGTTATGCAACATTGTTTTCTTCGGCATTGGTCACACTAAGTGAAGCGCGATGGCAACGCTGCCGACAGTTGTCAAATGCTTTGACAGCGCACCAACTTCCTTTCCTTTTTTACGTATCGTACGAGATGGTAAGACTAAAAACATAAATGCAATTTAAATACACTGACATCGACGCGCAATACAAACAAAAACGCAGTGAAATATAACAAAAATAACGCTACGAACTATGCGATTGTTGAATATGTGAGCATTTATGTGAAAGTGCGTTCGCTTAAATGAAAAAAACTTCGAGTTTTTGTTTGTTGTTGCCGAGTCATCGAAAAAAAAGAATTCGATTTAATTTAAGTAAAAAATTTTTAGGCTCGTGGACCTAAGAAACACTTGAAGCGCTTAGCGGCACCCAAGGCATGGATGTTGGACAAATTGGGAGGCGCCTTCGCCCCCCGTCCCTCGACCGGTCCACACAAGCTGCGCGAATCGCTGCCGCTGTTGATCTTCCTGAGAAATCGCCTCAAGTACGCTTTGAATGGCGCCGAGGTGACCAAAATTGTCATGCAGCGTCTCATCAAGGTCGACGGCAAGGTGCGCACCGATCCCACCTATCCAGCGGGATTCATGGGTGAGTCGTTGAAGAGAAGACCAATTTGCCATTGGCATTTAATTAATTTATTATTTATATTTAATTATTATTTCTTTAATATTTATATTTAATTTAAATTACATATTATTTATATTGTTATTTAAATTATTAATTTATTTATATTTAAATTATATTTTTAATTTATTATGTATATTATTCATTTATATTATTTATATATATATTAATATTATATTATTTAAATGGTTAATTTATTTCTGTTTAAATTATATTTTTAATTTATTATGCATATTATTAATTTATATTATTTATTTATTCTATAATATAATTTTTGTAGATGTCATCACCATTGAGAAGACGGGTGAATTCTTCCGCCTGGTCTATGATGTCAAGGGTCGTTTCACCATTCATCGCATTTCCGCTGAGGAGGCCAAGGTAAGAAGACAGGGAATACGGGAAGAGCATCGCTTGGAATTAGTTTATCGTGGGCTTTATCGAAGACCGTTTAGTGTTTATTTTTTAACCCATACGCTAATTGGTTCAAAATGAAGCCGAAAGCAATTTTTGATACGACGGTCTCTGATTCTTGAGCATTTTGTCAGCCGTTTCAGTAACTTTTACGTGCAATTACAAATCAACCTAATTCAATTATAAACTAGGCTACGTTTAAGAGATTTCTTTATTAAATATTCAATATTTGTATTATATATTATTAAATACTATTTTCTGGCTATTGCAGTACAAGCTGTGCAAGGTGCGCAAGACACAATTGGGTGCCAAGGGTGTCCCTTTTCTGGTTACGCACGATGGACGCACCATCCGCTATCCCGATCCGCTGGTGCACGCCAACGATACGGTGCAAGTGGACATTGCATCCGGCAAGATCACTGACTACATCAAGTTCGATTCGGGTAGGTGCTAATGAGACTTTTGATGATTATTCTTGGCTGGTTCGAAGACCACAAAACGCATTCAAATTCAAGTTGCGTGGTTCAAAAACAAAGCCAAAAGCAATTTTTGATACGACGGTCTCTGATTTGTGCATTTTATCAGCCATTTCAGTAACTTTTACGTGCAATTACATTTGAAGCAAAACAAAAACAAAATTGACTATGGTAATAAACATTATATTTAAATTCGCAGGCAATCTGTGCATGATCACCGGAGGCAGGAATTTGGGACGTGTTGGCACCGTCGTTAACCGTGAGCGTCATCCCGGCTCTTTCGATATTGTGCACATTAAGGATTCGCAGGGACATGTGTTTGCTACTCGGCTGACCAACGTCTTCATCATTGGCAAGGGCAACAAACCCTACATCTCCCTGCCAAAGGGCAAGGGTGTCAAGCTGAGCATCTCGGAGGAGCGCGACAAGCGTTTGGCCGCCAAGACCCACTAAATAAATAACATGCCAGCCAGCGAGACAGCCAGAGGGACAAGAGTAATGAGGATTTTTACTTTTTAGCATAACTCTGTACGTTAAAGCTACGGAATTACAAAAACAACGTAAAGAAAAAGTTCTTGTCTTTTTTATGGAGTGGCAATTTCCGCAAATGTGTGCGTGCATTTAGCAACACTCTTCTAACAGCTCTCAATTGTTATCGATAAATAATTTATTGCAATTGGATTTTGGCAAACGTTTTCGCGTTGTTTTAATGTTCAAGAAAAAATTTGGAAAGTAAGTCATGTTTTAGAAATCATGAGACGTGAACATCATTTATTTGTCTGATTTGTATTAATTCAAGCTTTTCAGTTTGGCGCGCAATTTCTTTGGCTTATCAGTGTTCAGTGTTGTCAAATGTATTGGGTGCAGGGCTGCAAAGCATGGCTAGTAAAAGTATTGTACTTATCGATAATAAGTTGTGTCTTTGTGTGTAATGCAGTGAAAGGCTTGCGCACTGGACAAATTAGTTAAAAAGAAACTTGGCCATCAACTTACCCACTGAAGTAAATCCTAGGTAACTAATACTAATAATTCGAAGCCATATAAATGCTGGCAACCACTGTGAACATGTGTGTGTGTGTGTGTGTGTTAGTCTGTTGTGCACCCGCATACATACGACGTACATATGTTTGTATATATGTGTTAGTGTGCGTGCGTGTGTGTGTGTATATTGGTCATATGTTAGCTTGTCTGATAAACTCTCTGTGCTTAAAGTGAATCATTTGTTTAGCTCGCAGTTCGAGTTTGTTTGCTTGTGTAATGCGAGGTGCATTAGTTTGTAGATAGTTGCGGTATGCTTGGAGGCCCTCAACACAGTATAACTCAAATTCAGGTTCTTTGTATTCGCAGACAGAACACACCACCCACAAAAAAAAAAAAAAACCAAGACAAATCAGAGACACAGATCTGGAGTGATTAAATTTGTAAAGAGGAACCACAGACAGAGAGTAGGGCTGCTATCATGTCACAGGCACTCAATAATTCCACTGGAGGAGGCAGTTCACATCGTGATTATGGTGCCACATCGAGTGCCACACCCGAGGTTAGCTTTGCGGCTGCCGCAAATTCGGGCAATTCCGGTTTCAGTCCTACAGAGTTTGTCTCGCTGAGCGAGGATATTGGCCACAATATCACGGCGATCAACAGCAGCACCAAGCAGCTGGAGAAGCAACTTAAAATGATTGGCACGCCCAAGGATTTGAAGGCGTTTCGCGAGAAAATACACAGCATCAATAAAAAGACCAATACCCGTGTCCAGGCAACCAGCAGCGACTTGCAACGGCTCCAAGCCGTTGTGCGTCATGGCGATCGCCAGCAGAAATTGCAGCTGGATAAACTGACTCATGAGTTTCAGAACGTTGTCGAGAAATACTCAACGCAGCAGAAGCGAATTTCGCAGGCCATCCGGCGTAGCTATCAGGCTGCCGCCGCCGAGCAGGAATCGGAGATCGGTGCCACGTCGGAGCTGCTGCAGGAGCAGCGGGAGGAGCAGGCAGGCCTTGAGCGCCAACACGATATGCTCGTGGAGCGTCAGCGCCAAGTCGAACAAATCGAGGCGGACATCATCGATGTGAATGTCATCATGAACAAGCTGAGCAACTTGGTCGCTGAGCAGGGAGCGGTGGTCGGTAAGTAAAATCAATCCCCAAAGATTAAAGATCTTTTCAAATTCGGAATATGTTGTCATATCGATTTCCTGTTTCGATAACGATTCTGGTTTGATTTTTCTATGAAGCAGCTGTTCGATCAGCTGTCAATAGTTTATTTATTTAAAAACTCCAAGAAATATAAGAATAAAATAGTTGAAATTAAATTAAAAATATAATTTAATTTCAAATATAAATTAAAGAAATATTTAAATACAAAAGTAAAAAATAATTAAGACTAAATTAAAAATATAATTGAATATTACATTTAAATTTACAAAAAATAAGAAATAATTATAAAATGTCTGGGTGTATTTAAATGCAAAACGTTGAAGGTAGTTTATATAAAAAATGAAATGCATTAAATTGCAATTAAAGAAATAAGAAATATGTATAAGATTTATAAGATTTCTGTGGTATTTAAATTGAAAATGGTCCAGAGTTTGCTACATTGGTTGGGGAAAAACCAACAAAATATTATTACCATATGAATATTTTTACCTTCTTGAAATTTATAATTTGCAGGCACCATCGAGGAAACCATTGAACATACGACCGTTAATGTGGAAGAGGGGCGCAGCGAACTGGAGAAAGCGGCTGCCAGTCGTTATAGTCACCGCCGTAAGATACTAATACTTCTAGTGATTGCTGTGATAATAGGATTAGTCGTAACTGGCATTATAGTCGGAAAATTGAGATAATTGTTTCACATACGTTTCACACTAGAAACATAAACATCTACAGACACACACACACACACACACACATATTTAATAATTCATTAAAGTTTTCTAAAACTATTTTTATAAAAAATAATACAAACAAAAAAAAAACAAAATAATGCATTAATCACAAAGTGAGGAAAAGCGCGCGCCAAGCGAGCAAAGACAAAACAGCAAACATTAAATACAAATACGAGTTTAAATCGGAAGCGCGTTGTAGATTTTAGTTATGTGTATGAAAATAATAATTATAGTTATAAATATACATATATGTACAACAACAAAACAAAAAAAAAACATTTAAAATTATATAACAACTTACAATATTTAGCGCTTTTAAATGTTAAATTATTATCTGTTAAAACAAATATCACAATAATAATTTGCGTTTTGCATTGAATGTAGAATTTGTTTTTGTAGTAGCAAAAGATAATATTCGATGAATAATCGCTCTGTTTTCGTTTCTGTTTGTTTAAGGAATTAAAAGATAACATATTATTTTCGATAAGCTTAAATATTTACTACGAAAGGGAATTTTAAAATTCGTCTTTTCGCTAAAATATAAGGTATATAACAGAAGTTTAACAGAGGTTTAAATGCGTTAACATGCTCAATTTTGCGCTAACCATTATCGGCTGACCACCACACAGAGAATCGGCTATCAGCTGTGTAAAATAAAAACAATCATACAAAAACGTGCTCTTAGCGTAGTTATTGTTTTATTATCAGCAAAATGCCACAAGGTAAATTTAAGAAAGCTAAGTTACCGGCTGCCATACAAAACAAGAAGAAACAACAGAAACAAGCAGCCTTCACACGTCGATCAAGTGAGTAGACCAACAATAATGTAAAAAACTATTTAATTACATTTTGCGTACATTTTACAGATGCTCCAATCCAAGCGAAGAAGGGCAAATTCAATGAAACGCAAAAAATCAAGGCGGTCATTTCAAAATCGGTTAACAAAAGTGTCGAAAGCGAGCTCCGTTCGCGTGCCCACGAAGGATACATACAGCTCAGCAAAGCCCAGGAAGCCGTCGCCAAACATCATGCTACACAGGCAGCGGCAGCAGCAGCCGCCAGCACCAGCAAAACTGGGCAATAAATCTTACTTAGTCTTACTTAGTTTAAATTACTTATAATTAAATAATGTTACATTTTACAACATTACCTGATATGGTTCTCATTGTAAGAAGGCATTGCCAAAGCTGATTTCTGGGGTTAAATCTTTTATTGTGCCTGTAAGAATCGTATAGAATCATATTGGGATATAAAGTAAATTTATTAAATCTTAATTGTGATAAATGCAAATTAATATCTTTTAATAATTAATGGCAAACCAATTAACCGCTCGATTGAATATTTATTATCAATTTGGGTATTCTTTTATATCCCAAGCTTATTTTTGACAAGCATGTTTCTTCTGTTAATCGAGAATTTGGAATCCTGGGGCTAATCAAGCGCTGATCAAAAGAAATTGACGATCCTTGTATTACTAAAACACTATATCAATTCAATTCTGTGTCTTATTTGTATATGGTGTTCCAATTATAAGATTCATCAGGATAAGATTGAATCAGTACAAAAACAATTTTTGTTGTTTGTCCTTCGGGATTTTAATTGGAGAACTAATATTAGCTTACCTACTTACCGAAGTAAACTTTTATTATATAATCTTCCTCGTCTTTCGTATCGTTGAATGTAAAAGTTTTCGCTTTTGTAATATCAAATGGATTTGATCTTAAACTTTAAAATTCCAGCTATATTACATATGAAAAAATTATATTATTTTTGTTTACTACAAGACCACTTGTGGTGTTAAAAATTAAGTTAAGATTACAATTATAAGCAATTATAAAACATATGTAAATAAACTACAAAATTGATTTGTTCATTATTGGTCCATAAGCGTTAACTCCTTTATTTTTAATAAAGAAGTGTGTAGTTAGTGAACAATCTTTACAATTGAAGATCAAGGCAACGTAAATTTATATCTATATATGTTAGAGACAAACAGAAAGTGCTCGCTAAAATAAAATAGAATGTGCCTGGATGATTGGTCTTCGTATTATTCAGAAGGTAAATTTCTAAAATTCCTGCTTGTGGCTTTCTAAAAAATACGCATTTCAAAATGTCAGGGTGGATTTTCCCAAAAATTTAGAAAAAATATGTATGTCACATTAAAGAATTCGTATATTCGATTTTTTGTTACTTAAATTATTATTAAACATTAATATTTTAAGATTTTATGTATACACAGTTTATAAAATTCACATACTTAACTTGAAAGAACACGAATTCTAATATGAAAGCCGAGCCATTGCTTGTTTCTGAATTTCAGAATGACTTTATCTAAAAATTAATTATTGGAAATGTTTTTCTTATTTCTTATTAAATTGTACAATTTTTCCTAATATTTAGAAATAATTTCTAAGAACGTTAAAAACTTAATTCTTTTTTGGGGCGATTTACTAAAATTTACTGCGATTTTTTATCACATACAACTTTGCTATGACAAAGATCTTAGATATATTTGTATAGTCTTCGGTAATACCCTTATTTTGGAGCCATTTTTAATGGCTGCCGGGTATAATAAGGAGCAGGGGCATGCGAAAAGCGTCCCCTCAAATCGAGTGGCGTTGTAATTGCTGGCTGAGTGCAATGCATTTGCATGCTGCTGAATATGCAAAGGACACTTCAATTTTCGCAACATAAAACTAAAAACGTAAAACGTTGATAGCCCGCCGCACCCAAACATCCAAACACCCAAACTGTGCACCTGGTCACACCTGGCTGCTGTTGTCGTGTGAGGGAACGAACGAGCTCATTTGCATGCGATTGACAGGCAGTGGGTGAGTGGGTGGGGAAGGGGAAGGGAAAGGGGGTTGGAATCAAAGTGCAATACGAATCAGCATAGAAAAACAAAGACAACAATCCGATTGACAGCGGATTTTCGCGTTATTCCATGCGGGGAGGGAGCGGACTAATTAAAAGCGCATCAAAAGCGCCAAATTTGCATAGCAAACGAAACGAAACGCAGCAAAAATTAAATAAAATTTGTTAGTTTCACATTCTCATTTTCATTTTCATTTTCATTTTTTCTTTTCACTTTTTATCCTGCCAATGTCGAACAAGTTTTTATTTGATGAGTTGAGTGGGCAGTGGAGCGGAAGGTGGGGTACTGGGTTGGGCAGGGGAGGCTACACGCCAAATAAATGTCAGCGCACAAAACTTTGTTGGCAAACTATTTTTATAATTAAACAAACACAAACTAATTGCGATAAGTAGAAAAATGACTTACTAATTTCGGGAATATTCTTTCGGCTGCCGGCAGCCGTAAACAATGCAAATGCCAAAGTTGCATGTTGCTCGCCCTTATTAATATTATTACTTTTACTGTTCTTGTTGCTTTTATACTTGGTCACCACAAAACGTTCCCCTCTTTTTATTAAAACTTTTTTTTTCTTATATACATGTATATATTCCGCAGTTATGGCTTGAGAATATAATTTAATTTTAAGAATCCAGAGGAATAGTTGGAAGATGTTGCAGGCGAGCTGTCCGAGAGCGACTCTCATTATTAAGAAACACTCTGCCCGAATTCGAACGTTGTAGATTTGAGACTTCTTAGTGGAAACTGTCTAAAGCAAGAAGTGTGCCTTACAGTCTAGATGTTTGTCTAAAATTAGTGATTTGTCTAGGGTTAAGCCAAAAGATTGTTGATGTGACTATATGGGTTGGATGGTTCCAAGGTGGCTTCTCCTCAATTTCTTGGCAAAATTGGTCTTTGAAATCCATATAAGATTCTTATATTTTGTTTGATATTAACATTAATATTTATAAATTTGTGTTGGATCTGTGGATCTTAACCCAAGAAAAAGCCCTGTTGAAATCTTCATTAAGATTGACTCCCTGCAGGATAACTGTCCATCCAGATATCGTTTTTGATATTGGATATTGCGATCACTGTTTTAGCTACAGTTCCTTTATGTGTGGGTTATCTTTTCCTAGACTTCCTTGACTCTGATTTGATTTGATACTTGTATTTTACTATATATATTAAAAGTGTGCATAAAAGTGCTCAGACTAACGATCCGAGATACTAGACAAACACGATCTCAAATCAATGGGAATGCGTGCAGCTTTAATTAATAACATTAATAGATATGTTTATACAGTGGTGGCCTCAGTGCAGAATATCTACCAATTGAATCGATCTCATTGACTCTCTTTCTCTCAGTTCTGGTAGAAATTAAATTTGGCTAGCATCCACAGTCTTCGCGAATCGATTACCGATATCAATATTATGTAACTTGGCATACAACTTATCATCCGCAAAAATCAAGATCGGTTAAGAAATAAAGCACGAAATTGTATATTCATATTTAACAAAATTACTCACAGTTGTACAATTAAAAACATGTGTTATTTTAAATATCTAAGACGTGTATGCCTTGTAATGGGGAAAGACATTTATTTTTGATATTTTCTAATTGAGGACTAGTATTTTCCAAATTAAAATAATTAAAATTATAGATATAAAATCACATATTACTAAAAATTAATTGATGGATTTATAACTCGAGAGCAGAAAGTCACAGTTGAGGATGTAATGAATCTGAAGCCTACATTTTGAAAATCACCAGATGTTGAAATGACAGATAGATTCAGGTGACTTATACATATATCATCCGGATTCATCAGCTTTACACAAAGGTATAAAAAGGAGAGTTGTCAAAAAGTAATATTTTATATATAAAATCAAAGGTTACTAAAAAAAATGATTGATGGATTTAGGCTCGCTGGACTCCCACACAGCTTAAGAGCTGCACTTTAATTACATATATTTTCTATAATTGGACACCCGCACAGCTGTACGTTTGTCACACATACTGTCAAAGGATAACGAGCATTACAAAAGCGGAAATGACACGACCAACAATCCCTCACAAGTTTTTCCATTTAAAACATATTTGACCGGTGCGATTAATGCTCAAATGTGTGCCTTGAGCAGGCAGCGCAAAAAAAACAAAAAAAAAAAAAAAATTTATATATTTGAATATCGACGTGTGGCCATTGTCCAGTGGCCTGAATGGAATGTCCAGCCGTGCCTACCTGTGGCTGCCTCATTGTGCGCGAGGCGCGCATGTAAATTTGTCCAACTGGATGCAAAGACAAACACTTGAAACGTTGAAAGACAATCGGACAAACGGCCGACAGTTTGTGGCCACCTGCGGCATTTATTTATTTCGTTTTTTCACTTATTTTTTTTCTTTTTGCATACAATTGCAACTTGGCCAAGCGACCTGTGTGTGAATTTTGATTTATTCGACAATGACAATACATAGTTTTCAGCTTCAGCTTTATTTTGGGTAAAGGCCCACATTAAATTTGCAGTTTTTCTCGTTCGATAAATGCAAATGTGTGGCATGAAAATAAGCTGTCAAACGGACTCTACAATGGAAGTGGATTCGGTTCAATTGTTTGGTGGTGCAGTTTGGGAATGCTGAAAAGGATCGGGTTATAAAGTGACTATGGATGAGTCTCGACTCAGGCTACGAATTTTTGTTTGTGCAAATAAATTCTAATAGACCAAAAAATACCGGAATAAACATGGCCAAAAAAGACATGAAAGCCATATGATAAATTACTCCGAAGTTGATAATGCCTTCCTAGTTAATAGTTAGTTTGATCTTGTTATCTTAGTTAGGAATATATATTTCCTTAGAATCAATTCTTTTCAATAAAAATAGGAGAAAATTGATATCTCCCAAGTCGCATTATCCTTAAAACTGAGAGTCGTTCTTCAATGCTGTGCATACTTTACCACAAAATAATATACCCTTTGCAAGGGTATTTAAATGAATAAAGGTAGATTCGAAAGCCAAGTCTGGGACAACGTGCTTTGCATTTTCACATTTTCAAGTTGGCTTATATATGCGCCTTTTACGTTTTGGGTTTCCTTCGGTGTTATTCCCTTTCACACATTTACCCACCAAACAATTTTAAATGCCAAGGCTTCTAAAACGCACGCTTAGCCATTATGTAATTTTTATGCACATATGTTTTATGGGGCGCAACGGTGCTGGTATCAAACTGTATCTACAACTTCAATTTAATTATAAGCCGCGCATGGCTCATCAAAATTTCTGCATCGAGCGTTGCAGGTGCAAATACAAAACTTCAGAGTCCGCACCGGCAGTCGCCACTTTGCCAGTCGTCAGTCCTGACCGATCCCAGCTCATTTTCGGTTCCACATTATTATTATCCACGCTTTGTGGCCCGCTCTCTGTCCCTGTCTGGTCAGGTTGTTCGACTTTGCCGGCCGCGATACAATTCATTTGCAAAGCGTATCCAAAAATGTTGATGGGATTATTATATGTTGTTCTTGAATGTTGAACTGCAGGTGGAATCTCAATATACCTGTGTGTATGTGTGTCTGTGTGTGTGTTTGTGATCAGGTCTTTATCTTTTTAATGTCTTGGATTGCTTTGTGTTTTTCTTAAAGCATTAATTTATGTATTACAAGTTAGAAATCCGTGTGGACAGGTGAATTTGCCTGCCCCTGCTTATTGGATACTTATTTTTGTTTCAGTCAGGCTACAGAAATGTATAATTTCGTATTGCTACTGAAATTGCTGATTATGAATGCTAGTAGCAACTAAAGGACAGGTGAGGGAAATTCAGTGGAATGACGCCTGGGAATGCAGCTCTTGAGAATGTGGGAAAAAGTTTGTCAGAGATAGTGAATTTATTATGCCAAATATTATTGATATTTCTTCTTGATATCCTGTCTCATTTTGGATTAAATTAAATATTGTTGATAAAAATTGTTGATTTCTTGTCTGATTTAGGCTTAAATAGAATAATATATGTTAAATAATGTTGCTTGAAACTCTGTTCTAATTGAATTATAAATAAAATGTAAACTTAATATTCTAAACATTTATAAACAATGAAAATGAGTTCATTATGGCAAAATATTATTTAAATTTTTTCGATTTCTAATGGACTTTTTGTCTCATTTCCGACAAAATAAAATTACTCAAAACATTCTAATTGAAATAGCAATTAAATGCTGTTTTCAAAACATTAATACCAACTTTGCTTGTAATTATTTATTTACCGTCAAGTGGTCACTTTATTTCAATGACTACATTTTATTTTTTTTATTTAATCTAATTATTGTGCATTAAAAACATTCCACACTTTAAGCTAAACCATTTAAAATTAAAAGTGATTAATTGAATTAGAATTTAAAATTAAAAAGTAATAAAATAAAATAAAAAGGATTGCTATAATAATGCTATAACATACAAAATACTTTGAAACAAAAAAAAATAATTCTTACCAATCAAAACTGCTTTTCTCAACAAAGCTAAAGATTATGTTTATTTGATTTGTTGCATTTAGCATCCATTGTATTGATTTATTACATTACAATTTCCTAAATTTGCGTTTTATATAAAAATCAGTAAACTAATTTGGAAATAAATATTAAAGAATTGGGATGCTTTTTACATCCGCCGGCTGCCATTTAAACTAAAAACGGAAGAAAAAATCTGCTGCAAAAAACGTTAACCGGATGTAAATGAAGGTCCAGCTGTATGCCGAACTGCAATTGTCATCAATACACCATCAGTAACAACAATAACAGCAAGGACTACAAAGCCAATTCACAAAAACAAAGGCCAGCGACAACAATAAAAACAACCAAAGGCAAAAAGCGAATTTCAATAACGGATGTAAATAAACCACAAGAGATCGATTACCTCCCCAGCGTGCGGGCAGCGGCAGCAGCAGGGGAGGGGCGGGTAGAGTCCTCACTGCCTCACCTGCCTGCTGTCAGGATAACAGATGCGCACTGGTACAGCACACAGAATTTGTATCTGGCATGCAAAAATATCAGTTAACTGCATAAGCAGCGCGATGCGGAACAGCTACAAGAAACATGTCAGTAAAAACTTAACATAAATGATATGGAAACCAGAGAATGAGAGACAGAGACGAAAAACTCATGGCTGGACTGCTAATTACCCTGCAGTTGGTCTAATTCTCTAGTCTCACAACGAATACGGCTTTGTCAGGCTCCTAAATGGTATACAACTATTTATAGACTATATATTAAACCCAACTATTTTCAAAAATGGTTTACCTTCTTAGAACGAATTATTTGTTTAATGACGACTAATATTGCAAGAAATAGTCATTAAAATTTACAAATAAATTAAATTAAATGAAATTAAAATTTGTTTATTGTTTGATAACATATTTTTATAATTTAATATATGTTTCACTGGTTGCAGGTCAAGTATTTTATTGTTTATTATAAGCTCCGATATATTTTGAATTCATACATATTCGTCTTAAGCATATTAAAATTAAAGATGAAATGTAATATTTATGTTTTTTAAATTCAATTAAATTTGAAATATATGAAAAATTGATAAATGTTCTGGTGGCATTTAATTGCAAAATTGAATGGGTTGGGGAAGAAAAACCCCAAACAGACCAAGCATGAGAAAGAGTTAACAAGAATTAATTAAAATGCCCAACAAAAAGGAAAATCATAAAATTGCTAGAGAAAACCTAATGTAATCATAACAGAGTACTTTATGCAAAGAATAATTACTAGTTCACCAGCTAAGAGAATGTCGTAAGGAGTACAAGCACTTAAAATTGCATATCGTTAGTTGGGGAGGGAAGGTCAACGATGAATCTATCGTTTTACGGAGCAAAAAGAATGCATTTCTTTTGCACAGATTCCCATCTGATTTGGGGAATCGGATGTTTTGGAATCCACACACAATGCACAAAAAACAGTGTACATGTGTATACCCTCTCATGCAAATTGCAAAGGGTATAAACAGCTGTTGCTCCTTCACAAATCTTGCGTGCTGTCTGTAAAAAAAGTGCCAGGTTTAAATTTATTTAACTTCAGCCAAGCAACAAAAAAATACATATAAACATAAAAACGCAGCAGCCGCAAGCGCTGACAAAGTCGGCGACTGGTTAAGATCGACAGAGGCAACAGCAAAAGCATTGGAGAAAAACAACAAAGCTCATTAAAGTATTGCACCTGGTGCATCTGGGAGAAGAGAGCGCAAACTGAATTTGAAACTGAAACTGGTCCTGATCTGTGCGCCTGCGCAAATGGCAGAGCCAGAAATCGGTTGGACGCTTGAGGGCGATATTGTGGATATTTATAAGATAAGACAGGGGGCAGGCATTCATAAATGTGTTTATATTATTACGGTAAACAGTCTGATGCATTTTAAATTGAATTTAACTCCACTCTCTCAATAATTGGCCCCGGGAAAGTGGTCCGTAATGAGCCATTCTCATCATCAACCTGGTGACCCAGCGATTTAGCCGAGCGAAAAGTCATCAATTGAATATGTAAAAGTTTGCACACTGCTTATTATTTTAATACTTTATCTCACACATGGATGTATGTATGTGTGTCAGTGTGCCAGTGTGTGTCAGTGTGTGTGTAACCCAAATTCACCCATTTTCAGCTGGCCAAATATTGTAAAGGTTCGATTCCTTGGAACAATAATTCAAAAGTCATCTCTGGGTCTCATTGTAAACGCATTAAGTCCAAGTCAAGAAAGAAGCAGCCGACTCTCGAGGTGTAAAGAATGCTGCTGTGCCGACAAAGAGTCCGGCTCAAAACGCCTACAGATGCACAATGCCTCAATAGAAACAGTTGCTCGCAGTCACAGAACCAAATTGCCAGCATTGTGCCAAGGTTGAAGCATTAATCATGTACCCAACATGCAGCTCGCATATACATCGTATGTAAGTATTTTTGACCAAGGTCATAAATGTCTCCAATGCTTTAATAAAGTAAGCAATGCGAATGTTTTGCTGGCCTGCAGCTGAAAACAAAACAAATGAATCCTTGCGGTCCAGATTGCTGAACAAAGGACAAAAGTCATTTGAGATTCGTTAAAGGAAAATTACACGACGTTTTGTGGAGCAATTACCAGGTGTAAAAATGCTCAGGGCGTGGACTAATTGTTCGACCCGGTCCAACATTCGACTTGCCTCATGCAGCACACTCTCTGTGGCCAATGACAAATGCACTGGGCAGGACTCGCACTGCCAGCTTCAAGGTTTCGCACTGGTTCTGCGTAATCAAATGCAGGACCTCAAAGTGCGCTGTAATTTTGTGACTCTTTTGTCTGTTGCTGCCCAATTGTTTTGCGGCCTTTGTCGGAACTTTTATTGAAAAGCATATCGAGTAGTAGCTCTGCTTCTACGTATTGTCAATTGTGTGCTTCTACTGAAGCGTTATTAATGTTGGTCGGCCGCTGCCAAAAAGTAGTTCTCAAGTACATTTGCCATTTGATTTGTGCGTCTGCGAATGATTTGACAGTTCAACATACGTGGAAAACTCTGGTTTGTAAGCGACTTTTTGATTGATGTTTGATTAACGACTTTTAAGCAATCGACATGCTGAGCAACAATATTTTTCAGAATAAAAATCATGCTAATTACGGCAGCATTACATGCTGCGTTGATAATTGAATAAAATAATCATGATAATTGATAACACATTTTGTTAATTTAAATTAAAAACGCATAAATATTACATTTTATGTCTGTTAATTTATTTTATATTTCTTGCAATTATCTGCGTTGAGACAAGAGAGAACGTTGCAGTCGAACGTAACCGACTGCGAAATACTCTGACACCAAAAGATATAACATCTGATAATAGATGCCACAACCAGGGTGGGTGTAGCCAATAAATACCGATCTTAGAAGGAGGTTCCTAGTAATCTATCATACAAGTTTGCCTTGAAAATTGCGGGTGATATGGGATTTTGCAAATTTTTGGTTACCAGCAAGTTAGCTTCCACGTTTTTTTTATTTTAGATTAAATTTTTTTATCGGTTCTTAATGGGAGCTAGCAGTTTTATAATCAATAACTGCGGAAGATATAGCCATTTCAAATTTGTAGGGGCAGCGGGCATCAATTTTTATCGATTTCCTAGCCTCCTAGTGGACGTAGCACTCCAAATTTTTACACCTTGTTTGACGCGGCCACAGGCGAGTATATGTTCCAAGTTTCAAGAATAGACGAACAGACAGCCTGGCGGACATAGCACAAAACCAATATCAGTTGTTCGGTATCAGAGTATATAAAAATTATATAAAATGAACAGAATTAACCTTGATTGGAGTACAATATCATTGGAAAAATTGGTAGGTTTCTTAAATCTTTAAGAGTCGTCAATTTAGTCAGACTTAATATTTTGCAGCATTTAATCAATTGGGTGTCTATATTCGAGCGCACTCCAATTTCGACTTTATGTAACGTTATTAAAACAAGTTATTCTCCTTATCTCTTAACTGATATTCATCATTGGCCTTTGTCGCATAATACCTTGGTTGCAAATGGTTCCTTTGCTTAGGTTTAATGCACTCAATTTACCATTTGCCTTTGACAATATCGACGAATCGTTTATAATCGCTTAAAACTTATCGAGGAATCCATCTGAATTTTGCACATGGAAAGGATGCTTTGTGCAAGGCAAATTCAAAACACTTAACTGGGCCCAGACCACAGACTATTACCGACTATTGCTATCTATCAGCAACATCAGAGGCAGCTCAGCTCAGCTCAGCTCAGCTCAGCTAGGAGCCATTTCCGAAACTAAGTGTTGGGTTGTTCCTGTTCCTGGGCCACCACCTTTTCCTTGGCATTGTGGTTTGGGCCCGGTGAGTATTCAATATTTTTTTATTTGGCAAAGCGTCTCATGTGACACAGAATAGCTCTGTGCAGAGGAAGTAGGTGTATATGTTGTGGTTGATTCAGGCTGCCACACAGGATACACACTGGATACCTGTACTATGAAGGGCGGGGGAAGGATGCTGTTGCTTCTGTAAGCTGATACGAGCACATTGGGAGCGCGCAATTTTAGCGTTAGTCTAAAATGCGGTCTGGCATTTAATTTCTATTTCAACATTTCATTGAAATTCGAGCCCTCCACACAGGTGTGCTGGGCAACTGGGGATCTACCGAGGGGGATGTTAACCTAACCGAACTGAACTGAACTGAGCTGAGAGCTGGGAGTTGGAACTGTGACTGGCCTCGCCACAGGTATAGGTATAGGTATAGGTACAGGTATTGCCATAGGTATGTATTTCCATCGCATTTGTTGGCTCTTTGGCCACGCTATTCACTTATGTGTATTTAACGTTCGTCCATCGTTTCTCTATTTATTTTGCCTTTGAGAATTTCGCCTCAAATTGTGCGTGCTGCACAGTTGACATGTCAGAACATGTCAGGGCAGGGCAGGGCAAGGCAGGGCAGGACATCGACTTCTGGGGTTTACCTGTGGGGCCACTCGCTTGGCGCTCCTTAAAATGTCAAACGCTCTGGCAGCGGCAACGTCACATGTGGCGCTTGTGCCGCTAATGGAAATTGTGGCAAGCAACTGACGCACGACGACTTCCTGCCGTGTAACTCGAAATTTATGCTAAAAAGCTGTTACTCGGGCAGGACTCTCTCTGTGTGTGTGGGGGGTGTTAAAATGCTGATGGGGGTTAAAGGTGATTTGATACACGTTTTGGAGGCCTTTTGCCTTTTGGTTATTTTTGGAGAAAAAACCATTTTTGGATCTATGTACCTGAGTGACTTGACTTTTTTTTTTAATTTCAATTACATAATTATTATGCTGGACTTATTGTAGCGTATGAATTTAACAAATAAAACAAGAGTAATTAAAATTTAAGACGTAAAGTGTTATAAATTTTTGTTATTTAAAATTTAAAAAAATGCAATAATAAATTAGAATTTAAAGTGTATAACATAAAACATTAGATAAATTTAATGTAAATTTAAACAATGGTCAAGGATGTAATTATTATTTTTGGATTGTAAAATATAAAATATATGATATCTGGGAATATTGAAATGTTTTGTTGGGGAAACCCGCAAAAAAGAACTATCAACCAGCTTTTTACAATGGTTAATAATATAATTTATTTTTTTGTTATATTCCACATGTAATTTAGAATTCAAGTTTTTGGACTTTTGACCTTAATAAGCTTTAGCTTCAGTTTAATTGAGTTTGCATTCATTAATATTCTTTTCCCAATCGCACAAATAATTGCGTACTGCAAATAGTTGGCAAGTGTATTCAATATTCGTTTTGGGTAAAATTAAAGCTGTCGTTTTCCTAGGCGAATCTCAGCTTGTGGGCTCTATGCCTCCTTATGGTTGGCCTGCGGCACGTGGCATGTTTTTACTTCAAGTTCACACTTAACAAACAACTGAACTGAATACTGGGGCTGCCCCTTGGCCTATTCGTTGGTTGGCGTTTGTTTGCTTTTGTCTGCTAAAGTCTCCATCGCATAATTTTTCACTTGTATCCTTTTGTGTATGTCTTCCTTGGTGTTGCACACATGCAAAGCACAAGGCTTATATATTTGTATGTGCCTTTTTTTCTCTCTTCGTACACACCCATACACCCACACGGACATTTCCATTTGAATCTTTGTGTGTGTGTGTGCGTGTTGATAAATTTGCTTAGATTATTATCCTGGTGCGGTTTGCTCTCTGGCGTTATCTTTTACTGTAATTAGTCTCGAGCTTGTTTGCGCCGCAGTTACACAAAATGCTTTTTATGGCGCCACACGCACAGGACCCCAAACAAAACAGGATGTCAGACGTTTTGTCTGATAATGTACAAAAGAGCTGAGAATACATTTATTCTGTTCAAATTTCATGTGACTCGGCTGTGAATTGAGGCTGTTTTGGGCTTGGCAAATTGGTTTGCATGTAAGGATAGCTTGGGCAATACATAAATGCAGACGGCTTCCTAAATCAAAACTTTAGGTGAGCATGTTGGGTATACTCGCAGTATATTGCTTAAAACTATGTATGGAAATAATCAAGGGAATTAAGGAATTCTAATAACATTTGTCAATAAGACACACCAATAAGTAATGCCTTTACGATTTCTGCTCTTCTTTTCCAAGAACTGTTGTCCAAAATGAACTAAGATCATTGTAGAGTCCCGCCCTTGCGACCGGAATCGCATACAAAGGCGGCAAACTCAAAATATTTGCAATGCTGTCCATCGCAACAATAACTAAATCCTTGCTCGATCCTAGTAAACTGCAACATGCGTTAAGGCGCTTAAGATGAGCTCGTTGTGTCTAAGCCATTGGATTAAATTGGCTCAGAGGGTTGCCGAAAACCGCCTCAGAGGTAAAAGGTGGAATTTTTCTTCTCGGAAGTTGAGCCTTTTTCTTTTGACAGTAGGTGTGCACACCGCATAATTTTGCACTCAATACTAAATAGAAACCTCAAACCATAGGAGCCGAATTTTTACCTAGCCCTGACTAAGACCATCAATCATTTCTTAGCCAGCCCGTCAAGGCAGCCAGGCACATTAGCATTTATGAAGTTTGCCTGGTGAAGTTTTTTTCTTATATATTTTTTTTAACTTTTCCCAACAAAAGGCTCATTGAAGCGTTCGCCTGGCTGGTTGACTTTAATAAGATTTTCATAATTTCATGCGCTTGTGCATATTTGGAGTCAATTAATGTCAAAGTAGTTTGCAAGCACTGCAATCGATCAAATTATGAATGCAGTGCCATGGAGTGAGGGGAGGCTATAAAATGTCTGGAGGGATTTGGTTAGTGTAATGAATTAAAGGGGGCAGTTTTCATATGGCAGACATGAATATGAATGATGATGACTTGGGTCATCACTGTATGACCTTTTCACTAGAATTATGCAAAGAAAATTATGACTTTTGATTAAGCAAGAAACTAGGTGTTGATGTTACCGATAAGGCGGTGGCTGTTGCCAGTTTTGGTGGGAACATTGACAACAGCTAATGATTAGATTCAGTTGCTTTCCCGTCAATTTGATACGCTCATGCTCAGGTGCAGAAGATAGTTAAGATTCTAAGATAGGGAAGTCGGAACAAGTCAGTCAAGTGAATCTAATCAAAATATTCATGGCATAAATGTGCGTTAGACTTTTATGATTAACATGGATTTCGAATATAAGTTTGGAAGAAAGCTGAATTTAAACTTTTTAGAAATACCATTTTGCAACAAAGCTAAAAGTAAATTGAGGGAGACAAACAACGATGAACTTATGAGCAGACATCTTCGAATCCATAAGGTACACTCTCGATGGGTTCGTTGAGGACTTGTGAGTTGCGTCAAGCGATGATGTACTGTGAAAGGTGTTATCTTGTATGAGAAATAATTTACTTTCACATATTTATCAAAACAAAATCACTCAAAACAATCATTACTATGATCCTTGTATTCTGCCAACGCAGGATTCTATAGCTCTGTAGGAATAATCGAGCATTTTAAAATCTTATTTTATCTTATTTTCGGCTTCTGAATGATACAAATTTCCTCTTGTTTGTAAGCTCAAAATACATTTGTAAATTTCTGTTTAGGACGGCGAGGTAATTAAATAGAGTTTATTGAAAATTGAACTGCGAAGGTATTATATTATTGGCAGCTCGATAACAGTTGTAACAATTATATTTATTAATTAATATTTGCTTTTTTATGTAAAACTGCCTGTTAAACAATAATTATTGTTAATTAATGCATCTCTTTGCATACCTAATCTTATTGGTTAGCCAAATCATTGAAATTCCCACACAAAAATAATTCATTAACTAAATTAAATAAACCCAAAAATCCCACAAATAATGCGCCAGTTAAATGCCATTTTATTTCATGCGTTTAATCCAATTGTTGAGGTGGGTTATGGCAAAATAAAACCAATGTTCATTTACAAGTTTCAAATAAACTGCTCATTTCGGAATTCAATTAATGTGTATATGCGCGTGTCAAAGTGGATTAAAGTCTAATTTAATAACTGCCAAGTGCAAAAAACATGGATTTAATACAAATTCAATAAACAAAAAAACAAAAACAAAAAAACAATCAGAGACAGCGTTGAAATGGAAATGTAATTTTATGCTCTGCACTGATTTATGACACAGACTGCACACAACTGTCAACTGCCACGGATTGAAATAGTTCATATGATATGCTATTGATACTCAGATCCATAGACAGCCCAACATTTGTTGACACATGCTCAATACTTGGGGTAAACCACAGCAGCCTCAACAGACGCGCTTACAACTCACTAAAACGCCCTCATATGTCCATTTTGAGTGCCGACTGGCTACTTAAAGGAACTGTCAATTGCCAAGGATAATGCATTCCTTTAGAGTAATTTATGCATTGCATCTTTCAAGTGGATATGTTATTCCTTGAGGCCCATCCACGCCTGCGCACATCTGTGACCGTGTTTCTTCTCTTTTGTAACCTTATACAGCACATGGTTCTCAACTCAGAGGCGGTGACTGGGGGCCAAGTTAATCATATTGTTGACTGCAACTGCAGCTAATTACAAATCAATTTGTGCCAGCCCCACTGAAGAAACCCAAGGCAAATCAATTCCCCACAGGAAATGAATGTGGCTTAGTCGACACAACCACCTGCCATTTTATGTGGTCGCCTTTTTGACAAGTCTATTAAAATGTTTTAGTATGCTTGTCTAGTTCGAGCGTAATTTAAAATGGCAAATGGAAACCATGAGCAATAAATCAGTGTTGTGTATGTGTGCATCTTGAAGTAACAAAGTCATAAATAGCGAAAAAACTATTTAAAGATCGATTTTAGTACTCCTCAATGTGTAAAGTATACGCAAGTATAATGCTTTTAAGGTGCACTTCCATGTAAATTAAAATTGATACATATAATACCAGGCTCTCAAAGCGGAATTGGAAACGGAATCGGAGCCACATGTGTACTGATTGAAGTTCTGTGTCGGAATCGGAATTTGAAGTCTTTAGGTCTTATAATCTTTCAGATCTTTTAGCTTAAAAGGACGAACCGAAAGGCGGCTATTTTGGGAAGAAGACATTATACAATAGAAGACCCACGTTCTCATTTAATTTTCAAACTTTTGTATTGCACCATTATGTGGCAGTAGCGCACCATAAAAATCGTATCTGTATTATGTAATAAAGTTTAGAATTTAGAATTTTCATATTTGCATAACCTTGTTTTTTTTTATTTATATTTGTATATTTTACGAACCAAAATTTAAATTCGATTCGGTGATGATATTTTGAAGCCAATAAAGGAAATACATATACATATGATACAATATACATATGATTATTAAATAACCTTTTAAAATGTTTTATTTTTGTCTACATATTGATGTTTATTCAACTTCCAGCTGCAAGAAGTAGAAATCAAATAGCTTCCTTAACTTTCAACAAAAATGTGCTCGCTTCCTTATCTTTATTAGCACTTAGGGCTTAGGAATCCTTTTCTTAACTGCACGACGCAAATAAGCACTTCTGCTTTGTTGCCCGGCTATTGTGCTAAAAACAACTTGAAGCGTTTGTCTTCTAATTATGATTTCAATGGGTTTGCGAAATCAAAGAAGGCGTAATTCGCTCTCACCAGTCCGTCAAAGAACGACCGTCTTATGAACAATAGCGTGGTCCCTTTAAGGCGGCAAATCAAATCAAAGGAATAACAAACAGCCAAAATAATAATAATAAATAAAAAAAAATAAAATAAAAAAACAAAGAACAAAACCTGGGCCAGCAAATAAAACACATGTATGTACATATGTAAGCCATTGTTGACAGGCTCAGACCGCAAACAAAAAGAGTTCTCTTTTTGTTAGCCCACAAAAGGAGCGGAAAAAACGATCAAAGGGGCGAAGAGCTGCCAAAAAAAAAAAACAATATGAAGTAAGTGAAATAAAGAAGGTACCAACGCTCAACACTACGCCTTGCTCTTGAACAAGACGCGAGGCATCGGCAAATATACCCTGGGACCCCATGTGTATATATGTATGTGTGTCTGTGTGCGTGTTTACGGATTCCTTTTGCGGCCAGCTTAGGGCCGGTACTCATCACCATCAACTGGATTTTGTTGCCAGAGCGATGCGGTGTCTTAAGCGCTTTAAGCGAAATTAAAACATTTCACGCAGCAGGCGAGCGGCGAACTTTAGTTGGCTGCTTGTTATGCAAACATTACTACAGATTTTCGCATTTGTATACCCTTCTCCCATTAAAAATGGGTTAAAGGGTATATTGGTTTTTTGAACAAGTTTATAACACGCAGAACGCAGCATCTCCGACGCCTTAATACATATATATTCTTGATCAGGATCAACTGCCGGATCTGTCCGTGTCTATTGTAAGAAGCAGAAATTTTCAACTTTGAATATAAGTATATCCCGCGCAAAGCATATTTAATTTATTTTATCGATAGCTGCCCGCCTTTATCGTCTATCGATACATTTCGTTTTCCGATATCAATAATAGAAACAGTTGAAAGGGCACAGCTTTTTTTATTATTCATTTTATTTTTCATCAATTCGACAAATTCAACGAAAATCTGATAATACTCGGGTTAGATTCGAATAAGTATTCTCATATTGATCTCTTTACTGACAAACATTTGCATTGTCAATCAAAAGAAATGAGAGCAAACTAGAATATATTTATTTAACAGCTGGGTTCAGGGTATATTATAGTCTAGCCCATAGTCGACACAGCATTTTTACTTGTTTTTGTTCCCAAAATACATTGTCATTTGTATTTGAAAGTGAAGTCTTTGTTTGAAAAGCTGACCGTCAGGAATATCAATGTTGTATTTAAGCTAGCTTTAAATTTAAAATTTATTGGTGTTTACTGTAGACGTTTAATTAGTAGAACATCAAATTTAGGTTGGTTAAAGCCTGCATCTTATATGCATGCTGGGATATTGTTTGTTTAATTAATGATGAAAATGCACTCTGAGTGTGCCCACGCATGCCGCAGATTCAAAGCAGAACGCTTATCATGTCCAGCATGCTGTGCGCACAACCAGCCACGTAATCAGCACAGTCCGAGTCCATTCCGCGCGTGCCAAAATGTGAAGCATCGTAGAGGCTATCCACGTGCTGGAGCCGCAACTCGGCGGCGCTTGTCGTTGGCCTGTGAATGGCGTGAGGCCACTAATTAGATTGGGAAGTTGTCCTCACATGGGGTCACTCGAGTAGCTGACCCCAACGACTTACATGAACAGTATTTTGAATATGCTGCCCCATACGCCGTTGTCGGCATCCAGCGGAGCTGCGCTCACCTCGCAGATGGTGCGCAGCAAACAGGCGCTGCCATTGTAGCCATACTGACCCAAATAGTTAACAATCGCGCGATAGAAGTCGTGACGTGAAATCGCACGTTTCTCCAGATTGCGTCCATCGATGGGCGTCACATTGCTCCCAATGCCCAGAAATTGCTCATCCAGATCCCACTATATGTAAAGCCATATTCTAGGATGACTAGTGGGAATTCAAGCTATATGCACTTACCCTATCGATCCACTCATTAACGGAGTTATTTGTTGGCAAGCCGTAGTTGGACTCAAAGTTGAAGGCCATATACACATTGCGATATGTCAGATCCAATGGAATGGCAACTGCGGTCAACAACTAAAGATCAAATTTACTAAAATTGGATTTTATTAAAATTTAAATGGCTTACTCCTATTGAAGATCCACGTGGAAAGAACAGCACTGCACTGGCCAGCTTTGCAGTCAGCAAGATTAGAGCCAATTCAACTAAGAAGTTGCCACAAGATTGGGAGCGACTTGAACCCATCGCGAACAATGCGCTAAGTGAACTGTTAGAAGTTTCGAGTTGCAAGTTTCGAGTTGCAAGTTGCAAGTGGCAACTTGCACATGAGCAGAAAGAAATATGTGTCAAAGCAAGCAGTCACTACAGGGTGAGACAGGGCGTTGCTTAAAGTGGTACGAAGAATTTCAAATTGAGAATGTTGTGCAAGTAGAATTTAAACCTGAACCCCAAATTATAAATCATCTTGTTAAAATAAAAACAAACAAATAAGTTTACATTAGAAGTAAAAAAAAGAAAGCATAGAATTTTCGATTTGACTGCATACAAAAATAAGAATTCACTTTTCATGTAAATATATTAAGAACTTTTTTTTTATTTACAGATTCTTTAAAAATTACGCATTTCCTTTATATAAACTAAATTAAATGCCTTTGGGAAGGCAGACCACATATTAAGTAGTAAATACCCAAGTCCATTGTAGACCTTATACGAGGGAAATAAAATAAAATAAAATAATAAGTAATAAAAAGATGGGGACTTACCTGTACAACGAAATAGGCACGATTGGCATTTGATATTTTAGAGATTGAATTGCAAAATTTGTGGTTTCTGCTGTAAGAAGTCTCAGAGATCGATATCTTCATACAGACAGATAGATATTATTCAGTAGGAATATAGAAACTGATTACTACAACGTTGAACTGCTCTTAAGCTCAGATTTTTTTCAGGTCTATGCTACTTAAATGAAATGGATATGTGTTGTTTTAGATTTATTTTAATTTCTTTATTTATTTAATTTTTAATAAAACTGTCCATCAATTTTAAAATGTACAAATTAAAGTAAAATAAATGAATAATATATGTAAAAAAAAACTATTTTCTTGTAGACTGGTGTCAACTTGTCCTCGTCTAAATTAAACAAGTCATTTGATCAAGATCAAAGTAGATTTGCTTGTCGGTTGTTGTCGATAAAAACAACAGTAGCAGTTTAATAAGTAAAGTATTGAAATATAATTAAAGTAAGTCTTAAATATTCATAATCTCGCATCTCTGGCTTAACAGTTGTGCTTAAAGCGATTATTGCATTAAGACTGGTAAGCCAACCAAGTAACCCAAATAGCTGAGTTAAAACTAGAAAATGCAAGTTTTACACAGTATCAAAGCAAACTTTTCTGTCTGCTGAGTGGAAAGCGTTAATCAGTTGGTGCTAATTAATAGAATTTGTAGCAATTTATCAGTGTTGCAAGAAAGCAGACTCTGGACAACAGACTGTTGTTCTTAAGACTGATGCTGTTTCGGTAATAAATGCTCAAGCAAGAACTTTAGCAACTTTTGTTTTTGTGTAAATGCTGTTAGAATCAGTAACGCGCTGCTGGGCAAAGCATTAACAACGTCTGCAAAAGTGAAGTGATTTCAAATTACTACGAAATAATTAAAAAATGAAAGCGGGAATAAGTAGACTATTATATATAAATATGATCTGTAATTTGTTTACGGATACAATTGCTGCTTATGGCAGCCTATCAAAACACGATCGTAGCAGAAGGGCTCCTATACCGTGGCTCATCTTTCCAGCTACATCTCCCACTCGTGTTATGGTGTGTAGAGTTAATAGATTTCCAGGCTGAGGATTAAAAAGAAAACCATTTGTTAATCAGTTCATAGGTGGCATTGGTTTACCACTAGAGGATCTCGAAAATGAGGCGGTAACGACAGGTTATGTCCTCAAGGCAGAATACTGGCTGCCCGAAACGGCGACTTCGCTGCGAACGCCGACATCTCTGCCCATTCACCAGGTGCCCACGTTGGGATCCGTTGGAGCACGTAGGCATCGGCCCATGTTCGAGAACTTTCTGGCCGGTGTCGATGATTTGGGCAAGAGTACAAGGAAGCTACTAACTAGAACTAATCAGGTGCTGAGTAGTTACCGCTGGACGGTGTACAGGGGTCTGGAGGGTCTGGCCAAACGTCTGGGCTACCAGGGACGCATCTGTGTCTTGAAGAGCATCTGCGAGGTAGCCGAGGAACCTTTTCATGAAACCAATGGACTCATTGCCGATCTACTGCATATACTCCTGACGTAAGTAAAGCTTTTGTTCTTCAAACAGCAACTGGCCTGAGTCTTAAACTGCTTATAGGCCCTCTTCATCGGTGGATAAGTTGTCTGAGCATGCGGATAATGAGTACTACTACGCCGAGAAGGTGGGACAAACGGGGGCAGGCTGTGAGCGTGTCTTCAAAGAGTGTCGGCGCAGTTTGTTGCAACACTTTAGTGAACTGCACGACAATCTGGAAATGTTAAGTTCTTGGCAATAATGCGCAGAATTTTGTATTCTAGCAAAGTGAATTTCGAAGATTACAAGAATTTAAAATTATTTAAGAATACGGTTTATTTTCAACTGACTTTAATATTAGTGTTAATTGAGCACATCAAATAAAATCAAGTATGCCTAAATTCTCTTTTAACTATAAAAGTTATTCTCAAATGTAGGTTAATTTTAATCTACTCAAATTAATAATCTATGTTTATTTATTGGAAGAAAGTAAAGGTGTAAATTGAAAGAACGCGATTTCTGCAGTTTTTAGGAAATTTATAGATTCTAACAGCCATAAGCTAAATGAACAGATAGTGTCGTCATTAATATTGGACATGGCTAACATGTTTCAACGGCTTCAAGTTGAAGTCGTATTGTGCTTAATTTAAATTATCAGTTGGCACTTTCGTTTTATAAAATAAAGTAAGAAGTTGTCTTTTCCAAACTTGTTAGTATAGTTAAAAGGCAACAGCGATTCAGTGTGGTTTGGCATAGCTGAAGAAAATTGGGCAAAGGATAGTCGATAAGTACAAATATGACACATTTACGGCTGATGTGGCTAATAGCACTTAGTTTGGCTCATTTGACTGTTATTCTGGCCTACAACGAAAGCCATAGCTATGAAAGTGATCTGCTGGTGCGGAAGGCACGCTGGCTGCCCCTCATCTATCCGCGTTCCCGCCCCGCCAGATTCAAAGTTGGTATGCCTTCATTAACTTCAGTCTTTGTAGTACTGATGCGATTTACTTACAGTTTATAGCTGGCTTTGGTATACCAGTGGATGATCTCGACGTTGAGTCCATTACAACTGGCTACGTGTTCAAGGCTCACTATTTGTTGCCCAATAAGGCCAAGCACCTTCGCACAAAGGAGTTCCAGGACATAACAGATCGAATGCTCATGGATAATGCGACAATATTTCAGCATGTCATGCAAAAAACCGATCAAGAACTGGGCCTTGCCTCAAGAGATGTGGAAGACACCGCACAGGAGCTAAACGGATATCGCTGGTCCATTTACAAAAGTTTCGAGACGATGGCTCTGCGCATGCAGCTCAATGGACGGCAGTGTATTTTAAAGAGTATCTGCGAGAGCTCAGCAGCTCCATTTGATGAGCGCAACGGTCTGCTGGGGGATCTGTTGCACATATTGCTGACGTGAGTGGAACGAGTGCGAGTGAACTTGCCACATACCGAACTAACTGTATGTTTTTGTAGTCCTTCCAGCTCAAAAGATGCCCTGTCGGAGCACACGGATAACGATTATCTGCAGGCCGAACGCTTGGGCCACGCGGGTGCCGATTGTGATAAGGTTTATGTAAAGTGTCCAAAATCCCTTTTGGAGCATTTCTCTGATGTGCATCATTTGGGTAGTGAATTTCTTAAGATCTTGGGTTAAAAAATAACAATTGATTGAAACTCATGTAAGCGTTAAGGTATTCTGCAAATGTAGTATAAGTAATCATGTGATAAAAGTTGTTTTTCTTTTGATCTTCTAATTGCATTAAGCTAATCAATTGAATGCCTTACCGGGTACCGGGTAAAAGTGTATTGCATATAAATTATAAAAATATCTAAACTTTATTTATTACCATCATCAGCTTTGCAGTTGTAAAGCGCGTGTTCAGTGTTAACACATCTGATATTTTTAAATACATTTTTAATACTTAACACTAGAGATCAGTCTTCAGCTGCCTTCCCAGCTCCTCCGAAGATAAACGACTTCCCTCTCTGGACACCCACATTGAACTCGAAAACAGTGATTAAGAAATTAATTTTCCATACTTTAAACACACATTGGCGATGCCTGGGAAAGCCAAGTTCCAGACATTCTAACAACTTCCTCTTGGCATCATTTCACTGGCAAGCGTGAAATTTATGCAAATTTGCACATAATAACTCTTTTTGTTTTCTGTATATGGGACCAGCTTCATCTCCATCTCCAACTCCAACTCCAAATCCATCTCGTAGCTCGATCTTCGGCTCTTTCTCCACGCTCGGGTGGTCGCTTTTTCAACCTATCAAAATGTACGCATCTTGCAGGTCTTTAGCCAACGGCGAACCCAACGCATTGTCTGTTAATTTAATAATTATAGTTGGGCCCATAGATGGTATTAGCTACTGGGTCTGAAGACCCACCACCGATCTGTTTTGTCTGTTGTTGTTGGCCTGGTCAGCAAATAGGCGTTTAAATGCAAATGTCTGCGCTGTAATTAATACGCATAATACGCGTATTATGCAAATGCGATTGTAATAATGACTTGGCCCAAAACTTGCCCTTGGGTAAGACAAAATATGCATTTCACACTTGAAATGCAGTCGAACTTGGGCCTCAAACTGGCTCTCTGAGGCGATCATATATTCGTCACTGCGGTCCATTGTTAATGTTTTTACGTACTAATTAGCTTTGACAAAACACAAAACAACACAGCTACTAAAAAATTAGTAGGCAAAGGGTGTGGGTCTGGGTCTGGGTCTGGGTCTGGGTCTGGGATCTGCGGGTCATCGTCTGCGACTTTCTCTAATGAAGTTCCCAGCGAGTGGCTTTTAATTTGTTGTCTGGTTCTGGTACACTTGTGCATCATTTCGAACGATGACAACGTATGATAACAGCTGCATATTTGACAGGAGTTGCCCCTTCTCCCACTAGATCATAGGATGCACTATAAACTAGAATCTCTGGTCGAGATAATCACAGCGAGATATTGTTGTTGTTGTTGCTGTTGCTGTTGCAGTTGTTGTTTTTATTTATTTATTTAGTGTAGCTTTATAGTTTCCACAACCCAGGCACCTTTCACAAGTTTCTTGCTGTTGTGATTACCTTTAACCCTTGCCTGTTTGTTTTGGGGCAATAATTTTTGTTTCCATTGCCTTTCTTTGGAAACAATTTGTACCAACATGCAACTTAACGAAGTAATCAGAGTGTGTGTGTGTGTGTCTGTTTGTGCAGGCAAGCGCTCGAGGAAGAGTCTGGGACAGAGTCAGATTCTTATCCCGCCAGGTTGCGACAACTATTTTATGACCTTATATGTGAGTGGGAGGACGAGGGAAGGGTGCAGCTGATGCTGTCTGCTCTGCGCTTCTTTATATGGTGTTTGGCTATTTTTGGTAACCCCTTTTATTTGGCTCTGGCGAAAGTAGGTCCCCAATTCGGGACTTGAGTTGCGTTTCTTATTGCCAAAAGTTGGCAAACGGGTGTAATAATTTTGTGTTCGCTCGGGCTAAAATGTAACAAATTGCTGTAGGTCGAGGTCGGTGATTGAGGTGGGCAGCAGTTCCCTCGCCCCTTTCTTTCTTGACTTTATGCACAACGTTAAGTTATTTATGGTAAATTAACAACTGGCTCCCTGAAAATGCTAATTATGTGAGTTAAAACAGCTGTTTAGTCGGAGGAAGTTTTTAAAACTTCACAGCGTAAAATATAATTGCAAATAAAGTTGAAGTTTTCACAAAGTGCATAAAATGTAAGTAAATTCTAGCAGAAGTTTTAACTCAAACATAATACATTTTTAATTTGCTTACATATATAAAGATGTTACAAATATAATGATTTTACATATCTGCTTTCAAGAAAATTTCAAAGCAACTACCAGAGAGATACCGTCATCTATTAAGTCATTAGCCATCGAGCTCAGCTCAGATGGCGTCGCTACTTTTCTGCACAATTCCAAGGCATCGTTAAATATGTTTACTATTTTATGGATGGCATTAAGCCATAAAGACAGATATAAATTTGTACGACTTGCTGCCTCGGACTACCCGTTTTTTAATGCGCAAAAGTAGATACATATCTCGATTCGGCTTTAACGGTTCATCAGACTCATTTTCCATACTCAAAGTTTTGATTATTGTCATTAAATTACACATCTTATCTATGGACTCGGCGTATTTGTGTATATTTCATGCTAATTAGAAGTCAAAGATATTCACTTCGCGATACGGAATAAATAATTGTGTTTAATTTTTGTCTTATCTTATCCAACCTGAATACAACAAAAGTTATTCACCTGTCCCGTAACTTACTTAACGATTCACTGATTAAGTTGTATCTGCTGTGGCATCACTTTTCGCCTTCTAGCCGTGAGAGACTTTTGCCAAGCCACATGTCGTATGCGCATTGTCACCATAAGTTTGCCATTCTCCGAATCTGATGATATTTTTGCATAATTTCGCGAGTGGATGTGCGTGAATGTATGGGTGTGTGTGTGTTGTTGTTTGTGTGCTTATGCTGCAGTTTATTATTTAAACAACGTGACTAAATTTACGTAGTGCCACAGGGTAAGCAACAAAAAATAACAATAGGAAATGCGAGGAAACCGGGCAGTAAAATAATAATAGCAATGTTGGTTTGCATATGCAAAGTGAGCGTAACCCTCGCCCAGACAATTTTCGCATGATAAATTGCTAAAAAAAAAAATATGAAAAAGCGCGAATTGTAACTGAAATCGCACACACACACACACACACAGCCACACACACAAATATAGTGATAAAGAGACAGAAGAGTATGAAATGGGCTGAGGCTGAGGGCGGCACAGCTGCCTCTCACCTGCCTTTTGTTTATGCAAAAAGCTTCGCAAAATTGGCGCTACGTACGTGCCAAAGCATTTCATGGTCTGGCAACTTAATACAGGCGTTTTCGTATCTGTGTCTTCTATCCGAAAATGCGCCCGTGCCAGTCTTCCTTCCATTTTCATGCACCTCTGTGTGTGTGTGTGTGTGTGTGTGTCTGCATTCTATTCATCTTGTGTGTGTGTTTTTTTGTTCACGTGTAAATTTTCTCAAATAAATCATTAAAAGCTGCTCCCCAGTCAACCAGAGAAGTCAGCACATTGACATTGTCAGGGCGCCGCCGCTCTTTTCAAATGGGTCTCCTTTAATAATATTCATCGCGGGAGTGCTTATTGTAAGTGCTCAGGCGAGCCTGAGGCATTCTCTGCGCTCTTCGCTCTTCGCTCTGCGCTGAGGGCGTCCTCTCTATTCATAGAACTGCATTTTCTATGCCCTATTCATAAAGTATACACCCAGGCGCCTCGTCGTGCCATTGCACTCGAATGTGTGTATATGTGTGTGTGTCTTTGTATGGGTTAGTTAGTGGCACTTTAGCGCTAAAGTTTATACATAAATTTGTCATTGGCATTCAGTAACCAGCCTGTGTGCATACTCCAGTGCATTTTGTAAGCACATGCAAACATTTGTCTACTCTTTAGTTCCCCTTTCATTCATATTCACCTATGTTTGAGTTTCGCATATTTACTTTTTAGCTATTTTCTTTGGCATATCTATAAAGCCCCTTGAATATATACATATATATATATATATATATATATATGCCTTGGTTCTGCTTGTTAATTTAATCTGTTGTTTCGTATTTCATTAATGGCAGCCCTTTGCGGTTTATAAGAATAAAAATAAAATAAAACTTCTGAGCAATCATGAAAAGCAAGCTGCTTTTGGGGACTCCCCAATTCCAGAAATTGTATTAATTTGATTAATCTGTAAGCTATAATTAGGACAGGCCAATTGAGTGCCGTTCGAATTATAAATACCAGAGATATTTCGTGATATTAAAAGTAATTAAATTTTCTTTTGCAAAAGTATAAGCCTGTATATGTAATCATTCCCCCAGAAAAGGTTGTAGATTGCTTACATTCGCACTAAAGCTTGTTGTTCTGTTTTATTTGAATTTAGACCCATATTCATCCATTTCTCTAGCCAATATACAGATTTGCAGCTCTGAGATTCATATCTAATAATAAACAATCAAGCCGGAAATAAGTTTCCCTCTGAGTTTTATTTATTACTTAATAGGATTTCCTCATTTTGTAGCTACTGCTAATACATTTTCCCATAGCAAAACCGAAAACGCACTTTGTAAGGCGTGAACAGACTACAGATCCTAGCGCAAAAAAGGAGTCTTTCTGTCATTTGCGCTAAAGAGATATTAATAATCGAACTAAGACAATTGAGCACAACATAAATTGTAAATTCGTTACATAACAAAGGAAAAGGGATGGAAACACAAAACGGCGGCATTATCACCTTTTAAGGACAAACAACACAGGAGGTCCTGGACTCGGTCTGAGGCATTCTTTACCCTAGAATTTTTGTGGGCTCGTTAAAATTTCATTCGTTTGCCTTTCATTAGCAAAGCTGTGGTAATTTTCCCCAGAAGAATAAGCTGATCCCAACTCTCTCAATGGCTGTTCCCAGTCCCAGCAAACGGCAACGGCAACGTCGGCGGCGGCATTGGCGGCATGGAACTGATCTGGTTTAAATATTACAGTGGCAGCGGCAGTTCAAAAGGATCAGAGCCGGCGAGCCTACAACACATTTTGATTAAGCATGAAGTCGTGTCGACGCCGCCGGACCGGTCTATGGTCTTAGCCCATGCACAAAGTCCCTTTGTTTTTTGTCCGCATTAAAATTCTTAATTTATTTGTGTTGCTGGCTGGAATTCAGGCAGCAGTCTATGCTGCGCAGTCATCATCAGCTGCGACTTGAGCAAACAGCGCTCAAGTGCAAGCGCATTAGGCACAGTCATTCCCTCAGCCATTCCAGAATGATTCCCCGATCCAAACACCCAACTCAGGTCTATTTGTAGACCGGGTGTGAAGTGCAGCACATTTTCAAAAAGGTGGGCGATCGCACCGATTCCAATTCGATACTGTGTAGTGGGCTTACACACTCAAATATATGTGTATGTGTGCGTGTGTGTGTGTGAAGTGGGTGTGGCTGCATGTGTGTAGCGGCATTGGCATTGCCCTTCATATCAGAGGCGCCTCGAGTGCAACACTTGTGCGCTGATTGTGCAATACAAATTTTGATGGGCGGGTGGCCGGCAGGGCGTGGCGCGAAGCATTGCGAATTGCTTGACTGCCACAGCTGTGGCACATTCGATGCGCTTTTCATTTCGTTTATTTATGTTCATGTCGCGATGCGGTTTACGGGAAGGTGCCAACTCATCCACGAGCACATGCATCCTGCGCCCGGGGGCCAGAGATCTCAATTTGTTAAGCAGCTGATGCCAGATGGCGCTACAGTTGAAGGCAGAGTGTTAATAAGACTATAACAGATTTCTTATAAATTATGCTGATATTAATGGCGAGGGCGGCGATATAAAAACAACGACATATTTATAAGAAATGTGTTAAGGGTGGAACGTTGAACAGACATGAACCTGCCACAGATTGGAAGCGGTGCTAAATATCTAATTGTAAAATGTAAAAATTAAGCGTAAATAAATGAAATTTATGATAAGACTTTTTGAAATATCAACCAAATCTTGTAGAACACATGTTCACTCAACTAAAGCTACTTATAGAATTAGATCGAAATTTGTATCAGATATATGTTTAACTAGCCGTAACTTTAAACGTATATGTACCATTTAACTACACAAATGAGTAATATTCGGCTTATAAGTAGTCTCATAAAAGAATATTAGCTTAATATAAAGTATACTCAACAAATATATACTTTAAAAAATGTAAACTCAAACTGTAAAATAACTTTGCTTAAGACATGCAAAAGCGAAATATTTCGAAATTCGAAATTAAATGTATGTGTCCTTCTTATTTGTATGCCTTACTATTTTATGTCCTTCTTATTTTTTTTATTATTTAATTAATTAGAAAGCAAATGGAAAGAGTAATGGCAAAGTAGGTACTTCATTTTGTAAGTTCGTAAATTTTCTTTAAGTTCAAATTTCGACAGACATTACATTATATGATATGTGTCTTGAAGCTGAAAAAGACAGACAATGCCAACGTATTTGATTAAAGCTGATGCCCATGAGTAACCCTTTAAACCATCTTAATTAGCTCAGTTCTTACCGCACTTATCACGTACAGTTGAGTTTGGGGCCTGATCCCCCGTTGAAACCACCCACGCCAAAGTCAAGTAACTCGGTTATCTGATGTCGTATTAGCGGCTGCACCCCACCACACCCATTAACCAGACTCAGTTTTTAACCGCCGACAATTTCATGGGCATATGTCACGAGTGGCTGTTCAAGTTTCCACTCGACACATTCATCAGCATCAAGCGTCGTGCATCAACCAGAATCATTACCGGCATGTGTTACTTTGAAACTTATCGCTGGCTGCGCAATGTCAATGTCAGCTATTATTATTATTATTATTTCAGTCGCGTCTCGCGGGGCACACACAAAATTATCGCTTGGGATTAGCTCGAATCGCGCAGCAAAGGAAAACTTCAGATGCGCTGTTTGTCAGAGCCAAACTAACCGAAAATCCCCCAACAAACATTTGTACAACACCTACGAGTGGCAGCCAAGAAAACAACAGACTTCATCTACACATGTGTCGTGTCGGGCTTTTGCTTTCATTTTTCAGCCTCGTTTGATATATTTAAAGTGTGATTATTTGTGCGACGATAAGCAACTTCCTGCCCCTACTGATTGATGCTGCGCGTGATGCTCTGTGTCCTGGGCCCCAGATAAGAAACGTTTGCACAAACGCCCGAGGTGTTAGTTTCGACACTCTGCGCAGCGTTTTGTTGCGGTTCCAACTGGGGTGTGATATTTGACAGTTGTCTCTCATTTAAGTGATAAGAATTATTTACATTTTTTCTCTTTTTTTTTGAAGCCTTCCTTTTTTTTTACTTGTTTTTACTTCCATTTTTCTCATTAAAAAGTTGAGGCCCAGCCGGAAAATTATTGCTATGTGCTGACGGGTTTTTAATTTTTTTTCCATTTTTTTGTTTGCAAATAATTACCTCGAAATTCGCATGCCGACGGACCGTCGCTTAAACCACTCAGCCGAGCGTTATGGAAATTCATAAAAGCCGCCCCTCCCCCCTTGCCTATCTGACGCTACGCCTGCATATATTTGGGATGTGATGTGCCTGGTTATCCTTGGCGATGCGGGTGGCGTTTTGTGCACAAATCCTTTCACACAAACATTCCAGGCAATGAACAAAAAAAAAAAAAAAAAGGAGAAGAGAAATGTTGCAAAGGATGTGCTTGCCGCTCGGTCATTGTTTGTTCCTGGCAATGAGCCGCACATTAAACCGTACATAATTAAGCTGTCGGGATTATTTTGATGTGTCACACGGCGACAGGCAGCTGATAGCCCGGCTCTGGGCATTAATTTAAGCCAACTTTTGTTTTGAATTCCTGCACTGTGAGAGTTCAAGCAGCTGGGCCTGTGATAAATGTCGGGCATGTCGGGAATATCAACAGGCTCCAGGCCTTCAGTTTCTAGGAGCATAGTGGGGGATGCAGAAATGAGCAATCTCCATGCGGACCATATCAGCCTCTTCTTAAACTTAAAGCTAATTCTGAAAAGATTGTTATTTATATGCATTTAACTTCTACAGTGGAGTGGGAATTCTGTTTTGTATATGGAAATGCGGTAATCAAAATTCTAATTATTCTTATTAATAAATTAATATGTTTTTCAAGTAATGTTTGATAATTTGTTTTTATTTTTTTTAATATGCCCATTTATTTATATATTTTTACTTCAACGAACCTTTGTATAAATATTTATATTTGCTCACTCTACTAGTCACAAATTGGATCTCTGGAATTCGATTGTAGCTTAGATTCCGAAATTTAATTAATTATTTAATAAGGTGCAGCAGTATCTTTAACAGCTTGCTTATATTTTTCGACCATTTAGTATTAGTTTGCAAATAGTATCGATTTCGATAACTTAAAATCAACTCTGTATAAATGAATGGTTATTATAATTAATTTATTTTGTTTATTTATTTAAAATGCTATAGCTATTCAACTGATTATAACAAATTAAGCAAGATTACTCTAGAGGGGATATATCTACTAGAAAATACCACTTCCGGAAATCTTTACCCATCACAATCCGTACTTGTACATTTGTATTCCGAGTATTGCTATGTATTTTCAGTCAGTAACAACTCCAAGAAATGTGCCACACATGCCACACATTCCACATATTTACATTGGAAATTGCCGCAGGTTAAATACGAAATCTGAATTTGTTAACTCTTTGAGTTACTTCAGTCTAATAAGCAAATGACTGAAAGAAACTCAAACGAAAACATTTTGACAATATTACAAATATATAACATTAAGAGGCACAAAACACGGCAACGCACTCAAATGAGAAAACGATCTTGAATTTGGACACAAGCCGAGTGTTATCTGAATGGGCGCCGGAAATCGTAGAGTGCACATTTAAGTTTAATTTATGCGACTGACACCAGAGGGCGCTGCTTAGCATTTAAATGGACGTCACATTTCCGCTCTGGTTTGAAGCGTCGCATTGTCTGAGACAAACGTAGGTAAACAATATCGGGAGGCTCCAAAGAGTTGAGCGACTCAAGTACTTATTAACATTTAATTGGGAATCAAAGTGAGTGCAGTGATGAAAGAGGCTAATTACAAATTCACGTCCATCGTCCTGCAGTTGTCTTTGACGGCGTTGAAGTGCTTCAAGAGTCTGAGGCAGGTGCCAGAAATGTGCATTTGTCTTTGGGCCGGCTGAGATTTCTATTAGCATTTTCAATGCATTTGTAAGTATTTTGGGCCTGAGGTCAACAGTAGTGGACACTAATGAAATTTAAATTACCACTGAGCCTCGACTGAGCCGAGCTCTCGGCAGCGGTTCAATAGGTCGTCAGAAAGTCTGCGGCTCTCTCTGTATGGTAATCAGAGGGTACAGCTTGAGGTCTCCCGCTGACGAAGGGCTCAACAATTTTTATTTAGTGTTATGTAAATTTCTTTTCCTGAAGCGGACAAAGAAATTATTTAATTTACGCGTCACTCAAAGGCTTAGACACGAAAATCCAAAGGGGGCCTCTTTACTTATTCGCATTTATTTACACGCATGTTAGGCGCATCGGGTTTTTGGACTTTTCTCATATGCTTTATGGTATTTTCTGTGGTTTTTACATAAATGCCAACATAAATATCATTTAGGACTCCTTTGTGTGACGTTATAAAAGGCATTCGGTTGTTCGTTGTTTCGGACTTGTGTTGTTGGGTGTGAAGAAATTTTCTTAAAGTTGTGAAAAATTGTTATTGATTTCGTGCCTAAATACAACGTTTTCTGTTTGGCTTAGCTTTTTGGTCATAAAACGAAGCTGTGAAATGGCCTAGGGAACAGAAGTCTTGCGTTTTTTACGATCATGATTACAGCTTAAAACGTTGAAATATTCTACCGAATTTTATAAGCCTAACAACTTAGCACGAAACGAGAAACAAATTTACCATCAGAAAAAAATTCAATAAAATTATAGAAACACCAACTATTAGGGAATTAATATGCTAGTCTTTAATATTGTATATCTGAGAAATGTACACAAGTCCTAGCATTTAGATTGTTCAATCTGTTGGCTTCTTGTTTTATCATAGTCCAAATCCTGTCAATTATTCAATCTGCTTTACGACATGTTACTTTCTAATGTTGTTTTTCCAATTATAATTTGTTGACTTGAACACATTTTCCTGTTGTAATTCATTTTCTTGTCAATGCTCGCACTACACAAACTGCAGATAAACGTAAACACTTAACAACTTGGCAGTCATTGTCAGCCTCTCCGATTGACAGCTACTCATCACAAGGAAATTGTAACAATGAGTGCAGAGAAATCACTGCAATTATAGAAGCAATTTTCTCAACAGATCTCAGAAGAATCACCTGCAGTCAATCGCCTTGGCGAACGGCAATCAACACTAAGACCTGTAGCTGCTCCGCATTTTGCTTTAATTAATACATTTCTGTAGTGAGCGTGGAACGTCGATTCATTTTTTATGGCTGGGCGACAGGTATACAGGTAGAGGCTACCTTCAAGGAGCGGAGTCACGCCCATAAATTAAATGTTGCTGACCGTTATTAAATACAGGTTTTAATGCTGCTACGCACACGCAAGCGATGGCACAAATTATAGGGTCCCTAAGATGGGGAGTAGGAGAAAGGCAAACGGAGTCCTGTGCCGTCATTAAAACGGAGAGCAGTCAGGACTCAGACAATGCGTGAAGATATTTCCAGATACTTATCCTGGCGCTGTGACGTATGCAGGTGCATTTCAACGAAAACGAATGGGAAAGTGTTTTTCCCGCCTCGATATTATGTATGCCAAGACAAGCCCAACGTTTCTACAACTTGGGCACGTTTCGAACGCTTGGAACGCTTATCGCTCACTCAACGTCCACTTTTCAAATTGGCCCAAGTGCATGGGGGCCATATAAATGCTGCAAATCGAATTGGCTGGTGTCCAATTGGAAAAATCGAATACGGAAAACTAAAAACCAATAGATGTAGGCAGCTTAACATTTTTAAAGTCGGCATACATACATCCATACATATATGTATATATATATATATATATATTTGTAGCACATATTTCTACGTCAAGCTGCATGTGTCGGCCGGGCCACATTGAAGACCATTCCACTGATAACGCCATGAATAATGTGCCGGTGCATTACTGCGTTTTTCTTGGCCGCCTCACGAACTGCTGCTCGGCTGCTTGCCAGCTTACCAAGAGTCGAGAGACCGGAGACCACAGATACTGATGCGGGTCATTGGCACAGTGTCTCTCACGTCGATTGCTTTGGCTCTGCTTTGCTTTTAATTAAAAGAAACTTTAGTTTAGATAAGCGCGACTAGATAGAGCGGCGCAAGTGGTGCCAGGCCTCACATTATCGACATTTTCGGAGCTCTGATTTTTCATTTGGTGGGTAGCATATGCTTAATATACTTATGCTATCGTTGAAATACGACCATACAATGTCAATGGATTGACCAAATTCAGTTAGTTGCGATGCGAGCGACATTAATAATGTGATTTTTGATAGCAGGAACAGGTTGTACCGTCAACGGCAAAACATGAGCTTTCCATATTTAATTTATGTTGAGGCGGCACAGTTGGATTGTTGTTTTCCATTATTTTATTTTCGAATTTTTGATCAGATTCAGTATCGAGATGCTGAGTTACGGAAGGCGGTACTATCAAAATGATATGAGTTAAAAAGGCAGCAAAATCTTGTATAGCTGCGTTGAAAGACTGAAAGAATTGCTGATAATATCTTATTCAAATGAACATTTTCTACAAATTAGAATCGAAGCTTTTAATTCATTCAATTTTAAATTTGTATTGAATAAAATTTTCGGATTTGTATTTGGTATAAACAAATCAAATAATTTAGAATATGGTATTTTAATATTATACAATCTTAATTTTCTGAAAAGACAGTAGGAATACCAAGAAGTGGAATTGTTAGGGAATAAAAATTACAGTCTGGGAGTTTGTCAATTCTTGCATATATGAGATAATTTAAATTACAATTTATGTTCTCGTTGAATCATTGGATTGATTATGACTGTTTGGTATTTCTATGTTGTAAGTCCTTAAATTAATTTCAATTGTTATTTACAGCACTGACAGGCCGTGCCCACCCAAATAGACTGGGTGCCCAAGTCTTGCAAATAACTAGCGATAGAGTCTATTTGCTAAAACCGATTTCACCTGCTGGATTGCTCAGAATGAGTACAAAGTGACTGCAATTAAACTAATTGAATACTCGTTTTTGAATTTCAAATCACATGAAACATCTTGCGGCAATCATTTTTGATGGATGATGATCCCCGAACGGCTGCACGTCCACAATGTCAAAGGATAACCAACAAGACGTAGAGTAATGCTCACATACATATATCAAACAAAACACCAACAACAAAAACAAAACAAATATCGTCCGAGACAGACAAAGGAATAAAATCCAGGTGCATTTACAAATTTGACGCCGTTGGCTTTCGAAAGCAAAACAGGCCAAAAGAAAGAATAAAACAAAAAAAAAAAAAATGAAAGAAGATGCACATTGCCAGATAAAATGATGATGATGATGATGTTGGTCGACCACGAATGTGGTTCCAGAATGCACCTTGCAGCCGATTACCAACAACAGCAACAACACCAGCACCAGCACCAGCACCAGAACCAGAACCATAACCAGCAACGGGCTAATGATTTCAAATGCTAATCGTACGAAAGGTAGAAATATATACTACCTTTGGAAAAGGGCACGCGTTTTATACCTGCCTGAAAAGGTAGACCCGGGAAGAGATACAATTGCCGCTCGTTTGACTGCTTCGCCTGAAAGGATGCAGGTGGAAACTGATTTTGAAGAAACAAACAGAAAAGAAAGGTTCGTTTGTGTTTTTAAGGCGTGTGTGTCAATTTTAAGCGAGCGCCGGTCAAAAGGCTTCACAAGATTGCCAAGCATCTATATACTTGCCAAGTTCTCTATACTTCAAAAAATATTGGTATAAACTGAAATTGAAGGTACAATATATATAGTATACTGGATTTGTAGAATGTCCGTCATGTCTGTGTGTCTCTCTGTCTGTATGAACGCAACGCCCTTAAAGCAAGATACTTAATAAATATAAATTAAAAAATGTTGTACTAAGTCGCCAAGGGATAGGAAACTGATAAATTTTAAAGCTACTGTCACCAAATATAGTTGGTTGACCATAAAAAATCGCATGCTTTTTTTATTAATTCAGGATGAAGTTTTAAACTGTCGCATTTCATTTTGCTTACTCACAAATTTTTTCGAGAGTTTTTACTTTTTGTTTACTTTATTTTTATATTTTATTGGCTTCAAAGCTAGGCTGCTTCATTTAATTTTAGGTGTTTAGTTGCCCAACACCAATTTTATAGATTTACTACATTAAAAGCATTTATAAAGTCGCTTCACATTTCAATTGCAGATTTCGACGGGAATTTTAAATGCCATTTGTATAAATTTATGCATAAAATATGAATATGTCTCGGCGAAAAGTTTATTGAAAACGTGTCTCCAGTACCCCTGTGGCATTTCCAGTTCTCAGTGCTCAGTGCTCAGTGCTCAGTGCTCAGTTCCGGGCTCATTCGCAGTCGCAGTTCGTTTAGTCTATGCCGTTTCGCATGCGTTATAAATCACGCAAAGTTTTTGAAAAGCACCGCGGCTAACTTTACAGCGTAAGTTTTATGTCATCAAGTTTGGCAAGTCGCAGCCAAGAAAAGACTTTCAACTTTAATTTTGGAAGCGATCATAGTTCAATGAGCAAATTGCACGTTGATTTGTTAGACTTGAATACAAGCGACTCGCTCTGCTATTTGCCTTGCTCTAAAGTTCCATTTGGAATTTTTCTTCATTTATTTTTGCGATGCTTGTCCTCTTTGTGCCGCGTGATTAATGAGCTAAGACCGCTAAAAACTTTACCTTAAGCGCATAAAATGCAACGCATCGAAAAAGAAGTCGCAAAAAAAAGTAATGTTGAAAGCTATTAAAATCAACGAAGCGTTGTCTGAAAAACTCAAAACTCACAACTTTTGGGTATAATTAAGCGGCAAGCAAATAATTCTTAAGAACTTCAATATGAAATCAAATTTAATAGTCGCCTGCATTTGAAATCGAAAGCCTCGCGTGACAAATGTCATTTGAATTTCGATACCCTCAAATGCCAGCAGGCGACCACTCCAAATGTTATTGGAATTTACTGGGCCTCGTTGTTAACGTATAATTTTCCATCACGCAGCCGTAATAATCGGCCCTGAAAGAGCACAAGCAACTGACAATTGTTTGTAATTATGGGTTTTAGGCAAAGAAATCAAATAGCATTTCATGGCATTTAAATATAATTGGAGTTTGATTTGGCTGCCAAGAACAGTGTTTAACTATCTGAAGCGAATATGCTTTGCATTTGTTTTCATATTCGCTTCATATTTCAATGCAGAATCTTATAAAAATGTCTTGTTGGCTCGGCTAGGGAATTTGTGAGAAGTTCCAAAACTTCGGTATATATTGGTTTAACTGCAATTATTTTATTACTTTTTATAGCCGTGATAAGATTTTGGTTAAGACTTGTAACTTAGATACAATGTTAATTTTATGATGTATATCATTTTAATAATTATAAAATATAAATTTTTTTGCTTTTCAAATAATTTAATTCTTTTTGCATTGCCTAACGACTTTTGTTTATGTTTTAAAAGGAATTGAGAGCAGTTGTTTTGCACTAAAATATATATACACAATATTATAAATTAAATATAATACTTACACATTTAGCTAAAAGATCGGATACAAAGTTGTAATTGTCAATTCCAGGATCCTAAGGAGGAGCTCCTTAGATTTCAGCAGCTGCTGGTAAAATTATCAGCACTTCCTGTTAATGGCAACAAACTGCGTAATAATAATTGTCAATTGCCGACACGTACGATGATTACACATGTTCAAATGGCAGCTGGTAGTGCAACCAGCCAAAGGACCTCGGCCATGGAGCCAGAGCCATTTCAGGAGGCGAGACCAGACCAGACCAGACCAGAGCAGCAACTAATGTAATATGTTTAATATGTGAGACAGTCCCTAAGTAGCCTTAAGGCGGGATAACAGGCATTATATGTGACACAGACACTGCCAAACACACACACTCACACACTCACACACATGCACACAAACACATACATGGGAACGCACCTTCAAAGTGTAAGCGTCCCATGTTGTCGTAATCCTCAATTAAATTTTATTCTAAAGCAATTTCGCAAAGTAGTTTTTCTTTTCGTTGTCACCACTGCAAAAAAGATAAGCAAACGGTGGCCAACAAAAATTTGTAATGGCATTTTGGGTATTCGAATTCGTATACGTTGTCGATTTTTGGTTATTGTTGAAATTGTCAGGGGCACGCTGTAAATAGCCCCGTAAACATGAGGATTAGCCAACCATTTGGCTTTGTGCTCTGCCGCTTCCACAGTTCTGGCTAAAAGTGTCACTCACTCAAAGACAAATATTGCACAAGGAAACGGAAATGCCGCTGGATTGGCCAGGCCAACACCAACAATGTAAGGAAGTGGCTCTAAGCATGAATCTCAGACAGCCTCTGCCCTTGCTCTCTGTGTATGTAATCCTTGTCCCTTTTCGTCTTGGCCATTGTGCCAATATTTATATGTCATTCACAATTGTATGCATGACATTGATGGTTGACAGCAGCAGCAACAAATCCAATTGCACAGCTGTTTCGAGGTTTCTATCTCTCAGCTTCATCAAGTAAATAAGAAACAAAAGTGCGCTGTGACTTTGCTGTTTGTTTTCTTAGCTACCCTGAGGGGATTTTCCCATTTCCCACTCCCCCGTCGATCGGATGCTGAAAAATTGTCATGAAATTGTATAACAATAAGCAAAGCATTGTAATGCAATTGCAATTGTGATACGGTTTGCCATACGAAATGGATTTTGTGGCTGTATCTTGGTTAGATGTTACCTCCTTTCTATATACAGGTAGAAATATCTAATAAGTGTGCCTAATGTGTTTCGGAAGACTATTGAGTCCAGAAGACAGGAAGTGGACAAGACAAATGTAAAGATGTACAGAAGTAACAATAGAGAAACTAAGCAAACAAGTCGCAAGGTTATCCAATTTGATACACCTAATATCAAAGTATTTCGTTATTTAAAAAAACACATAACAATAAAGCCAGTACATTTGACAGTGTCTATCCATCTGTTCTTATATATATATACGGTCAGCTTAGAGACTATAAAACCTAAAGTGATAAATTTGAAACAAATGTTACGATTTTCTTAAAATCGATTAAAATCGATATGCGATTGCAATTAGAGACTTTGATTTTAAATTAAAGCTTTCGTTTTTGGCAGCAAGAAATTGTGCATGCAAATCATCCAACTTTTTAACCTTATTCAACTATTACGTTTGAATATCTGATGGTTCGATTTATTATAGGTATGCTAAATGTTATCTCCGAGCTGTCTCGACAGGAGCATTTATATTTATTAAAGGTAAGGATTACATTACCATATTATATAATGCTTTAAGTGATGAATGAACTTGAACTTTTAAATGATAAAAAACCTAATATTATAAATTCAACAGACATTAAAAACTTTCGATGCCATGCCAAATAATAATTAAAATAAGTCACGAGATTTATTTTATGTGGTTGGTCAAATACTATCACTTCTAACACGTTCACAGTTGCTTTGTGACTTTTGGATTTGGAATGAAACACACTCTTCACAACACTTTATAACTAACGTAAAATGTAAAGTTCAACTGTCCAACTTTCTTTTTTGTTTATAAGTTATACTATAGCATACAATAATTTGGACCTTTGCGGATACGAACGTGAATGGGGTGCATCAGATGGTCTCAACCTTCGACTGTTGGAACGTTAACGTAGTGAGTGAAATTTGTGTTGACTATGCGACAAATCGTTGGCAAGTCGAGCGTCAGCCCACAGCAAACATGGTCAAAAAATCAGAACGTCTCTTAGTTGCAGTGGACTGGACCCATTTCATTGACGTTAATAAATGACCGGAAGAACATTGTATGGCATTGCCATGGCGTGGTAATAAACAATCGAAACAGCAGCAGGAGCGTCAAATTGGCAAAAACAATGCTGCATGTAGAAGGCGATGGACCAGGTCCTCTGTGCAGGTCCTGTTGCATTTTTGGTCAGCCGGAAGTTTACTGCAGCGTCGCACCCTTTTTGCCTTGGCTCGCCTGCTTTCCCCTGTTTTATTTGTATTTTTACTTTTCTGCTTTTCGGTGCAGTCATTTTTTTTTGTGTGTTCGCAAATATTTCACAGACTTGCGCGCAGCAGCAGCTGGCAAGGATGTGCCAAGGATTTTAGTGTGGGAACTAACTGTTCGACTGGTAAAAATCAATCGTGGTTTGTGCAGAAGTTGGATGTGCCTGCATTTGCGTTAAATTTTGCTATGATTAATTGCTGATGATTTGTTTAGCTTTTTTTACACTCAAAGAAAAAGGCTGTTATTGCATAAATATTTGTATGATCTTATACATCGTATTCCATCGTATTATAAGATATAAATATCATATTCCAAGTGTATAAGTTATTGATTACAGAAATATATGTTGTATGTCAGCAACATTAAGAAATTAGAATTAAAGTTCTTATAAATTTAGGAACTGTGTTCTATGTCTGGATTCTGACCATGATCATGCTTTATATCGGTACAAATTTCTCCTTTTTTGCTAGTGTTAATTAGTTCGAAATAGTGAATATACTCGTAGTTTATAAGTAACAGATGTACATCGTCTTCTCGAATCTAACCTTCAAGACTCAAAAAGTTGAGAAAGTAATTTCCTTATGCAATTTTCAAGGACTTATGAAACTTATAAGGACATAATCTGTCACTGATAATCAACACATCCGTTGCTCGAGCATATTTTGTTTATACGATTAAAATACACACAACTCGAAGAAATATTGTCACTTGTTTAAGATGATAAAACTTCAAGTATATATAAGAATTAATCAGATTGCTAGAGAGATAATCCATTGAAAATGTAGGCTTTTAATTAAAAAATAATTATATGTTATACAATTGCAAAAGATTAAGTCTTACGTATTTTAAGCATGCATCATTAAAAATAAATTAAACTCAGAAATTTAAAGTAAAAGTAAGAATAGACGATATACGTGTGTGCTCTTTGGAATTTACGGATTTCTATTAACTTTATTTGTAGCTTTGTGTATTAACTTAACCAATGCATTTGTATACTTGAAGTCTGAACTACTTAATTCCACAACAAACAAAAATCACTTGCCAGTCTCCAAAACAAGTCAAGTGCTACTATTCCCCTATTCCCCTATTCCCCAGAGCTGCAGGCACAAAGTTTTTTTTTGCTTTTTGCCACCCACAAACAACATTCACAATCGCACCATCTGATAACACTCGCAACCTTCTCATGGCTGAAACGGCTCAGATGCACACTTGAGAGAGGCCAGAGTCACAGCTCGCCGTCAACATTCGACTACTCATGTCAATTTTGCATTAAATAACTAAATCCAGTTCAAACAAGATGCCCACATGGGCAGCAGACTCAAAGATTATCGGGAAAGAAGCCTCTGGTAGGTAGTGCTAGTAGGTCCAAAATGTTTGTTCGGACTCGGGGCAATGCAGCTGGTGGGCAAACAAATAAGCGTAGTGGCAGCCAAAGTGGATGCCAAATAACCATAATGGTGTTTATCCACAAGTTCATTTCGCTGTTTAAACATGCCTCCGAATTTACCGACACAATAAACAAACGGCCAAAGCATTGGCCTATCCAGAGGCGCCCAGTTTTATTTTTTCTTCCCTTTCCCCGCAAAACACTCACACTCGCACACACAGAGGCTTTTATGTTTTTTTTTTGGGGCCGCTGCGGGCCATTGACGACTGCCACTGCCACTGAAACGGGGTCCTAGGGGCAACGTCAGTGGGCAACGGTAGCCGGTCTCCGTCGTCAACAAAATCGAAGTGCATTGCGCTGTTATTTTAACGATTATGCTGATGAGCATCGAGCATTGACCATCCAGCGTCGAGCATTGAGCATTGAGAATTGAACATCGAGCAGCAAGGAACAGAGACGACGCGGGCGATGATCCATCAGAACTGTAGACATGGAAATGCAATTTGTGTAATTTATGCGGATGATGCCCAAGCCTTGGTCCGAGAGCTCAGTGATATGTTCGATTAGCCGCGCGATCCGTCAGATACAAAATGCTGATTATCAGATGGAGACCACAGCGGCACTTGTCTTCCATAGCTCAGTTTGCGCAGCACACATTTTGATTTATGATTTCATCGGCTCAGCGTACAAATTAAAAGCATTCCAGGGTTAGCATCTGTTTTTTGTTTTTGTTTTTATATTCTTTTTTGTTTTTTATTTGACCTGTAGCAAATGTTGTCATCGTTGTCTAGACATATAAATGCGGTTGCTGGCACTCATCAATTAATAAAATGAAGAACCTACACTCAGAACTAAGCAGTCTCATCGATTTTTGAGCACGTCAATCAGCTTATCATATCATTTGACTTGCGCAGACAATTTAAATGTCTATTAAAGGCAGGAAAAGTGCATCATTAAAAATAAATTATGAGGGTTTTGCCCAAGCTTTAAGACGGTAGCCAACAGTTCACAGGTAGAAGTAAAATTAAAGACCCTTCTTAGGGTTGATATGATAAGCTGGCAAGTGATTCCTGAATTAACATATGCTGAAGTTCTCCCTAGCGAAGATTGTCCATTTGTATATCCAAAGAAAAAGGGTATCAAGCCCAATTGGTAATCATAGTTGTATACTTCAATCAAAAATATATTTGTTTTTTGTTAATAGTTAACAGGTATTCGTTTATTCCACTTTCTTGAATGTACATTCACTATTTTATTTATCTGCATTTAGTGTCGATTTGAATCTAAAAAATAGAAATAACTAAGAATTCTCCAGTCGACAAACATCTAATAAATTATTAATTATTAATTAAATTGATTAAAATACACGCTCCGGTTTCAGTGTCAAATATTCTCTTAAAAGGTATTTGTTACTCTGATGTAAGCAGGTGTGCAAGTGGCATATGTACTGAAGGTTACAAAAACTAGGGAATCTCATGTTTTTCATTCATAATACCGAACAACATTCTTGCATATATGTGTAGCAGCGGTGAAAATAATAGTGGTGTACGGAAATGTTTTGAAAATTTAAATAAAATTGCGGCTTTTTAATTTAAGTTATGTGAGACATGACCAAACTGTTTGCACTAGCTTGTTTAGCTCAGTTACAGTCTTGAAAGGATTACTTGTGCTCTCGCGGATGAATCTTTTGACGTAAAGCTAGGTCCACGGCTCTTTTGCAGCCAGTTTTTTCAGACGATTCCTTATAGTTTGTGGCGTTTCGCATCATTTAATTTGAGCACCTAATCCATCGACTGCTCTATTGAATTTTTCATCCAATATAACTTTTTGATAATTCCAAATTTTTTCAAAATGTAAATCCAAAATAATAAAAGATAACAATAATAATAAGATAAATAATAACAATAAAAGGAAACGATTTCTATAAATAATACGCAAGTTTTGCTAATATTTTTTTCGATACTTTTTCGTACTTTTCCCTTTAAATTAAAATACTTAAATATTATAAGAAATTAAAAAAACAGTACTGAGGATTTTATGAAGAGCTACAGTTAAAATCTTGGAATCCTCAACTTTCTGAAACATTATTGCACATCATCATAATGGTCGGGAGTGTAGGAGCATCGCGATTCTGCCACACACAGCGATTGTCGAGGTGAATAAAACATCCACCTGAAGCCATAGAGAAATAACAGCGAGTTAAATGTTGAGGTAGAGATACAGATAGAGATAGCTGTAGGCGGAATGATAAAGATAAAGAAAGACACACAAATACGGCGAACATATTGTTAAGAGCTCACAAAAGCCAACTTGCATGGAAGGATAATGCGGACATTATTTATTAGCTATCGACCAGCATTGCTGACTGGACGTGGATGACGAGTGCCGGCGCGAATGACAATTGCAGAAGTGTGCAGCTGACGATGCTTGAGGATAAGGATATAGCTGGATATGCGACGGCTTTGGGATTGCAACGATGCGGGCTGCACTATAAGCAAACAATGGGCAAACTGGCAAACTGGCAAACTGCTTTAAAGTAAACACAAAGGCGACCATAATACAATCATAATTGCATTTTTACAACGGCCAAGAGGGTATCCAAGAACAAAAACTCTTCTATTGGCAGTTCACACCAAGGACATAGGAAAAGAAGAAGAAAAAATAAACAAAGAAAAATAAAATTAAATTTTTATCTAATACAAACGCGCAGCAGGCAAGGGTCCTTTGGTCCACATCAGTACACTCGCAGTGTGTTCGTGTGTGAGTTTTTTACTTTTTTTTTGCAATGCGATATGAGCCAAAGGACCTTCCTGGAAGCGAGTGCACTCACACGCACACACTGTCACTTTTCGCACCAACTGCTAACAGTTCATTCGCTGTCCTTGGGCCAGTCAAACATTAATTTGACTTATCCCAGCTGAGCAATTGGCTTCCAAGGACACGCACTCAGCTGGAAAGGGGCAATTAATGTCAAACAATTGCGACTTTTGGACACACACGAATACACGCGACCAGCAAATGACCCAAGGATATACGCTGACCTTGCGCATAATTAGTCCACAATGGGTTAGCCGGGCAATCGCCCATCCCAGAAAAAAAACAACTGTCCACTTGGCGAGTCAAGGTCTAATTGTAGCCTTGAGCCATTATAGAGCATCCTGCCCATTATCCTCCGCCGCTTGACTTGCCTGTTTATTTTAACACGCGCCGCGCATGCGCAAAGTGAAGTCGACCTTCCAATGGGCGAACGCTGGGCGTGTGCTGATAATAAAGTCATAGAGAAGTCTTCAAGGTCACTCTAAAAATCCTGGAAAGTTTTAGTACTTTCACGCAGATATCTTAATGGATTTTTGTCAAAACCAAAATAGAGTCGTCATGGACATGTAGAGTTCTGCATAATATTTGAAATTGCAGTTGCACCATAAACCTATCTAAGCTAATTATTCATTGAGCAAATTTTCAAGGTTAAAGTGAATATATAAAATTTGGGTATTTTGAATGATTTTAATTTGGCACTCTGGGTTTTTCACCAGATTATTATGATGGCTCGTGAGAGAGTTTTAGGTATTCGGAGAAAGCTTATAAAAGCAAATGAAAATCATGTGAAAACTGCTTTATTTTAGTTAAATTTTATGAGGGCTCGCCCATGTAGAAAACAACTCTGTGAGAGCGACTTTATTACATACATTACAAAATGTTGAATTTCACACACTAATGGAACTGGGATGATTTTATTGTAGTATATTAAGAGAGCTAGTTTCTGAACGGCCTAGCTCTGTGTTTAACAAGCAAAAATTAGAAAATTAATACGTATTAGTCAGAGTTCGTCTAGGAGATATCTGTAACCCAATTATAACTCTTAATTATATAAACTAACTTGCTGAAAAATGGGCATAAATTGTACATACATACATACGTAAAGTAGTATGTATGAATTATAAATGGTTTTAGGTTATCATAAAAACATTCGGATTTTTATTTGTATGTTTATTTCATGTTTTGGTTAAGCAACAATTTTAAATTCACTAAATCAATTTTAAATTAATTAAAGGGTTATCAGAGTAATTTTTTGGCAAATTATTAAATATCAGGAACAAACTCTTGAAACTCTAAAACAAATTCACCAATAAAATTATTGGTATTTTAAGAAATCGTTTAATAAAAAGAAATAATAAAACAACTTAATGACCAATTTGATATAGTGATTCGATCCAACAGAATCCATCTGCAGCAAAAAGACTGATCAAACATGGCTAAATTAATTATAAATCGTCTTAAGAAAAGTGATATCTCCCTTAAGCGTTACACATATCGCTGCAAATTCATCATACAATTTGCAAGAGTTTAAGGAATCAAGTTTTGTGTTTTTTGTATGTTGTTAATGGAGTGTGTCACGTATCGTTATATCAAATGATATAATCCTTAAATTCTATCCAATGATTTTCAAAATTAATACTGAATAGGTAATAGGTCTCAAATTTCTCACAGAGCTTAGCCACCACATGCATTACAGAAGACTGCCAGTTGTATTTCCCTAGCTACCCATAAATCAAAATAATTCAACATGCTGACAAACCCATCAAGACCCACCCAGAAATCCAACCGAACGCCCGATAATTATGTAGAACGTCTCTAATGATAATTACTTGATTTGCACAACGTGTGTTGATGTTTCCATAATGGATGCGAGCATTTCTGGCATAAATTACAAACTCATAATGGAGAGGCAAAGGGTCTCCCTCGTCTTTGGGCCACCATGTGGCAAGCAAATGTTCGGGGAAAAGTCGAGAGGCAGATAAAGTGGCAGATTGATAAGCGAACACACGCGGAATTAACACATTTGCGTGTTTGCCTCGGCAAAAAAGGATAATGATGCTGGGGTGACTGCCAGCGATGCGATGCGATGCGATGCGATTGCTTGCAGCAAGGGTGGTGGTGGTTCCTCTCTAGGGTGTGCCACGGTAGCAGCTGCCACTGCGCAGTTCCGAGGGGCAAACATCGCCTCGACGCATGCGTCAAACTGCATTAAATGCGCTTTAATAATTTTTCACTTTTCATTACATTGCGCACTTTTCCAACTGCGTATCAACGATTCGCCCTAAAGTACTCGAAATGCCAGTTGCCTGACATTTTATGTGTCCCGCATGGAGGCACTTATCGATATCAGTCAACTTCGGTCAGTTCTATTTGGATTCGTTTTCAAGTGCATTCGAGTGCAAATTTATGAGCTCCCCGTCTGCCATCAATTGCAGGAAAGCATTAGCGTTGTCGATTTTTACTGCATTTGCAATTATTTTTGTTTCGCTGTTGGGCACTTTGGTTCACTTCTCCGTCGTTATGGTGGTTAATAGTATCCTAGCCATCGGCCAGAGTAATTCAGAGGGTCACTTGAAAATTGATTGTTTCGATTTGTCCAACATTTCCTGTCTTCTGTATTCTTTCAGTGGAATTTTGGATTTAGCAAAAAGTGTGTGTCGCAGGCAATATTAAAATTATGTCACGAAATGTGCAACGAAACAGAAAACATCTTTTCGAATCCATAAATAAAATACATACGAGTATATTCCTGATTAGCATCAGCGGACGGGTCGATTGTCGAGAACAGACAAATGACTGCCAAATACTACGTTTTTGTATTTTTTATCTTCTATTTACTTTGTTTAATGTGAACTAAAACAGTCCAAAATTATTAAAATGGTATTTTAAGAATTCAAAATTTAAATTAAAGTTTCAAATGAAATGGTATTAAATTAAAAGTAATATAATATAAAGATATAATCAATCTGGGAGTATAAAAATGTAAAATAATCTGTAATTAATTGCAAGGATTGGGAAACCTGGAAAAAACACCCATCAGATCAAATTGTAGATTAGTAATAAGAAAATTAAAGCCTTATGAAGGAAAAGAGAAAAATTAGTGACAATGCAAATAAGGAAGACATAGGAAAATTACGGATCCTGCATGAACAATTTTAAATCGTATCGATAATATCCCGAGAAGAAAGTGCCTTATCGTCTAAATGATTGATAACTGATTTTTGTTTTGCATTAAGCCCTGCATATTATTTTGTACAATATATTATATTGAATTCATCATATATTTTTGGAAAATAATACTAAGATTACTATTACAATTGAATTGTAAACTTCAGTCTGGGTACGATATTGGTTTTCCTAAACTTGGAGTATCCATGGAAAGTGACACAATTTTTCCCCCGCAATGCTACTCCGGTCAAACTGCATTGATTTAACAAATGTTAATTACCTTGAACCGCTTATATCATTTTCAATTCATGCAAGCTTCGATTTAATAGCTGTTTCTAACACTTTATTCTTTACACAGACTTTCTCAAAACCTATTCCAACTTGTGGCCATAACTGGCAGAGGCGAGACTATCAACAAAGTCTTAAAACTACTAAGACCTAAGCTTACTTAATGTGACCACTTTGAGCGGTGTCAACATCGAGTTGGCCGCCGTTCCACCAACCCAAGTCAGAGCCCGGAAAATGTTGCTACTTTGTGCAACGATGGCGACTACAGACCACTGACGGGCGACTACATCGTAATCGGCTTAGGGCAATACATCTTTCGTGGCACGACCGTGTGGACGCGCATTGCCGTTGGTGGCAACTAAGTTGACAAAATGACCAACAAAATGCAACATTTGCCAGCAAAATGGAACTACTGGCAACAGTTGCCACACGATGCAGGAGCCAGCGCGAGCAAGAGCAAGAGCAAGACCAGGCAGCAACAGCCCCTATTTTTCCATTTTCCAATTTTTCCTTTTTTTTTTTATTTCAATTTACCACAATGATTAATCACCGAAGGTCTGCAGAGAACGCGCCCATTTTCTGTACCGTTTTTTGTTACACACTTCCCCACAGGACTGCCAAGCCCAATGCAATATAATATTTGTCATAGTTCATAATTTAGATATTTCAGTACGTGGCCATAGGCAAAAATTTGCCACACATTGCAAAAAAAATAAAAAATATATTACATCCATCCGTCGTCCATGGCGAAACTAAATAAAACCGAAACTGCATGTGTTGCGGGCAGTTCAAGTGCATTTGAGGGGTTGTATTTGTTTTTGCTGCTGTTGTGTAGTTGTTTTTTTATGTTTTTATTCTGTTTTCTTTTTTGGGTTGTCATGATACTCTTGTTTGTTTGTTTGTTTAGTTCTGTTATTAAGGGGTCTGAGCACTCTTTGATTTGGGGTTGGTTTTGATAGTTCCAGCTGCGCTACTTATCTAAAATGCGGGTAGGTCAGTTAGTAGGTGTTGATGTGGTTGTGGTTTGGCTAAAGAACTTGTGCAAGCGCGAGGATTATCAGCTAAAATCCATTTGTGTTGAGAAAGTATAACTCAGAATAGAAACTAGAATACAATTGAATTACACGTTTTTAAATTATACGTCACATATAGAAAACTCGGATACATATATAATATTATATGCAGTAAAATTCAATAAAGTGACACTTCCTGGTCACCAGGTTGCGCGGTTTGATTCAGCGAACCGTTTTTAAAAATATGGTTTGCCTTAAAACAAATTTTTAACGACATCCGGCTCAAAATTGTTGATATTAAATGCATAATTTAAAGAAAACAATGGTAAAAACAGATCAGTTTTAATATAGGCAAAATTAATTAGTTCCATTGTATTGAAATATGTTACTAAACCAAAATGAGAATTGGGTTGATAGATGTAGAAAACTAAGTTGGGAATAGAACTCCAGCGTGAAACAACTCATGAACAGAACTAACGATTATTTTCTGTGGGTTTTCAGACTTGATTTTCGTAAAACTTTTTGTTTCTTAGCATTCTAGAGATTTATTAATTTCAGCTCTTATTATACGTGTCCTATTATAATAATATAATTCCGTTTTATAGGTTAATTGTCATATCAAATTGTGATACATGTTGTAGGTGCCATTATAACATGCCAGAGGCACTTTGTCAAACAATTTCTTTGATGTTGTGCACACGGTCAAATGTCACAATACCTGGCACCACACCTACAAACCCGAAAATATGCAAAATGGTTGGCAAATAGCAGAAGGTAAATGTTTTGAAAGTATACAAAGAAAATGACATTTAAATGAAAATAAAATAGCATGAGGCCGGCGAAAAGAAAAGAAAACCGTTGCTGATTTTGACAACTTAAGTTGGCAGTAGGAGAACTCTGGAGTGGCGGCTGAGGGGCATGGCAAATGCCTCAAGTGTTGCACCCTCGAAGCATACACAACATGAGAAGTCGTGGCCACATTTCCGTTTATATTTTATTACAAAGTTGTGTTGTTGTTTATTTGTACTGCGTTTCAGTCGGCAATTGGCTCTGTTGCTTTGGCAGTCCCACAGGCCAGGGAGTTATCCTTAAAGGATCAAAGCTGAAATTTATACATACAAATGTCACACCTACAGGATTATGTAGAACACAACAAAAGCTGCATGTTTTGCCATTGACTTGAAGAATTCATTTTCTTTTTAGCATATTTTCTTGAAGTTGTTGTTATTTTGTTTGTTGTCGCATGTGTCATATTCACAGACACATACAATCCACACACAAATTGTTAACAAGATTATGTTGCGCTAGGCCAAAAAAAAAAACAGAAACAAAAAAATTCCTTTTCATTCATTGTTTTCGTCCTTCGCTGGTTTTTGGCAACGGCTTTCAATGTTCATGTTTGTGGCATGTTTTCGGTGTATTTTTCTTTTTTTTGTTTTTGTTTTCATTTTGTTGTTATTGGTGAATATTACGACATGTAACATTTATGCGCATGCCTTGCCCCTAGCAAGACTCCTTCCCCCATTCCACATTTTTGTCACATTTGGTGCCAAAAAACATCGACACAAAAGGCAACGGCGTTAAAAGTTGCCGGCGAGAGTGAAACTTTTTGGTTTTTGTAAAGCATACTTGAAGGCGTTGCTCAAGTTTATTGCCTCTGGGAATGATGGTTTTGTAAAAAAGTCATTGCGTGGCTAATGTCCTGGACAGAACATGAGTCTCTTCTTTTCTTTGAATGGTGTTTTAAATAAATTAAAAACATATTTAGATATACTTTTTAATTATTTAAAGAAGCGGTGCATCAACTGGAAGGATATGATAAGTTCATTTCATTAATTTGCAGCTAATTACAATTTGGAAAGACTATATGCAATATAAACTGCCTACCCTAATCACTTCACTGTTGGTCTATTCTAAAACTGTTCAAAGTGTATTTTATGCCTTTGTTATAATTAATATTTTCATTTAATTAGCCAAAGCCTCGTCGCTTGTCAACAGTTGCGCGCTTAACTAAACATCAAGTACTTATAGCAGCTGCTGGGCTAGTTTTTGGACACTAGGTGGCCAGGCATATCCCAAAAATACACAGACATCTACAATGAATGACAAAATTGGCAGCTGTGCCAAATATAAAAAAAGAGGAGAAAAACATTGTGCGCTGTGCAAACGGCTGAAAAACTACTGCTAATTATGTGTACTTTAACTTTTGGCGTCGCATTTTTAGCAGATGAAATGAGGAGACTTAGTGCATAGACTAACAATCGGAGGACGACGACGAGTTGCATAATTAAAACTTTACATTTTGCTATTTAACTTGCCGTGCGCAAAGAATCAGATACAACATCAGTTCTTCCCTTTGTATGCCTTAATTTTCCCCATATAAATTCTTCTACTTGCTCAGCAAATAACTGTACAGAAGTTGCTTTCAGTGGCAGCATCTTTAAGTTCGCACAGAGCGGGTAAATAATAGCCAGGACCGAGTAGAGTTGAGGCCAGGCCACAAAGGGCCTTTTAAGGTTGGCGATGCTCCCACGCCGGCTGCTGATGCTGGTGCTGGTGCTGCACAGACAAATGCAGGAAACAGGATATTGGATCATTTAGCATTAAGGCAGCGCCTCCATTCGCCCTGGCTCTCTGGTCGGCTCCGGCACGCTCCATACAATGCGAAACAAGTTAAGCGCAGCGCGAACAATAAAACGGAGGCGACGACAAGGACGATGACGATGGCGACGAGAACGAGGACGATGATGACAATGAGGCAAGGAACGCTGCGTTACGCTTTAATAACTTGCCGCCGGATTAAGTCCTGTGCAATGAGATGATAATGCGACCAGACTTTCGCACCGCAGGAGGGAGCCCCTCAGCATTTTGTAGGCGGTTTGCGGTTTTTGGATAATGTTGATTATGCCCGGGCTCCCATAAAAGTGTATCCCCAACAACATCAACAACAACACAAATTATATTACAAAATGATTTCAGTGCCTGCCACCTCTGCCTCTGCCCTCGCCTGCCCCACCCATTTCCATGTCAACCTATTGCATATTTGTCGTATCGTAAATATAAACATCATCAACGCATCATGAAAATAATTTTGCCTGGTTTTTTTTTTCGTCCATTTGGCTTTGAGTCTTAGGATTTTTGTGCGGCTCGGCGAAGCTTATTATTTCTTTTATTTACATAATATATATTTATACTTATGTATGGGGAGGCATACATATAGTATGTATATATACGTACGTACATATATAGGCTCAGTAGGGGCTGTTCTGTTCCCGTTTGCCCTGCTTCGACACTCTTGTGTGCAATTTACATAACACAGCTAACAAATTTGTTTTTTTTTTTTCTCATCTTGCTTGTTTCTTGCCTTTGTTTTGCCTGTGCTGATCAGCGGAATGAGTTTTTGGCATTCGGTGGGGGCGTGGTTTATGTGTGCTTTGTCTTATTTGTCATGTGGGCGTTTTTTATGAGCTGTGGCGTTCGACTGTTATGCGTGTGTGTGGGGGTCATGTTTGATTGGCCTGGTAGTTGTTTGTTGGCGTTGGTTGATGTGATGGCCATAAAATTAGTTGTCAGCTCTGGCAGAGGACTTGGGGTTGGGATATAGATGTGCTTATTAATAGCTTAAGGGCTTTAGAAGCTTAGTGGCTTATGTGGTTGGGATTACATCTTTATGCATGCTGCTTTAAGTGCAGCGGAACAAATGTGTGTCTGAAATTAAAGCATGTCTAAGTAGGCTGGGTAATTAAATGTTACTACCAGGCTGTTGGCCTGGGAACGTTAATTATAAATGAAAGATTTAAGCTAATCATTAAAGGCTTTGTGACAAAACTTATCATTTCGCGATTATTTCGATTATTATTAAACTGTTTTTTTTTTTCGCATCATATCAAAACCAGAAATATCAGTTTGTTTAGATGAGAATGTAAATGAAAGAGTCGATGAAATTCATTCTAAAAGCAAGTTACTTGTGGTTGCTGTGATATAAATTTCTATAAATATTACACTTGATTGTTGGATTTTGATTCCGTAACTTTTAGTGAAATCTTTAGTCATTAAAGTGGCAGTAATAAAATTCAAATGGTTTAATTTGTCAGTCGCGTAAGGCAGTACTTAGATCAGTCGGATTGTTCTATTCTATTTAATTTCCATAGATATTTCAGTTTGAATTTTTTCAACATTTTCTGTCAAGCTCATAATAATTTTTGTAGAGAATGGACTTCATTACTAAAACACAAGCAATCCCATTTTGCCCAATAATGTCTTTAAACAAAAGCAGATGCGGCTCTGGACTGGTTTGTGATAACATCCCAAGTACTTTCAACCGTAACAGAGAATATCTCTGTAGCAAACAGGCTGACAGACTGGGCTGTGTTTTGTTGAGAGACTGAGAGGTGTCTGGTATTTGCTAATCTTAACCAAAAAACCATAAGGCATGAGTTGAGTAACCTATTTGCGATACAAACTGGTTGTCAGATAAAGTTCTGTACATACATTTGTATGTCCATATATATATATATATATATGTACATATTTTTGTGTTGCTGGGCTAAAGAATTTATTAATGTGACCAGAGAAACGAGGAATCAGAGTCTGAGGAAAACAAAAACAGGATTTGTGTATTGTGGCTCAAATTGGATTTGCTTGTTTGGGTGCCCGGGGTGACTGCAATTTGGTCGAGTTACGATTTTTGCGGGTTTTGGGGGGGCTTATGCACGCTCTGGTGGACGATGCAACCTTGATGTCCTCGCAGACTCCTACTCTAACAGAGACTCGTCCTATGTTTGTTTGCAGCTGGGCTTTATCTGCGGCTGTATCTATATCTCAATATCTGTGTGGCTCAGTATCTGTATCTATATCGCTTACATGCATTTGACAAGGTCCTTGTTGTGCCTTGTTGTGATTATTTGCTAGAATAACATCAACAGCAATACGACTGACTGACTGTATGTGTGTGTGTATGTGTGTGCTATTCTGTGTGTGTATTAGAGTGTGTGTAGAGACACATCAAGTTGAGATACAGCTGCCTCGTTCTCAGCTCTTGGTTTTCATTGCGTTTTGATTGGATTTTTCTGTAGCTGCTGCAGCTTCAATTAAGCATCAGCCTATACACTCGCTTCGTGTCAATTTTATACCCTTACTGTAGGTATATATATATATTGGATATTGCTCACGACTTAAGTAGAGTTTTGTGTAACATAAATATGTTCATCCATTCACAAATTTAAATAAAATAGATTTTTTGTGAATTAATAGTTAATGCATCTATTTTTGTATGTACATATGCATACAAAAAACAAATATATAAATACATATATATATATATATATATATATATAATAATATAATATATAATAATATATATGTATACATATATTTTTTCTTTTTTTTGGGTTTAGACTCAACTCTTTCTATACCTACGACGGGTGATCTTTTGAATAAGCTATCCAGTTCTTCACAAAGTTAGATTACTCTCTACAAAATTGGATTACTAATAAAAATTTTGGTTTAATAGTTTTCTTACTGGAAGTCTCTATAAGTTTTCTGTTTTCTGCCAAATGGGGGATGGAGTTTCATAAGTTTAATTTTATATATATTTGGAATCACAATATAATCAAAATATGGCAATCTACTTATATATAAAATATAATTATGTTTAAAACTATTTTTTATTAAGTTTTAAAGTGGCCATATTTCCTGATCTTTATTAATTTTAGATTGTTTTTAAAGAAATTACAGCTGTGTAAGCAAGTGTATTAAATCTTCAGTGTATTCTCTAATGTTTGGTAATATTTTATTGCTGTCGCAATGTTTGTTATTTTTGACGCCACCGTTGACAACTGCACTGCGATTGCGGTTAGGTTTGGTCCACCCCATAAAATGGGTCGTGTGCTGCCTTTTGTGTGGCTGTCAATATGTCAATTTTGGCTGCTCCTTTACGGGCACTTTTCATGGCAGAAATTAAGTTGTCATTGTCCTCATTCGTTGAGTTTCGCATTCATTTCGATTTCATTTTCATTTTCATTTTGGTGATTTTGATGGGTTTCGAGTGCGGATTCATTATATTTTTATTAAAAGCAATCAGCGCTGGCTCGTTTCGCTCTTTTGTCAACATTTGTTCGCCTTGATTTCCATGCCTTGATTGGGATTATTTAGGCAATTAAATTCATATGTCGCTTTTGCGCAATTTTCCTATAATATATTTTTTTTTTTAGAATATACTCGTATATGTACATTTTTTTTTTTTTTGTCTAGAGTCGTTTGCAGTGCATGTGCGGGCTGTATGATGATGTAGTTGTGGTGGAAACTGTGAGCACAGTTGGTTTTATGGGTTTGTTAAATGGCCTAAATAATGGGTAGCTGATAAGCCGCCATTGATAGAAGATTATTCGAAAATCAGACTGTAATTTAACGTGTACTGTGCCAGTAAGTGGTCTCAAATGTACCCCAAGTCGAGTGAATGAAGCAGAATACATATGTTGTGCGTTCGTACACAGAAAGTGCAAACTGTTCATCCCAATTGTGAACTTATATGTATGTATGTAAACACATCTATCATAGCGAAGAACCTTCTGTTATATCAAGAAAAAATCTACAATTTTCTATGTATCTGTGTTTGGTCAAAAAAAGCATTCAGTAACTTTATCTGTCATGATAATACAAGCCTGCAATTTAAGTTTTCAGTATTGGCTAAATGATAGAAACGCCTTGGTAGACTTTTTATGGCTTCCCCGCACTTGACAAAGCTTACTACTTGATCCAGTTATCTCCAGAGACGGATTTGGGCTGTGGTCGCGTTAGTCGGTGAGGCGTTTAATAAAAACCAGTTGGGCGATGAGAAAACTGGCAACACTAGTGGGTTGCCAGCGCTCGTTACTCAAAGTCAAAGCAGTTTCCACACAATGAGAATTGCTCTAAGTCCTTCGAAACATAACGTATGGCCTCGTATTGTGCCATGTAATTCACACATTTTGTAGCCAATTGCAATTGCAAATTGAAAGCCAAAGCCAAAAATTGGTTTAGCGAACGGAGAGCGCGACAAAAAACGCGCAATCGCAGCTGAGGCAGCTGAGGCTGCAGAGGCCAACAGATTGGCCTGACTTAAACGGTGGCGAAGCATAAATCCTTGAGAGCAGTGGTCGCAAGTCATGTGGTTTCTCAGATCGGGCCAGCTGGGAAGAGTAACGGACCCGGTGGAGAAGGGGTGCGAGTGCTGCGTTTGCCACAATTTCCGTTTTCCGGCTGCAGCTCAGATTCACTTTTTGCTCGCATATTGTGAGTGCATATTGCGTTAACTGTGGACCCTGTAAACAGCAGCAGCCGCAGCAACAGCAACAACAACAACAATAACAACAACAAATGCAAAGCAAACAGTTTGCGGTTATTCCCCGCAACCATTTTTCACCCTGCTTGCCACTTCCCCCAATCTCTTGGCCAATGTCGCTGACTACCGCAACGCATGCATAAATTATTATTTGCCCGACGCGTCGTTCGCCTTGCTGGCAAATGTTTCTGCAACACTTTTAACAGCACTGCCAGAGGTATATCAGTTGCATAATCACATTTGTACAATATAAACTATGAGCAACTTCAAAGAATTATCCGAGTCACATTCTAAATTAATTCTGATTCTTAGTCGTACGTTTTAAATATTTTCAAGTAATTTTAAATTTAGTCACATTGACAATTTTTCAAATTTGAAGAGATATCCTTATATAAATATATATTTATAATTTAAAACCCACTAATTCTTGTTTGACCATTTCGGTATCTAGAGTTTGTTCACTTTATAGTAGCTTTTGTGTTGACCTATTGTTTCCGCCATTGTTGTTGTCCAGTGCATCAGTACGTCATCGTTTTCCATGCGAATGACAGTTGGAAGTGGTTCGGTTGGAGCTGGACATCGTTGCTGTTTTTACTGCTTGTCTTTGGCCGGGCGACTTGCCGCGCCCACGCGGTCCCCAAAAACATATTTGGGCGCTTTTGTTTTGCATTTTTATTATACTCACACGCACACACACACACACACACGCACACACCCACACACACACACAACCATACGCACTTCTGTATACACAAACATTTCGCTTTGCGGTTTTTATCAGACACAGGCGAATCGAGCAGAGGAGCCGCCAACATTCACCATCCCTCCAACCCTCCAACCCTCCACGAACCGCATCCACATGCACAAAGCTGCTTTAATTGGAGTCGATGGTGTTATTTATATAAATGTTTGTCATTTCTCTTCGTTCGCCCTGTTTGCATTTCATTTTTTTGGCAGTTTAAATTGTAGGCGTCATGTGATATATTGGCCATATTGGATTTGGGCTTCGTTTGGCTCTGCCATGGCCTGGCGGGCTTTGTCTGCCCTGCTCTGGTTCACAGCTGACCTTGTTCTAGATCTTTTTCTGCTTTTTATCGATTGGCTCAAAAATGGTCCATTGCTGAGTTTAATGTTGAAAGCGTTGTTTTGGAAAATTGAAGTATCGTGTAGATATGCAAGAAATGTGATCCAGATAAGCCGAGAATGAATTAAGCAGCGGATTTCGTTCGAACTGGTCTGCCTAGTGGCTAGGGATATTTAGTTGGAAGACTAACAACTTGCTCCCATATATAGAACAGTTTTTCTAAACATTAAACTTTCTTCAACTTGAATATTAGAATTTATAATATTGAGGAGAACAAAATAGATTTTAAAAACAAAGCACATTTCAAACGGGTATATGAATATTTCATTCAATTAAGAGATTTAAACGAGAGTAAAGTTAAACATAAAAAGCAAATTCAAAAGCAGTCGCTGGCAATTTAAAAAATATGGAAATTATTCCCGAGCAGTACTCTTCGGATCGTTTCTGGGTAACACCGGGAAAAAGCCGAATTTAATTAATATTCCAAAACATGCTTTAAAGCAGCTTGGAATAAGACCACCTGGAAACCAAATGCTTTGTCAAGTTCAAGTGCTCGTCTTTTGTACTGTGTGAAGGCCATTAGCTTCAGGAAAGAAAGTGTCAGCCATAAAACCGTGAAATCACATACAAAATGCATTTCAATGCCACGCGTACCACACATTAAAAAAAAATCCCAAACGTAGACAATAACATTTGGGTTTTAATTAAGGAACAGCCAAAAAAAAAAATATATGTATATATATATATATATATATATATATATATATGTATATATGTAAAAGAAAAAACAAAAGAAAAAAATGTTGGCCCAACATATTTTAATGCTAGCGAGTGGTTTTGTGGATGGAAGTGGGAGCTAAGTACTTCCGTTTACAACTCAACGTGTCGAGTCTCAAGCAAAGTGGAGCTCCAATGTCAATGCCACACGCTCACATGTGGCACATCCACACACAAACAGGACAACAACAAGCGCTCGACTCAATTTCAGAAAATAATTTAACGACTCCATTTAAGCATGAAATCACAAGGCGCTTCCCCTCCCTGCCCCATCCATGGCAAATGCTTGAGGGGCGGGGAGTCCCTCAAAGTCATAGGTGTCTCAGACAAAAGCCAACTGCGGGGCTATTCAGCGGCAACTTTATCGCTAAGTGGGAAAATCTGTAGAATTTTAAGTGCTTCAGGAGACACGCCAGGAACGAGAAGCCTACAGGAACCCAGTTGTCAATTGTCTATTGTCCTATTGCGCCTGAAACTCCAGTTAGCTCTCCCGGTTTCAGCTCAAGTTCAGTGCAGTTCCTTCTGCCCTGTTCTTATTATTTTGTTTTTTTTTTCTGTGCAGGGATTCTTTGTTGTTGTTTTCAAGGTGTGCTAAGAGGCGTATGCACAAAACAATTTTCATTTACTTTACGTTTTTAATCATGGTTAAAGGATATGTCAGCGACGCTCGTTATATAGACAACAACAGGATACACAACACAAGAGTGGTGAACGAGCCATTCGTCTGCAGGATGTCAACGCAAATTCAAGTGAAATGATGCACAAAGAAACGAAAAAAAGGATTGCCACCGGATGAATGCACTTCAATTGAAGCAGAAGCAGAAGCAGAAGCAGAAGTAGACGTTGAAGGAAGGCCAGACAACAACCTGAAGAAAAGAATTGGAATGCAATGCTCATTGTCAGAAATTGACAGGTATGCAGAGGGCAGACCCACAGCTCAAGTCAAGCCCAAAGGATTAGATTTAGGGGTGTGCGCGAGTCTCAAGACATTCAAATGACAAACACATGTGATGATCATGTTTTGGCATATTTGTGACCGCAGTCAAAGAGCACACATGAAGCACACACACACACATAACCAGCCCACAACTACTTGGAAAAGCCGATAGCGGTAAATCGGTAATCGCTGTGGCAACTTTTCCGGCTAAGAAACTGAGATGAAAATTTCCAGCTGCTTGGGCTCACACATTTTTTACTTACGATAAAGTTGTACACTCACAACTTTGAAGACGCCGACGGGTCATTAATTGTGTCTGCAGTTTAACACCTAAAGGAACTTTCAGCGTATCTGAGTTTGTCGCTGGCCAAGTTCATTTTTATTCTCACAGTAGCATAGAAGAAAAACACCGAACCGTGTACATGCATTTCTATCTAATTAAAACAGGTGTTTTAATTATTGAAGCCATTTAATTTTGTTCATCATAAACGCCGCCGTTGCCTGCCCACTTGGCACATTTTTATGGGACCATTAAAAACAGTTGCAGTTGCTAAGCCGGGCTGCTCATTAGGAGGCTCCATGCTCCAGATATGATGAATTTTCTTTCTGTTTGCTTTATTAGGCTCGTAAAAATGGCCAACGGGCAGCGTGTTTATTACGTTCTGTGTTTTGTGTGTGTTTTGCTTAACTAGCTTTTATTGCAATTAGATGGTGCAGTTGGAATAAGGGCTACACAAAGAAACCTCCCTCCTACTTATACACAAAATATATATTCTTTGTTGTCCCACAACTTTAGCTGAGCTCTTAATTAGACGTAAATGCGCCTTACAACTTTTTGTTTATTTCTTGAAAGCTTGAGGTTTACAATTAGTGACCGAAACATATCTATTAAATATCGTGCACGTGTTTCGACAAACTTAACAATTGTTTTCATGTTTCTCGAAACTAAACAAATCAAAGGAAACGAGAATTGAAGCCATTTCTAAAATGCTGTGTATTTATATATTATATTTAAAAAATTATTTGTCTTTGATGATTGTCTAAAATTGTAATTTTACTATTTAAAGGTCATAGTAAATTATAAGAAGATATCCGTTAATGTGTAACTTTAATTTAATTTAAAAGTTGTATTTTTTGAAAATAGTTGACAGCTTTTACTCCACACTAAATATATAAATTATATATATAAATTCAAAATATGTTTTTGTATACGGTTTGGTTTTTAGACTTAAGTTAAATTCAATAAAATACTTATATTTAATTTAAAGCTATAAGTGTAAATCAAATCATTTAATCTTTATTATAAATAAAGGTTTCCACTAAGCATTAATTAACCAGCGATAAATAGTTAGAATTCCTTTTCTTTTCCTGTTCTCTCTTGCCTCCTTCATAGAGATCCCTCTTCGATGGATTTACCTTAATAATTCAACTATTATTTTGCTGGTCATCAATTTGGTGATGCAGCAGCTATTCAGTCATACTTGTTCCGAATCTTGAGTGAGCTCCAAACCCAACTGCACGTAATTACATTGTTATTTAGATCAGCAATTTTGTGTACTTTAACACTAATCAATTTTTAATGAAATAACAGAAACCCTTTTTTTTGGTCATCGCCTTTCCATACTTAATCAGGCAATAATAACATAAATTAAATAAACAAAGTCACCAACAATCAAACAATAATAAGCGCTGTACAACTTTTGTTTTCTTAACGTTAAAAAGAGAAAAGAAACGAGGAAGAATGAATAAAAAGGCCAAACGCGATGATGTGTGTTAAATTTCACGGGCTGCGTCTGGAGCGCCTTTACCCAGGCAATATGGGCACAATGCGATACAATAACAAGAGCAGCTGTTTGGTTGGGAGAATATTGCAAGTTCATTATACAAACACCAATCAAACATCGCGGCTGGGTTCGGGACAGGTATGAAAATCCAATTAAAGCCGCGTAAAACGTAGCAACAGATGATGTTGATGTGGATGTTGATGTGGATGTGGATGATGATAATGATGATGGAGCGTGATGTGTGATGGGAAAACTGCAAGCTCACCGCACTTCTCACTCAATTAGAACAGAAAATTCAAAGGAAACGTGTAAACAAAATAAATACGAAATCAAGAAACAGACTCAACTCAACTCAGACTTTGACTTTGACTCCTGCCTTGTCGATTTTTCCCGCCCTCAGAGTCGTTGCCTTTCGCCGCGCTTTCCGTCTAAAAGGCTTGAGTTGAATTTGGAGTGGACACAACGCCAGCCAGCTAAGTCTAACCTGGCAACGGAGGCACTCGAAACGTTTTTGGCATTCTTCACCTGTCAAGGCGGTAGTTTTGGCCTCTCGGATTCCGACACCGACTCTGACCACCGTCTCTGCTGCTCAGCGGCAAAGTGCAATAAGAACGTCTAAAACCTCACACTTCACAACTTTTGCCGAAACATCAAAGTTGACGTACACAATGGCCATTGATGTGATACAACTGAAGTGCAAAGAAAACAAAACACGAAACCCTAGTGCTGACTCCATACCTCTGCTTTGCTCTGGTCTGCTGTGCTCCATCTCCACAACAAGAAGCGCGTCCAGTGCCAGTCCAAGCCCAAGCAAGCCAGCAAGCAACATCGACAACGCTGTCGACGTCATCGTTGGCGGTGGCTTCAACACTGTTGTCAGCTTCAACAAGCGTAAAATATTCTCAGAATTGCAACAACTTTAGTTGAGGTTCAGCCTTTTGGGCAGCATTTTGACAACCGTTGGACTAAGCCAGGCCCGCTTCAGCGTTAGGCGCCCAAATCGGGGCACCGAGATGGAAGTTATATAAATTTACTAATTTATGGAGCTGAGCTGGTTGTTTGTTACTATTAAGCATCTTATGAGAAAAGGATTATACTTGAGAGATAATATATGTATATCTTATAAATATTTTAATTTCTTTTCTTCCGACTGACTTTAGTTGACATTAAGTAAATAAATTAATAAATAAATGGTCATTCAAGAATTACTATTGCAATCAAGAATTAAGCAAAATTTGTATTTTTGGCAATTTTGTTCCATTCCAATTCAATTAGCAATAAGTGTATTTTTTGTCAACACTAAATTTTGATTTGTTTGTAAAATATGGCAGAGCGATCCTCTAAATCGGCAATAAATCGTGAGCGAGTTTCGAAAACTCTACAGGCTTTAGTACCGTCAGTTCTTGATCTCAATATGCTAATCAATCAGCTTGCCAACTGTGAGAATCCCGCAAAAGGTGTACCACTCCACGAGAATCAAATACGATATGTGTGCACGGAAGCCAGGGCAGTCTTCCTCAAGGAGAAAACATTCTTGGATATAAAGCCACCGATTAAGATATGTGGAGATGTGCACGGTCAATTTGGAGACCTATTGCGCATATTGCACTCAACGGGATTTCCGCCGGACAGCAAGTATCTGTTCCTGGGAGATTATGTGGATCGCGGCAAGATGTCCATTGAGACGTTCACACTGCTCCTCGCTTATAAGGTGCGCTATCCGAATCAGATGATGCTGCTGCGCGGCAACCACGAGAGCGCCAGCATCAATCGAATCTATGGATTCTATGATGAGTGCAAACGTCGCTATTCCATCAAACTCTGGCGCTACTTTGTGGATACATACGATTGCATGCCCCTGGCGGCCTTGGTGGGTGGTCGCATCTTCTGTGTGCATGGCGGTCTGAGTCCTAGTCTGCATAGCTTTGAGGACATACAGGCAATCAAGCGACCCTGTGATATACCCGACGAGGGCCTCATCTGTGACCTACTCTGGAGTGATCCTGATGAGAACGTAATTGGCTGGAGTGAAAACGATCGCGGCGTTAGCGTCACCTTCGGCGCCGACATTGTGAAAAATTTCTGCTTTCGCATGGGCATCGACGTGGTTTGTCGTGCCCATCAGGTCGTCGAGGATGGCTACGAGTTCTTTGCCAAACGCCAGCTGGTCACGCTCTTCTCCGCACCCAACTACTGCGGCCTCTTCGACAATGCGGGCGCCGTCATGGTTGTCAATGATGACCTGGTTGTCAGCTTCGTCATCTTGCGACCGACTTACTCAGTGCGTCAGACGATGAACCAGGCGCAGGCAATGCAGGCATTGGGCAAGAACCGCAACTATTAGCCAAATTGAGATCTGACTTCTTTGTGTTTAAATGTATATCGAAGTAATACTACATGTTGATGTACGTCCATACGGATTAAAAACCTTGATTTGCTATTTTTAAATGACATTTGAGATTTTAATACAGAAACCTTTTGGTACTCACACAGAGACTTCGAGTGGCTGTGTAATTGAAAATTCCCTTCACTAGCGACTAAACCCTTTCTAATTGTTGACCTCATTCTCACATGTGCCGCTACTGTTCCATTTGTGCAATTACAGGAAAGCTTCTTCAAGCATTAGAACAACAACGTTTGTGGACATTGGACGATGGGAAATGCTATGGCGACATCGACATCGACATCGCCATCGACATCGACATCGACAATGACAGCACGACGTCTGCACTTAACAATTTCGGCAATGTTGCATGTTTCGTCGTGTGCTGAATGTTGCATAAATAAACTGCAGATCGCACGCAAACAAAGCTGAAGCTAAGGCTGTAGATGTAGCTGTGGCTGTAGCTGTATCTGTATCTGTAGCGGTAGCTGTGTAGCAAAAGCTGGAACTGAAGTTGCAGACCAACGTTGGCAGCGGTTTTGCCGCTTGCTTGGCTGCAGCACACTGACACGGACAACATCAAAGTGTTGACTTGACATTTTGAACGACATTTTAACCTGTTTAGCCGCTGCGGCCCAGCTAAACCAAACAAGCGTGGCCAAAGCCAAGTCAGTAGCATCATTGGGGTTCGTTGTCAAGCCAGAGACTCTACCAAAACCCCAGCCAGTGCCACAGCCATAGCCATAGCCATATCCAGAGTCAGAGTCAGAGCCAGAACTGAGGGGCAAATGGAACTGGCGAAGCAAACAACATGCCATGCCGCAATACGACTCACTGCACGCTCTTGCAACACACTAACTTATGAAGGCAACAACGACTAAGGGAAATCATTCGAAAGTGTCCAATATAGAATTATTGTTGCCTATTTTTTATACTGATACAATATTAGGTGAGTTTATTAATTTAAAAATGTACAATTCGAAATAAAGTTACAAACTAAAAGATAATGAAATTTTAAAATAAAATGAATGAATATTATACAATTCAATAAAATAATTAAATATTTTAAAAGTACATTTAAATTAAAATAAGAGATAAGCAGATAATCAATTAAAGCAAATGATATATTATATCTTGGGGTATTTGAATGTAGAAATGTTCAGCATTTATTGCAAGAATTGGGGATACCCTACAACATCAAATCAGACTAAAATTGCTAAACTTTAATGAGAAATGTGTAAGAAAGAGAGTGAGATGGAAAAGAGAAAAGATATAAGCAAAAGCAGACAGACGTTTTCCAGAATTTTAATTTTAGAACCCCATAATTGGTCCATAAACCGTAACTATCATAGTTTTATCAGTCTGAAATAACTATGCATATAAATGATACTAAACTCTTTCACAATAAATGTTGTCTACTTATTACTTTTGGTTTATAGTCAAATAAATGATACTAAACTCTTTCACAATAAATGTTGTCTACTTATTACTTTTGGTTTATAGTCAAAGTTTAGGTTAGAATTACTAAAGTGCATTTGGAATTCGTTATTAATGTTTGCAATGAGCGTTGTAGTTATTGCTGCTTGGATTAGTGCTGCTGGTGATGATGACGCTGATTCGTTTGGGCCGTAATGTTGACTCAACTGGTTAGTTGTTTGAGCTGTTGTTAATTTTCCTAAAATCAAAGCACAGTATTCACAGGAAATGTAAGCTTCGTTGCGGCAACATCCACCGACAACAAAAGCAAGAGCAACTGCAACTGCAACAACAACAGCAACAACAACAGCAATAGTAATGACAATGGCAATGGCAATGGCAACGGTGTCCAGCTAAAGAACAAGAACTCAAACTGTAACTGGAACAGAGTTTAGCAAGAAATTGCATTCGCCTTTATGTTTACAAAGTGGCACTAGGAATATCCATTTGGTTCGTTAATGGCTCGTTTTATGTGTTCATCGGCATGGCTTAAATTAAAATATTAAAATTTATGAACAAAATTCGCAGTTGGTGCCCGAAGCTGCGCAAATGTTTGCGCGCATTCCACGGCCCTGATTATAGTCCATGAAAAGAATCTGGCAAGCGTGGATCTCAGCCTTTGCACGCGCTGTTTGTTATAGCCTCAGCTGAAGTTGAAGCTCAAGTTGAAGCTGATGCTGATGCTGCTTAAAACGAAACTTAGCCTCTGATGTGGCGCAGATGATAAATAATCCACGCAAAGAGCAAGACCGGACCCGCGCCTTGGCCCATTGCTCATCCGGCAGGTGCAAATCGCATGTGACAGCCAGACACTTAACTTTTGTCCGCTGAGTGGCTGAGAGTAGTGGAGAGTTGCACGTTCCTCGTTGCAAGTTGCGAGGGTCTGTTGCAGTTGCTGTTGCTGTTGCTGTTCTCTGCCAATGCAAACACGTAAGCCAACTGACCAACCAGCTCTGGCTCCCGAACGGCCAACGGCCAACAGTCAGAGTCCAGGTTCACGTCCAGGTCTAGTTAGATGTCTGTCCTGGTATGGTGCCAGTTGCCCAGGGTAGTAGCCTGCCTGGTCATTTTTTATCGCATGTTAATCACAACCTTGTGAAACTTTGTTTGCCTTGCTGCTGCTTGAGCTTGTGCTTGTACTGGCCGCGACCAGGCAGAAGAGGCCTTAAACCCTTTTGTTGTATGGATTTTGTATTTTGTTTTAATGCCCTTGCTCAGGGCATATCACTTTGTACCGAAGACAGCTTTGCTTAGGAAAACACCTGTCCAATTTACAGGCACAGGACAGATGAGCCGTCCAGCCAGCTGCAAGTGCTTTCCAAATTTTGTTCGTATGTTTATAGAAATATGTTTTAAAAACATGGAATATATAATTAAGTTAAGATGTAAGCAATGCATTGTGCTAGTCATGTAAGTCTTTCAAATCAGTAAAAACCCTTAATTAGATCAAGTAGTGGTTGTATATTTCATGTAGTTAAATTTATGTATATATTTATTATATATATTAATTAAAATATTTATCCTAAAATATATACTCAGCTTAACTATCTCAAATACACTTAGCTCCAACTTATATCAATCAAATGCTTTAAAGTATTTCTGATGTAGTTTTTCCTAATTTTCTAACTGCTAGAATAGGGTATGAAAAGTTCGAAAAGACGACAAGAACATTTTCCATCGTTTCTGATTTTTTTCTGCTACGTACTATGCATATTTTCATGGTGTTGTCTCAGAGCTGGGGCTCTATGCTGAGGTTTTCATAGACAAGTGAGCCTGGACTGCCTTGGCTAAGTGAATGCAATTAAAATTGACGTTAATCTGCTGGAATTCTGATGTTTTGTCATGTTTGCGCGCTAAAGATGTTATTTTGTTTTGACATGCTCTCGGCCTGGCTGCCTTGTAACCAGCAGCCTGCCAGAGTGCCAGAGTGCCAGCCAGGCAACCAGCACTCCAGGACAGGGCCAAGTAAACAGAAATACATTGTAAGCGCAGTCAGCAACAAGGAGCTGGAGTCAGGGCCAGAGACAGAGTCAGAGTCAGAGCCGGAGCCGGAGTCGAAGTCGTAGCCACTTGGCCACGTTGTTGTCGTGTACATGTAGATCAATCTATCTAACTAACGCGTTTGGTGTTTGCCTGCCTCATGCTTGTTATTTAAATTGTTATATTATTTGTGGCTGGCCTAAGCCTGAGAACATGGGAACCAAGCAGCCAGTGTCTCGGGCTTCCTGGCGTCTTGACTTGTAATGGCTTAACTTTAATCGAATTGTCTGGGGAACGATGGCGATGCTGGGACAAGTCGCCTTTGCCATCAATGTTAATGATTGCATTTTAAATCGGTTAATAAATGCATTTGAATTTCTTTTGTTTCGCATTTAAGCTTTTGCACTTCGATAAATGATGAATGGTGATTAGACTAAGCCACAACACAACTTTAATAAATCGTTTCCATTTCTTTCATTTATTTTGTACTCTTATATAACTTTAAATTAATTCTCTTTTAACTAGATACATGAATGCCGATACGTGTGTGTATTCATTTCAAATTGTAACCATGTTTGGGCCACCCTCAAACTGCCACACACTTTATGCTAGTGGCTGGGCTATAAATCTTGAGCTACTATCTTTGGCTCTATCCACACTTATAGCTATTATTACTGAAGCATTAAGACACCCAAATGGCCTGCTTTGTTGTCTGCACAGATCCTGATCCAGATGCCAGCCATAACTGCCATTAACATTGGCACTTAATTTACTTTTAGCCAAAACCAAAACAAACACATAAATGACGCAGCCAGCCAGCGTTCAGCTATCTCATTATATTTGGTCAACAATGTGCGAGAGCCACAAAAAAAAAAGAAAAAAACGCACACATACAAAAAAATTCAACAACAATTAAAACCATTTTCAAACAAACAAACAGCTCGACGTGCCCGCTGTACATTGTCCACTGTCCACTGTCTACAGTCCTCTGTCCTCTGTCCACTGTCCACTGTCCTCGGTTCAGCGTCCAGCCTTCTGTGCTTATTTATTGGAGTCTTGCACATTGTTTGCGCTGCCAAAAATGCTGTGTGGCAGAGGAGGGGAGCCAAAGTAAACTAAGGCAAAAGGCCAAGAAAAAGATAGACACATAGATAGAAAAGAAAGTGGCTCGCTGTGTGTATGTATGTGTGTGTGTGTGTGTGTGTGTGTGTGTGTGTGTGTGAATGTGGCGTATATTTTAACAATTTTCAATTTAAGCTTTTGTTGTGCAGTTCGCGCGCAAACAATAAAATCAAAAAGCCAGAAGGAACAAAATAAAACAACTACATCGCCTGGAATGTTGCCCCTGGACAACAAAGAGAACAACTAAATTTAAGTGCCCTCATCTTATCTGCCCCTTGAACGCATAATCCTGGTGGTCCTTTTTAGAATCAATAAAAGAATTTCGAGCGCATAGCATAAAAGCAACAACGATTTACTCAACAGCTCTGCTCCTTGATCGACCATAAATGGACTTTTAGCTTAATTTGATCATTGGCAACCTTTTGTATAATTTTCACAACATTTTCTTTCAATTTGAAATGCATAACAATTCAATTTGAAGATAGTTGCTGTGGCATACAACTCGACGAGTCTCGACTAAATGTGTCGCCTCATAAATTTGTCTAATCTCACGGCGGGGTGGCGCATGCTCCACGTGCTCCACTGCGCAGGCGTGAATGCGATCGGTGCACACCCTTTCCACCTTTCCCCTTTCCTCTTTTCAACCTTTCCCCCCTTCACCGGCGGGAAGCGTTGATTATGCAATTGTTTTTGGAAACCCAAAAATAAAAACCTCATATTTTCTCCAACAGTGCTTTTGTGTTTGTGTCTCTGACAGTTTTCTGTAAATGGGTGAAGGGGAGGGAAGGGGGGATTGATTTCCGGCATAATCGTCGCCCTCGTCACCCTCCTCGCCTTCCTCGTTGCGCTTCGTCGCTGTCGCCAGGCGCTAATGAGCTGCAGCATTCAGTTGCGTTCAGTTGTTTTTGTTTAGTATCTGACAGATACTTTCGTGCTGCATGCCCGCCATGATTAGAATGTTTGTTCTGCTTGAATGCTGGTGCAGTTATTCAAAAAAATAAATGTTTATATTTGCTTCCGTCGGCCACTGCCACTTGAAGAGAGTAAAGAGTGGGTTTTTTCGAAGCTCGTTGAATAAAATTGTAATTTTTAATTAAAGCCACTTAATATTTGTTGTTTCTAAACATTGCCCATCAATGGGCATTTAACTGTGGCACAGGGCGTGAAATTGCTTAATTTCCTGTTCCCGCTCTTATATTGCTGTCAATTTCTTACAAAAAATAATAATCACATTGAAAAGAATAAATTTTATTTGAAATTGCTGAAACAAAATAAATAACACTTCAAATGGAAAAGCCAATTTATTTTTTAAAATGAAATTTAAAAGACAACCAAATTTACCGTTAAATAAAGCTTGGAATAAAGAAATAATCATTTAGAAAAATTAAATTAGAATAAAAAACAGAAAAGTGGATGAAAAATGGTAAACCAGAGCTCTAACAATATAAAACCGTCTAACCCCAGACTGTACTTATCTTTTATACATTTAGATAGATATGAGTGTGTGCTCCTTCCCCCTCTGAAGTTGCATGCTCGACAGCCTTGCTGTCACTTTGTTAGACACAATCATACATTTGCATACTAAATAGCCCAGTGTCAGATCAAAACAACCAGCCGATACATCAACTGTGGCACGATGTCTTTCACAGGCAGCTACCTCTCAAACAAAACTTGACTGCACTTTATCTATTTGTCAGCTTGTTAACAGAGAGAGAGAGAGAGAGAGAGAGAGGGAGAGAGCGAGTGAGAGGGCCGACTGAACTGTCTGCCATTTCCCAGGCCATTGAGGCATAAAAGTTGACATTTGTTTTGGGCACAGGAAACCAAGTCTTGACAGAACGCCAGGTATTTTTAATAACATACCCAAATGTGGCGCCCCCTCTCTTTGACTTGTCTGCTGTTTTCGGATATAATTAATCGTGTCGAAAAGCGTCCGAGCTTAAGTCATCATAATGGCTTCATCAGACTCTCGTGAACGAACCTTCATCTGTCAGCGAGGCGGCCTAACTTGTCGCTAGCTGGATTGCTGGATTGCTGGCTCCTAGAAAAGAGGCCCCCAACTTGCCAGCGACTGGAGTGCATTGCGCTCATAAATTACAATTTATTATGACATCATTTTTTACGGATTACCAAACAGCAATGCACTCGCTGATGCCACATGTGCATGTCGATTTGAGGACTTTTTCAACGTTTCTCCCTGCCTTCGCTGCATGCTGCATGCGGCATGCTGCATAAATTTTCATAGCCTGTATTACGAGTATTTTTCGTATGGGGCCCGCGCATTGAATTGTCAGCGCCTCTACCTAGTCATAATTTAGTGCGCTTATTCGTTTGCCATTGCCGTTGCCGTTGACGTTGCCGTTGCCATTGGTTGACTTCATCTTCGATTTCTACCCTCATCCTCTTCTGGTAGCTTTACTGTGCAACACACTGTGCCGCCCGGCCTGTCAGCACTTCCGAGCTGCTATTTTATGCCTTGTATATCAGAAATACATATCACATCTATGTGGTATAATAATATTGGGTTTTGCCAATGCCCTTGCAACTGCCACTGCCACTGCCTCTGTCTCTCTGTTACAGCTCTGATTGTCATTTTCCTTTGAACTTGAAGGCCTTTCCGCTGGCAGCCGTGCGTACGTTTTGTCTATACTTTTAATATCATAAGGCAATGATTTATTATAGGCTATTTAGCATGCGTGGAAAGGCGAGTTTACATTACGTTGGTTTCGCCCATTTCTCATGTTGTTTCCCGGTTGCATTCAACGCACGAAGATTGAGCTGTAATGGAGCATATTTAGAGAAGTTTCCAACCTGATTTTATGTTACTAAATAAATGAGCAAAAAGTTAATTATTTAAATTGTTTGGCTATTCACCCTCTGACTGGTCCTTAATTATGCAATCGAATTGTTCAGACAATGACCTCTTAGCTGCTTTTATTGCCTGCTTCTTGGCAGCATCAAAAATCACATTCTATGATCTTGGCACTCTGTTGCCTATTAGCCTTTGAGTTGGGAGACCTTAAGAAATGAATTAAAATGTGTCTCTGTCGCACTAAAATGATGCCAAGGCGCAGATTACCAAATGTGGCACACTCGCAATGTAGTTTAAAATAACTCATTACGCAATGGCAGGAAAACAACTTTATTACACTTAAAAACATTAAAAAGTCATTTAGAACAAGCATAAAAAAAGCAAAGCGAAAATCCAAAAAGAAAAAAAAAACAAAAAAGCAAAGCAGATGAAGACCCTAAAGATACACTAAGTACTTGAAGTGCGCGGCAATTAACAAATGTCAAATTGAGATAAGAGAGAGAATCATGTTGCCGCTGCTGCTGCTGCTTCTGCTGCTGCTGCTGCTTCTGCCACACATCAAGGCTGAAGGGGGCAGCAGGCAGTTTGCAGGGAATGGTCAGTCAGCTTTATGGGTCGATTAAGTTGTAGCGATAACAGTTTAATTTATAATGAAATAGCTAAATAGTAGACCTACAGCAAGGATACAGATACGAGTTTAACTATGGCCCAGAACATGTCGCAGCATTTAGAGAACAATCTCAGGACATGCATAAATCTCGAGCTGCGATTGAGTTTGAGTCTGAGCATTTTTCATAGAATCACATAAAATGCATTTTTATGGAGTCTGGTGTGGTAAGGAAAAACAAAAACCTGAAACAATTGGCTGAGAGACCAAACCGAAACCCAAACGCAGAGCAAACCTGAAGATTGTGGTCATTGATTGGGTGCCACACGTAGATTCTAATTTTATAACGAAAGATAAATACTGAGTTACGTTTGAATAGTCTTTGGTTTCCATAAATTTTCACTTGCCTCGCTTGTTGAATGATCTGAAAAGGAGACCCACTGTGTTGCACCTTTTGATACCTTTTTGTTTTTGTTCTTGTTGCTCTTATGTGCATTGTCAGCGTTTTTGATTACAATAAAAATCAAAATAAGTTGTAGTCCATTGGCGACAAACTGACTGCAACCTACTGGGAGTGGAAATGATCGTTTTCCATGGAAAACACAGCCTCCATCACATTTGAACATATGAACCACAGTTAGGCAATTGTCAGGCAATATCTTTATGTTTGCCGCAGCGCGTTTTGTTTTGATTGGGAAAATGCAGTTTTCAGTTTATCGTTAAATTCTTAATTTACGCATGCGAGTCAATGATTTATTTATTGTCCAACAATTATATTTCTGTTTATTCAACATTATCAAATTACGGCATAAATAAAGGCTGCAATTAAATGCAGTATTAAATGCATCAGCTATACAAAATGATTGTTTTCATACAATGCAATTAAACATATATAAACATCAGAGTTGTCTGAGCAAAGAATTTAATTATGTTTAAGGGTTGCTCGAGTTGTTTTAATTGATTAACATTTCAGTTAGTTGTGGTAGAGTTCTGTTCGTGCCAGACTGAAAATGCATTCCAAGCAGTTCTTCTGTCTGCTCATATATCATTTGGCTAAATCTAAAGCAAACAAACGAGAAACAATTTGCGGGATAGTTAAGTCTACCGCAAAATAAGTCTCAGCTTAAAGATATGTCAGAATGCATAAGAGCAATAATCAGAGTCGGTCTAAACAGATACATCCAGAAAAAATGTAATTCTTATAAGTTATAACCGTGTTGTATCCTACTGATGATAGCCTAGGCTACAATTAAAGATGAACCTTCCACAAACTGGGGAAAATAGGCTGGCCCTGACTTGGTATGCTTCGCTTAAAAATTGTGTGCGAAAATGCGAAAAAGTTGCAGATGCGTATTAAATGATAAGCTGCAGACCAAAACACGCGCCTCACCAATCACCCAGACAAAGTTGTGGCATATAATTGCGAGTTGCCAGCGTTTTGCTACGATTTAAAAATGTGCGCAGCAGCTAGAAATTAATACACGTGCAAATTTTGCGCCAGAAGCCGTAATTATTTTCCCATTTGATTTATGCTTTCAAGTTGGGGGAGACACGAAACGAGAAAGACGCTTCTGCAATATCAAAATATAGCCAGATCCGAGCAGAACAGAGCCAAGCAGAGCAGAGCCAAGCAGAACAGAGCCAAGCAGAGCAGAGGGAACACATTTCCGAATCACTGCCCAAATGAGTTGAGCTAAGTTGGACTGCGAATTCCAAAAGCTGTATCTTTATCTGCATTTGTAGATGTGGCTGTGGCTGTTGCTGTTGCTGTTTCTGAGACCAGTGAAGCGTATGTGTGGCGCTGTGGCTGCTAGCCGCCGGTCAGAAAAATTACCACACGTTGCCACACTTTGAAACTGAAGCCTAGATGTGTGTGTTGGCTTCCTTTAGCTGTTGCCAGCTTGCCCTGCGTGAGAAACACACCTGCCCCAGACACACACTCGACCTGTACCTGTATCTTGAAGTTGCGTTACTTTCTGTGTGTGCGGCTTGCCTTTGGGCTCTGTTTGCACACGCATCGCTGCCACTGCCTCTGCCTCTGCCTCAGTCGAGGATGTGCGTCCCTGCGTCTCTCTCTCCTGCTCCTTGTCCCTCTTTATAATCTGCTCTGCCCACTTTTATGCTACCCTGCACTTTTGTCCCTGACTTGTGTACCGCAACGAGTTATACACTGTGAAAATAAAATACTGCATCGCATCACATGACTTGGCTAATGCCACTTGACACCTATTTTAAGCAGGATAACGCTCAAATCACCGTTGAGCTTAAATACGAACTTCACTTTAAGCAGGCGCTTGACCTACGTCACTGATTCTCATTCAATTAAATGCAATTAAGTCGCATTTGAAATCCTTATTTAGGCCTAGTTGCCTATCAACTCAAGCATTTATTTAACTTTTATTTTTACTTACAATTTACAACTAGTGTTAGAATGCAGCACAGAAGAAAACATATTTGTTTATACAGCTACAAAATTATTTGGTTGGTTTTTATTCATTATATACTAATTTATTTAAAAGAAACAGTCCTCTATTTAAAAAAAAATAAATAAATATTACAAATTAAAATTAAAGTTACATATGAGTTCAATATTATAAAATTAAAAGTGAATAATTCAATTAAAATTTCAAATAAATATATTGTCATAGTTCTAAAATACTTATGTAGCATAAATTATATTTATGAAAATAATTTAATGCATAAGATTTAGTATTTGTTTGACAAACTACTTTATTTTAAATAAACTTAATACAAATTCATCATATAACATATGTTATGATCTGTCAATCACTTTTTATATATGCAGTGCGCTTATGGAATTTACTCCCAAGAACCATTAAAAATATTGGTAGTGCGAGGGACCTTACTGAATACATTTTTCCAAAAGTATTAACTAACTTGAAGTGATGGAATTGGGAATCCTTATGGGCAATACAATATATAATTCAAATTGAACTAATAATAAATTCTTAGTATTTGTATTATTATTGTCATGAAGAAAAAGTATAAAATAAATGAATAAAGGATATAATATGTAAAATGGTCCAACATTTATTGCAAGGACTTGGAAATTCCAGAATCGTTGATCACATTGTAAATCTTGGTCATATGAATATTATTAGTTTTCCACACATCGATCTGCGCTTTAAAAATATTTCTAAACGGATTTAATAGCGACATGGCTTCAGTTCTTGCTGCGCTGACTTCGGATTATATCTTGATAATTTGCATAGCAAACACCGGAAAAGTGCAATCAGAAACAGATGTATATTTGCACAGGAGTCTCTTGAGAGATCCTGGAATGTCCACACATCCGCTGCAAGTTGTTGTTGTTGCTTTGCTCATTTAATTTCTCGCGCATTATTTATGCAAAATGATCAGTGAGATTGCCTAAGACAAAACAGTTGTTGGCTTAACTTAACGATCATGGATCAGCCAGACAGCCAGGCAGCTACAGGGAAAGCCAACAGATTTGCTTATGCATTGAAAATTGAAAAAATAGCAGGCAGCCAGGCAAACTTAAAGGCATGCCAAAAATAGCCAAGGCAAAAAAAAAAAAAAGAAGAAGAGAGGAGAAATACTGACAGGCAGCAAATATAATCTATGAGATACGCATATCGCATTTGAGTTATCTGAACAGCAGAGCAAAAAACAAATTATGTGTCAGACAGCCGGCAACCGGCAACCGGCAACCGGCAACTTGCAACTGCAACTGCAACTTGATATGCCAGCCGTGGTCTGCTGGCCATCGGCTTGGTCTTCATCGTGATAAATGCCGCGTGATAAATGCGTGTCGCAGCCAAGCACAGACAATGCGGAGACATATGTTTGCATAAGGCATTTGTGTTGCATGCGGATCGATGGACGGAAGGATCATGCCTCATCATGGCGTAGCCAAGCAGCCATCTAGTGGACATGGACACATGTAAGATATTGAAGTGTGCACAGGCAGCTAGAAATGGAAGTTGGAGTGCAGTTGGCGTGATCAGTCGCAAGCTGGCAAGTCTAATCATTTGCTGGCTGTCTGTGGTCGGGCCTGGTCTATAGCAAATCTATCTCAAAGATTGATTATAATCGGTAGTCAAGTGTCCAGGCTTGAGGCTGCTGCCGGCTATTTCTGACCCAAGACCAGGCAAATTATAATTTATGAAGTCTACAGTATCAACTTGCACTTTGCGTGCTGCTCAGGTTGGTCAGTCGTTGGATTTTGTAAATGTATCTCACCGATAAGCAGAGATTTTTGTTTTGTTTTGTTTTTGGAGTTATGCCACATGCTGGCTTCACATGGCACTGCATCATCAACAATTTCATATTTTGACAGCACGTTAACGTCATTTATTAATTGAATCCAATGTTAATATGCCCCAAAGACATTCTCCAGCTTTTGTTTTCGTGCCCACCTCTACCTCCAGCGTGGAGGTAATTATACCTCCCTGTGGATATCTCAAGTTTTCGTTGGAAAACAATCTTCGACTGGCGCCTGGGTTTTCCATTTCATTGGAAATTACCCAGGGCTCGAATTTAATTTGTAGGGTTACCAAATGCTATAGTGGTAGAGTGGGCATGTTGTGCAGTTAATCGTTTCGAAATCTGAATTTCCATTTTTCTACAGAGAGTATCTTCAATTTCACACTGAAATTATCAGGTGTAGGCTTAGTTCTCTCCGAGTTTCTACTCTGGGCTCCATTCTATGATATGAGTCACAGTTCAGCGGAAATGAAAAGTGTGGGTTGGGTGTGTGTGTGTGTGTCTTATGGGCGATATGGGCGGAACTCTTAAAAAGAAAGTGAACCATTCGAGCTGCCAAAGATGAGTTAACTATCTAGAACTATGCTATCTCGAATGCTCGCATATGTAAAAGGTGTTTCTATTTAGATGGAAAGTTGGATCGATTTCAAACGGCCGAGTGTGTTTTTTGTGTAACTATAAAATAACTTTGTTAGAAGGGACTTGCAATAGGAATTGAGTAATGACCTCAGCTCGTGGATATAAATATAAAAATCAGCTATCAACTTACAGTTTAATGTGTTGCATAATCATTGAATTTGCTTTAATCTTATACGTGCTATTTAATATGAACAAAAGAAACAATATATTAGCGATGGATTGAATGTATCGAGGAATCGTAGAAAAGGCTTTCGAAAGGGGAGAACAGATTTATTTTATTTATTTTCTGCAAATTTAAAAAAAAAAATTGTAAAGTCGTTAAAAATAAGTAAAATAAACTTCAATTATTTGCGTCTTTTTTATTCTTATGTAAAGCGTATTATAATTTTGTCGTGACATGTGCAGCATAAGATTTATTTGTCCTTGATCCATGATAACTTCCTTAGTCTTAAAACTCCGAAAATGGAGCCAATCGGATTGGACCAATCGGTTTTAAGATTTGTTCCGGTATTCAACACTTTTTTGTAAGATATATCCAGATCAAACTCAGGTTGTTCATGTCGTATATCATATATTATATATTTTTATGTATAATTTATATTTTGTAGAGAAAATAAATGTTGTTAGTCTGAAATCAAAATTGTCTCAGCGATTTTACATGTTACGTCTTCGGCTGCTTTTGATGTCGACTTGTCACACTTCCTTAAAGTATTTACAGCTTTCAGAGCTTAAAATGCACAAAGCTGAAAGCAATGCGACTTACCTTTGAAGGCTGCTGAGATCTCAGAAATGCCACAAATTCGATGACGCCGTCAGTTCCCAGTCTGCGATGCATTAGCAAAGCTCAGACAGAAAAGGTAGACGAAAGGGGAGAGAGAGAAATATGACAAGTCAGCAAACGGTCACTTACCTATAAACAATTGAAACAGAGACAGAGACAGAGAGAGAGCGAGAGAGAGAGAGAGAGAGAGAGAGAGAGTTGTGTGAATGTGTTTACAGACAAATGTACATACGTATGCATGTATGTATGCATGCATGGGCAAGTTTGCGGGTATTTACTTACTGTTCATGGCATCGATTTAAACTTAACCTATGACGTTGGTAAATGGAGGGGGTTGGCAGTAGGCAAGGCAATACGCAGTCGGCGTCGCAGTCGAAGACGGAGTTCCATTGTGTTGTTCTCTTTGCGTTGGTCCATTGTGTGCTGACTTCCGCTGCTGCTTTTTGTTGTTGTCGTCTTCGTCTTCGTCTCGTTGCATTTAACGCTCATTTTTTGATTCATTATTTATTGTGATTTCGCTCTAAAAACGAGTAGCATCAGGAGACGACTTTAAACTAGAGGTGAATACAAAAAAAAGTGTGAAGCATAAATGAAAGAAACATAAGAATAAGAAGAAGCAGAAGTAATGCTCAACAATGGGACAAAGAGACTCCTTTCCGGTTGCTGGTTGGATCGTTGGCTCGTTTGGCCGGGCAATGGAATTCATTCCATTCGACGCTGCAGTCAGCATTCTTAGTGGCCTTTGCACATTTTGGAATATGATTAATTGCAAGTCAATTGATATTTTATTGGGTTGAAGACAATGGGATTGGGAACGCCGTAGGAAATGGGCCCGAGCAATTGCGGAAGTTGCATTTGCCACCGGAACTGTCTCTGTCTAGGATGGCAACTGGCAACTGGCAACTGGTCTTCTTCAAATGTTTGGCTAAATGCCCTGACAAATGGGCCTGGAGAAAAGTCGACAGCTGAGCTGTGTTCAAAGCAGCCGTCCGATGACTTTGTCGCGTCGAGCAAACAATTTTGATGAGATTTTCTCGTTTTCTCATTTTCCACTTACCATTTAGCATTGAGCATTTTCCATTTGTTGGCCTCAACCCGTTGCAACTAACAAGTTTCTTGTTAAGACAACGGCTCTAATAAAGCAACAATGCGGCAACGGCTCACGGCGCATGCGCAGCCAGCTGCAATGTTTTTCTATACCCTGTAGACATCTGAGGCCAAAGGGTTTATCAATCTAACAGATATGTGTGAAAAGCCTGCTTACGAATACATGTGAAAAATCGCGTTGAAATGCCTAAATTCTGTGTCCTCTTTCTACTGACACGCTTTGCACAATTCTGTTTGTGTCATCTGTAAATCTTCTTTAATTATTCTTTGGATTAATCATATCGAGGACTATGAATGATTAACTAGTTTTTTAGTTGTGCACAAATTTGCATTTAATTATATCCAGAAATGTTCAAATTTATATATTTTATTTTATTTATTATATTTTTTAATTAAGTTACAAATATTAATGTTAATTTTCAATTTTAATTTAAATACAAACATTTAAAAGCATTAAATAAATACAAAATAAATCATTATATATTTGCAATGTTTTCTTTAATGTATTCTATATATTACCCCGCTTTTAATTACATTCATTTAATTCATAAATTTAATACATATTTATTTATTTTTTAGAACCGTTTTTATGTTGTGTAAGCAAATTGTAAGTTTTGATATATATAATATATATAAATATATAATTATAACATTTAATTTGTCACTTTAGTTTTAATTTTAAATTTAAATTTAATTTTAGTAGTTATTATTTATTTTGATACCATTTTTATTGAATTCACTATTTTTAGTTCACATTTAATAAATAAATTAAGATATATTGTCTCTTAGCAACACACACAATTAAACAATCATCAGTTGAGACAACTCAAATTAATTTCTCTCTGCAGGGTATCTCATAGCTGGGCATGCTGCGAATTGGAATGGATGGCTGGTCGCTCTAAGCGTTCCCATAAGTTACCTCGCCCTTCGCTTTTGTTTGTCCAAAGTGCGTCGTTGTTGTTTGTGTTGTGTTAGTTGTTACTTGTTGTTGGCTGTTGGTTGTTGGTTGTTGTTGTTGTTGGCTTTGAGCTGTTGGCTTGGCTGCATTTCGAGTCTTTCGCCGGGCATTATTTGCATTTGTGCTTTGTTGAATGCAACGGTAGTTGCCGTGCCGTGCCGTGTTGTGTTTTGTTGTGTTTTACCTAATTACACACGGCTCCCCAAATCTGTCTAATTGTTTAAGTGCTTTTAGCATTTTACTAAACAATTTCCATACGCAGCGAGAACAAACATTTCCAGTTATTGTTTAGATGCGATTACCCATTTTGGTGTTGCCACAAAAATCAGCGTCAAATGCCGTCAAAATTTATTGCCAAGAAATTCTCACACATTGTCGCAAATTGAAAGTTGCGTCAAACTCAACTTTGCTTCACTTGCTATTACCACTCTCTGTGTGTGTGTTGTGTGTGTGTGTGTTTGTGTAACGTGAGACCCCAAAAAGCTTTCCACACACCTGCTGCTGCAGCTATTTGTGGTTTTAGATTTAGATCAAGTGCTGACGGAACGGAATTGTGTTGCATTTGTGGCTTTAGTTTTTGGTTTTTTTCTCTTAATTTTTCCATGTTTTTTTGTGTTTTTTTTTTTTTTTGTATGCACTACGGAAATTGTGCAAAGTTTTATGTAGCGAGCTGTAATTAGTTATGAGTCAGTTGCTTCCCATGTGGCAAGTGGCAAGCGGCAAGTGGCAACCTGCTGTCGCCATCAAAACATAATCGCTGCAACCTTTTTACCAATCCGTTTCGGCATACTTTGTGGTGCAACATTTCTCTAAGAATTCTACTGCTGACTCCGGCTAGGTCAGAAAACTTTCTAAAACAAAAATTCCAAATAATTTAAGCTGTCAAAAATAAAATAAAATGTTGATAATTTTAGGTTTTGGGTTGCTTTTCATTTCAAAGGCACGGAATCGAATATAAATTGCTATTGATTTGAGTCTAATATGTAAATATTTTATAAATATCTTATTTTGTGGTTCATAAATAATTTATTTAATAACAAGTGCTCTCGTTTCATGTTTATAATAATACTTGAAGTTTTAAGAGTTATTACGATTATAATTTTAATACCCTGAGTCGAATCTTAATATATAAATTAGTCGCATGGTATATTTATAGAGTCGTCCATAAATTCGTATCAATAAGTCTAATAACTAAATATTATTTTTTATTATTTCTCTTATTTTGTAATTTTTTCTTGATAACAAGTACTCCCAGTTAATGTATAGGAAAAGTCAATTTAATTTGATTGTATATATAAATTAGCCACATTGGTTAACTTACTAAAAATCGTCTATAAATTCGTTTCAATAAGTCAAATGTGTAAATATTTTAAAATATATATTTTGTTAACTGATTTTGCGTCCAACAACAATTATTTATTTAGTAAGAATATAACTTTTAAGATCTGATTTTTTTCAAACGATAAGTCACATAAATTAACTATGAGATCTTGTACAATTTAGTTTAACCAGAACTAATTTTGTTTTTACTAGGACAAACCTTAGTAGCTCTTATATGTTGTTATATTTGCCTACTTTACTAGTCTCTTTAATTTAAATATAAACTATTTGTGAGTGGATCCCTTTCCGAATATTTTCAAATTTGTGGACTTTTAAGTAAACCAAACCAAAATTGAATACTTTTCATTCTCATTCTCATTGCGATAAGATCGTCGAAATCCAAAATGAAAGCAATGATTTATTTGCAGTTAGATTTATGAGCTGCTGCAATGATTTAATTCCAGTTGAAAGTGCTCTTGGCTTGGATACTTTTGTCATGGTTATTTCATTTATTGACGTTTGAATTTCTTTGGCCATTTGTGAAATAAATTACCAGCCATTTTTGTAGGTAACCACAAAGTTGACAACGATTGCAGACGGCACTCAAAAATAATTATTGGTAACAAGCCAAATAAAAGAGTCAACAACAACAACAAGCCGTACAGATTTACAGTTGTCGACACACACACACGCACACACACTCAGGCACACAGACGAATAATGTTTTGCATACTTTTTACAAGAATTTCGAGATGGAAAATATATGCAAGTTATGCAACTGGCAAATGTCAGCAACAAAGACCACCCGCCCCACCCCCTTTCCACCTCTTCCCTTAAAAAAAAAGAGAGAGTCAGAAGTGGAGTGCTCCGCATTCGACAAAGTTATGGCCATTTACAGTTGATTTTCTTGTTGTCATAGTTTTTGTGCGTGTGTGCGAATGTGTGTGTGTGTGTGTGAGAGTGTGTTTGTAAATAGTTGAACAGTCTGCATATTTTGTTGCTCTTCTTTTTGTTATCTGCTAGTATCTTTCTTTCGTGGTATGTGCACACAGCTTCGCCCGGGGCTATAACTCAGAAATGCATCGAACAGCGAGCAGCGAGCAGATAAATAGACAGCCTTGTCCCAAGTATCAAGTGACACTTTAAATAACTATCTAGCTAAATGTCATATGCGTATGTATGTGTGTGTGTGTGTGTGTGTGTGTGTGTGTGTGTGTGTGTATGTGTATGTGTGTGTGTGTGTGTATGTGTGTGTTATGCCGAAAAAAAGGTTTGCAGCACTTGAAATAATTTTAACACTTTAAAGCCGCTGAGTTTGAAGTTGTTTTCGATTACAACTTGGAAAATGTGGCATATGTGGCAACGATTTGAATTGCGTCAAGTGAAGTGTCCTGTTCAAAAAGATATTCATTTCAGTTAGTGAGAATTCTCGCTTTAAGTGTCGCATTTAAATCAATGTTGTGTTTTAATGAGACACAAGTTGATTGACATTTTTACAGTTTTCCTTTCAATTTGCTAAATAAAAAGCAGATTCAAATAATTTGGTTACTTTGGCGCTTTTTATGGTTTTGGCCGCAACACTCCATTCCACGTGTTTATGTTGATGGCAGCCCGGCCTCAACTAAGCCTCGTCGTCGTGCTGCAATTGCATTAGCGAAGCGGCGGAGAGCCAGAAACGCGCTCAGATAAATGAGTGAGTTGGTTTGAGTGGTTTTTGAGGCGGAGGAGTCGGCTGCTCTCAAAACCAGTTTGCTCTCAGCTGCGTTATCTGTGCACCACTTTCTGCTCTGCTCGCGCTCTCTTGCTCTCTTTCTTTGTCTCTCTCTCTGCAACCACAATGCAAGGCCGCGCTTTGTGGTGTTTATCTACGGCTGCCTGCAGCTGTGTCGTCGGCAGCTGAAAACACTCGGACCGAGGTGTCGTCAGTGCGCTGCTCGCTCAGGAAAATCAGTGTAGTTCGTCGCTTCGTCGTGTTCGGTTGTTTATTAGCCTAGCACCGACTGTCTCTGTTAGTTTGGCCCAAACTTGCCACAAATGAAAAGAACGTAAACCCAAACGCCGTGTGACAACAACTTGAAGCGTGCAGCAAAGCGAGCCACTGGATTATCGCGCACGATTTTCAAAAACACACATCTACAACAAAAAATAATACACACAAACATCACACAACAAAAAATAAATATTTTTTATTTAAAAAATAAAAAACACACACAAAACCCATACAAAAGTTATGAATTGGCTAAATAAATATCATTGGCTGCATGTGAAATTTTGAGTTTATCACAAAAATATTAAAAGTGCAGTGCATCTGGCTAAAAACCAAACAAAGTTCAAATTGGCTGAAAACATCCAAAACAAATTTATTTTTGTTTTTATCATTTTCGAAATCGTGCTGCAAACTTCAACAAATGGTTGCTGCGCACAATCCAAAGATTAAAAGGTAAGTTTTACTAACAAATTGTTAAGTGTTGTGAAAATATGAATCTGAAATCAAATTAAAGTCATTCATCATTCACTGCGACATAAACAAAATTTCAAAATTATAGTAAAAAGTAGATTAATTTATTCAAATTAATAAGTCTGAATTTTTAAACTTAAACAATTTTTAATAGTCAGAAAATCTACAGAAAAATTAAGATATCAATATAGAATATAAAATTAAATTAAAATTAAATTAAATTTGAAAAATAAAATGTTTAGAAAAAAAATATATTTGACTTATAAATTATAAACAAGATAAATCGATAAGCAAGGAATTTAAAACCATTGAACATATAAGAAAATATATAAAAATAAATAATTCAATACAGTGAGAGAGTCTAGAAAAATAATTAAGAAAAGACAAATACAAATTACATAAATAAAAAGAAAATGTAAGAAAATAAGAAAATAAATGATATAAATAAAAAGAAAATGTGTAACAAAAAATCGTTAAAATTCGAGAAAACAAATTAAGAAAATTAAAAATATAAATGATATAAATAAAGAGAAACCGTAAAAATAAATTGTTAAAAATAGTGAAAAGTATATAAATAAATAGAGAATTTCGTAGAAATATGTATCTTAAAATTGAATTTAAACTCTTAAAAATAGTTTCGAATATAGCTAACAAACAGTTTTTCCATTTCTATTTTCTCACCCACAGCAACATGGAAAACTAGAGACCAGCCACACACAAACAAACACACACACACACACACACACACATACACAAACACACCCATAAGGGCGATATTAACCACAAATCGAGAAAAACAACGCAAGACAACAGAAGAAAAAGCAATTGGAAAATGCAGAAACTAAAAGAAAAGTTGATCTGCAACTGGGTGGGGAGCATCTGCATCGTTCTCATCGCCAGCTGGGCTAGTCAAACAGAGGCTTTGGCCAACTGCCCGCCCGGCTGCCAGTGCGATGACAACACTCTGGTGGTGCAGTGTGGCGAGGGGCAGCTGGATGTGTTGCCCATAGCACTGAATCCATCCATCCAACGATTGGTCATCAAGAGCAACAAAATCAAAACGATCGATTCCTCGATACAGTTCTACGCGGAGTTGACTTTCCTCGATTTGTCGCATAATCATCTGATGACGATACCACAGCGCACCTTTGCCTACCAGAAGAAGCTGCAGGAGGTGCATCTGAACCACAACAAGATTGGCCAGATCAGCAACAAGACCTTCATGGGACTCTCCGCTGTGACGGTGTTGAATTTGCGGGGCAATCTAATCTCGGAGCTGCATCAGGGCACCTTTTCGCCGCTGCTCAAGATTGAGGAGCTGAATCTGGGCGAGAATCGCATTGGCTACCTCGATCCAAAGGCATTCGATGGCCTCAAACTGTTGCGTATTTTATATTTGGACGACAATGCGTTGACTTCGGTGCCAGATCCGGTCATCTTTCAGGCCATGCCCAGCGTGGCTGAACTCTACCTGGGCATGAACTCCCTGCTGAGCATTCAGGCTGCCGCCTTTCAGGATCTCAAGGGTCTGACGAGGCTGGAGCTGAAGGGGGCCAGTCTGCAGAACATCTCCCACAACAGTTTCCTTGGCCTCGAGGAGCTGCGCATCTTGGATCTCTCCGACAATCGATTGGCTGAAATTCCCACCGCGGGTCTCAGTCACCTGGTGCGTCTGGAGCAGCTGTCGCTGGGCCAAAATGATTTCGAGCTAATTGGCGAAGGTGCCTTTGTGGGTCTGAAGCAACTCCAGCGACTGGACATCAATGGAGCACTCAAATTGAAGCGCATCATGACCGGTGCCTTTGCAGCCAATGGCAACTTGGAGTCTCTGACTTTGTCCTCGAACAAAATGCTCGTCGAGGTGCAGGAGGGTGCGCTGAGTGGCTTGCCCCACTTGCGGCATGTTGTGCTCAAGGCGAACGCTTTGACTTCCCTGGCCGAGGGTCTGTTCCCCTGGAAGGATCTGACCACGCTGGATCTATCGGAGAATCCTCTGTCCTGCGATTGCCGCGTGATGTGGCTGCGAAATCTGCTGATCGCCAAGAATGCCAGCCAGGATCAGGATCAGTTGACGGATCAGCTGCTCTGTGAGTTTCCCGAACGTTTGCGTGGTGAGCCGCTCAAGCACTTGAATCCCACCCTGATGGGCTGCAGCCACAGCGATCCACGCAAGCAGGCGCTGATCGGTGCGCTCCTCGTGGGATCTGCGGCAACTATAACTGCCTTGGCATTGGTCCTGTTTCGCTGCCGGCACAAGATACGCGAGTATCTGAAGGGTGGCCTGTGGGGCAACTCGGCGCTGGGTCGCAAGGAGCGCGAGTATCAGAAGACCTTCTGTGACGAGGATTACATGTCCCGTCTCCAGCATCATCCCTGCTCCCTCGGCATCCACTCAACCTTCCCCAACACCTACACCGCACCACATCAGACAACTGCTGCGGCTGCGGCTGCTGCTGCTGCACATCATCATTATGGCATGTGTCCAATGCCCATCAACGATTTGAATTCCGGCGACGGTCAGCACAAGTTGCAGCAGCTGCAGGTGCCTGCCATGTCTGCCACACTGTTGCACACTGAGCAGAAGCTGAACAACAACAAGACTCTCGCCGGCAGCATCGATGACAGCGCCAACTTTGTGCTGCACATGAAGACGGCAACAATGAACCGGGATCATCAGCAGCAGCAGCAGCACCAACAGTTGCAACAACAACAGCAACAGTTGCCACATCAGTCGCAGTTGCCACATCCTCAGCAATCGAAGCTGAACCATTATACGAAGCCGCAGTTTCTGGCTGCCACAGCGACTGTGGCTGATTCGTGCTACTCGTACGCTGACGTGCCCCTGGTGCATGCCCCACAACAGCTGCGCATCACACACGAGCACTTCAAGCAGCGCGAACGCGACTTTGACAATGAGAATCCGCTCGGCGAGATGATGGATCCCAATTACATTTACAGCAATGCGCACTATTCGCTGCCCCTGGAGCAGATGGGTCGCAGCAAGACGCCGACGCCGCCGCCACTGCCACCGGCGCTGCCACTGCGTAATGGGTTCTGTGCCACAACGGGCAGGCGCTCCTTGCAACACAGGCCAACGCCAGCGACGAACACCTTGCGGCAATTCACGCACTGATCCTTGGAGCACTATCGCCGCAAGCAGCTGAGCATTTTTGCTTAGTTCCTCGTCGCGTTGTCAACTGTGATGCCAAATTCTGTAAATGCCCCACAACAACAAGAGATGTTAGTAGTAGAGCGCACAAGACACTAAAGCGCTGAGTTTACACGTGACTAATTCCATTCTAGTATCCTTTACAATGTATGAAATTCTTATAGTCTTAATACGATAAACAAATTTCAATTTCAATTCTTGTTGCATTTTTGTAGTATGCCATGAAAAATATTTGAATTTCATCCGATTACACGTGTAAGCTCTGCTTAAGACATAAGTTACTTAAAACACATAAGGAAATCTTTGAAAAACTCTATTGTTCTGTAAATAGCACAAACAAAAAAAAAAAAAAAAAAAAAGAAAAGAAAAGAAAAGAAAGGAAAACTTAATGCGATCTCTAGCACTGACTTACTTACTGTCTTTCTACTACTATTCATTTTTCATTGCGAAATTTGTATTTACTTAGATCGTAAGCCATAAATTGTAAATTAATTTAAAAACTAAACAAAAGAAAAGAAAACAAAACGAAAAACACAACAAAGCACTGAGAGTCACTTGTAAGATTAATTTAAATTATTTAAACAACAAACAATTATTGTTAAAGCATCAAGACCGTATTTGTAAGCAACGACTATGTATTTATTAGTTAGTGAAAAAATTTATGCAAATTTAAGCAAATATCGTAAAAAATATATGCAAAGCGAAACTACTTTGAAAACTGAAAACAACAATTTCACCACTGTCCATTTATTTTTTCCAACGATGAGCTTGCAACTTTCCGCCTAGTTTGCTGTTGCAAGCGTCGAGAGCAGGTGGCAGCTAGATACAACAACAAAAAAAGGGTTGGTATACTTATAATGCAATGCATTGAATTGAAAATTATGCACACACACGATAGTTCCTTCTCTCTCTCTCTCTCTCTCTCTCTCTTTTGCCATCTCACTCTCGCAATTCGAATGTTGCAAGAATGTACTATCTGTTAGATACATGCTTCGCTTGGCGGCACAATGCTGTAAAAGTTCCGTAGCTTGTTACTATTAAATAATAGCGCATTAATTTTACTTTTTCTCGACAGACTTTTAATTAAATTGAAAGTCAAAACTTGCTGCATGCGTACTTTTTTCAATTTGCTTCTCTTTTTTGGAACAGATGAAAAGGGAAAAGTTGCAAGTTGCATGTTTCAAGGGTACTACAATTATTTTTTGCTTACATTTGTGGCATAATTAAAGTAACTTTTGTGAAAGAAAAATTCAATGACATTTTTCTTTTCCTTTTTTTTAAATAAGCTTTTATTTAATTATTTACATCTGGAACTTAATATTCTTTCTTTCGCAAAATGTTATTTTAAAAAAGCAATTCATAATTTACAGTTACAACTAAGAATTCGATTTTGGATTAATCTTGAAGAGTCCATTTTTAAATGAACCCGAATTTTCTAACAAATTTGTCAGATAATATTTAAAAGAAAAAATATGAAAAAGAGCCATAAAATAATTTCGCTTTTCATTTTAATAGTTTGCAGCAGTATACACTCAGCAAAAATGGCCATGAATTTTAGAAAATTGACTTAAAATTAAACATCGAAAACTAAAAAGATTTTCTTGCTTTTAGAAATAATTTCTAAAATGAAGAGAACATATTTTTTAAAACTAAAATGACTTGCCCTAAATCGACATTCTTTATATATTTTTTTTAGAAATATTTTCTATTATTCAGAAATGCATTTCTAAAGAGTAGAAATAGAAACCCTGATTTTTTCTGAAGTTCAGAACTCTCTAGAACTCTCAGAAAACTCTAGTTTAGTCATTTAGTTTAGTTGACTACAAATGGTCTGCAGCAGCTTAGTTGTGCAACATTAAGAAATACTAATCGCACTTATGAATTTTTATTGTAGACTCAAAAGCCCACTTCATTTAGATAGTCAAAGTCACAGAAAATGCTACTGAGAAATGAATGTGAATCCAAAAGAGCAGATTCAGAGATCTTTGATAATCTTCAACAATTTCAAGCAAATCATGCGGCGGTTAAAGTCTGTTACAAATACCCAAAGCCCCAAGCCCATTTATACAATTAAAAAGTCGAGTTAACAAAAAGAAAAAACGAAAAAACGAAAATCGAAAAACCAGAACACAAGTAGAGGCATGTACTATAATAACAATAAATAAATAACAAAGGTAAATAGCGGCGAGGCAAAGCCTCAAATGGCCAACAATAAAAGCGAGCTGAGCTGCGGTGCTTAAAGTAGCATTTCAAGAATCAAGCCAAGTCAATTCGATTCGAATCGAGTCGAGTCGAGTCGGAGTTGAGATGAGTTGAGTTAAGTTGAGTTGAAGTGAGTTGAGTTGAGAATTCATCATCAAATTTCGATTAAAAGGCGCGTGGTGCGGTTGTGTTGCCCTCAAGGGGCCAACGGCCAATGGGCAACTGTGTGGAGTCATTCGCACTATTCAAGCTTCATTAGGAGCTAAAGTAACGAAAACATTTTGATTTCGATCATTACAATTTCCTTTTGCGATGGGAGCAGCCAACAAGCACCCAGCCCCATAAGCAGTCGAGTGAAAGAGCTACCGAGTGAGTCTCAGTTACTGGCCATTCGAACTGCCTGAACTGAGAATTTGGCCTGTGTTTGCATTAAAGGGTTACTGGATCAAGCCGCAAAACCGGCCAACGTAATCATTAATTCCCCAGCCGATGTCTGATGCCCAGCTATAAGCTCGATACACATTGTACAGATTGTTGGCCAGTCTTTGGCTTTTCGGGCCAATTCTGATGCGGCCAGCCAGCAGGCAGTCGTCAGAATAACAACAATAACAAAAAAGTAAAGAAAGAAACTGAAAAAAATAAAACTATGCTCAGGGCAGTAATTATGACGAGCTATGGTCCAAATATTGGAGCCATTGTAATCTGCGTCTGCCTCTGCTTCTGCAGTCGATGTCGATGTTGATGTTGATTGTATGATGACCATGTTGAAAATGCTCATTAAAGGTACTTCAGAAATTAAAGCATTTCACAATTGTGCTTATGGGCAGTTAACGCGCCTCCTTCCTCATAACTCTTGCCTCTTACCCCTTATCTCGTGCCTCTTGCCTTTTGCCTATTTGGCCGCAGCGCTTTCGATTTGACGCGCTATTTATCAGCTGTTGTTATCTATTGGTGGGGCATTATACAAAAGCTTTGGGGGCAATTAAGTTGAGCGTGCCACGATTTGGGGCAAGTTTTGAATAGCTTTGAAGGGGGCGTTTTGACACTGGCGCACTGCTGCAAGACCTCAAAATTACTTTCTGCTTAATATCGATTTTTAGTTTTATTAAAAAAAATGAAGAAATAAATAAAATCCCCAAGGGAAAGTTGTTAGAACAATAACCAATTTGTTCGCGTTGTAGTAGCAGAGTATCGAAAGTTTGCACTGCAGTTCCGACTCGGCTTATATTTCTACAGATAACAGGTAAACCGATCCGGGGCGTGAAAACTCTAAGCCGCAAGAGCAGCGACAAGACGCAGCAGCAGCCTCAGCAGCAGCCTCAGCAGCAGCAGCAGCAGTGGTAACAGCCCATAAAGTGTCCGCTCAAACGACAATTTCCATTTGACAAAATTCTATGGTTGGGTTTTTTGTTACACCTTACAAAGCAATGATCGCAGAGACGACGACGACGACGACGACGACTTTTTGTGGACCCCGTGCGGAGCGCCATGAAATTTCCCAACAATGCTTAGCACTTTGTCCCGCTGAGCGGACCGACCGTGACGCTCTGGCTCAGCTCAGCTCAGCTCAGCTCACGCTGTGCCTGGACTTGGCCCTGGCCCTAGGTCTGGGCCCGAGTCTGTGTCTGGGTTCGGTTTGGGTATCTGTGAAATGTGAAATTGTGTACGCACATTAATTTCTCATCATTGGCACTGAGGAGGTTGCCTGGCCAAAAGCAGCGCCGTCAACCGCTGCGTATTAATGGAAATGTTAAAAGAGATTAGGGGGCAAAGAGATACAAGCAGGCAACACAGTCAGAGATACAATTGCAACTGTTTGTCATTCTAATGCGAATCTGTATGCCTTGCTCATACAAATGCTATTTGCAATGTATTGGGTTGCAGTTGCCAACAACAATAATATTTGGTTTTTGCTTAGGGTTAGGGATAGGGACTGAAAAGTGAAAACGAGCCGTGAGCTACCTGAACTCGGCCCATTATGGTTAAAATTGTTCCTGTGCTGGGAAGTCAGTCAGATTTTCGTAGGTTTGGGATCCGCTTATGGGTTGTGGCAGTGTTTCTCAAGGTTATCAATATTCAATTTTAACTGTGTGCAATTATTTGCGATTTCTTAGTTAATGAGGCATCAAATTTTATTACCAATTAAATATTTAACGAATACAAAATAAATTGTTAACCTACTCTATGTAAACATATATACTCTCTTTCAGTTGAACAGGGAAATTAACTTACAACTTTTTAACAAAAAAGTGAATCTTTTTTTAGTCACTGTATTTGTTTTTTGCATTAATTTCAAATAATAAATTATGTGAACTTAACGGTTCTTTTTTTCCTGAATTTATGTATATATAAATATGTAAATAATAGAAAAAAATACTGTGTGGCACAATATACAAAACCATTTATTTGAATTGCGAAATATATTTATATAATATATACTAAAAATCACTCGAAATCAATGCATTTTTTTTTGTGTAATTCAATGTTTTGCTATTCATATTCACTCCATATTATTTTCGGATTCCGCGAATAATAAAAATTTAATACAATTTAAAATATATTTATTTGTATGTAAGATGATAAAATGATTCCGAACGTTCACATTTTTTTCCATTTCGCGATTCCATTAGGATGTGGCTGTTGAACTGTGATAATGAAACAACGGTTTGGCCGATTTCTGTTTGTCTAATTTTTCTGCAAGCAACCCAAAAATTCAGAAAGAAATTTACAAAATAAAAAGTATTTCCTATTTTGCTTTTAGCATTAAAATACAGTAGATTATTTAAAACGGAAAGGAGTAATTTAAATATAATTGTTATCAATAATAATCAGAATTGATATTGGCTTTCATTGCATCTTTAGAAAATTCTATCAAATTCGCAACATTCGTAAAGTATGTTGAATGTCCAGAATGTTGTTCCATTACATGTAAAATGTAGAGGCAAGATACTTCATTCATCTATTTTTATATTTTCATTTAATAATTCACTTTTAATTGTATATCATTTTAATTGTGTAATATAAATATCTAAAGTTTTTTCAAACATGTTTCTTCCAAATTTTAAACTGTCCGTTTTCAAATTAAGCAAATAAATACAAGTTGATAAAATGCCTTATATATTTTTGGTATACTCCGAGGATGTTCTGCGCTTGCGAATTTTATTAAATTTGTATAACCTTTTAATTTATAAGCATTATATTAACGCATCAGTTATAAAATCTCTACAGTCTTTGACTGAATATATTATAATAATATATGCAATTCAAGCTCTTATGAATCACACTTTACTTCATCACATTAACTCTACACGCAAAGCACATATGAATATTGCTCTTTAAATATTGAAAAAAAAACTGCAGCTGGGTCAAGCTGACTTTTGACCTTTATTAATGCAATGGAACCATTTGGTGTACTCTTCTTCAGTATGTGTGCTCTTATTACACCACACACTTCAAAAATAATTATTAAAAGCTTATATGCGCAATTTCTGACAAAAGAAAAAAATACCAACATTTTTAATGAAATAATTATTATAATTGTTGCCGTAGTTAAATAAGATTTCCGCTTCATTTTTCACACGAGTGCACCAGATATTTTCCCCCACTTTATTGCAACGAGAAAGTCAAAAATATAATTATGACAAAATATAAACGCAGAATAAGCAAAATGTGAATATGTACATGAATGTGTATCTCTCTCTCTCTCTCTCTCTCTCTCTCTCTCTCTCTCTCTCTCTTGCGTATCAAGAACACCCTTACTTTATGCTTATATAAAATGTTTTATTAGCTATATTGCAGATTAGCTGTTTAAAATAAGTTACTTTAACATTTATATATGCAATGTGAACTAAAAACAGTCCACAATTTTCAAAGAAGACATTTTCTTAAACATAATAATTTAAAATTAAATTGACTATAAAATAGTAAGAGCATTCAAGGATCACTCGATTAAGCTAATGAAAAAAACATATACCTAACCTCAATTGTGTTTTAATTACTAAGTCGATTAATTATTATATACCATTATATAGTGACCTATTTTCTATTCATACTTTGTGTAAAGAAAGCATAATGTTTTACTATAATCGAAACTCACTTATATTACAAACGACTTTAATATTTAATTATTTATTTATTTAACGTGAACTGACAATAGTACATAATTTTTGAAGAACGTTTTAAGAACTACAAATTTAAAATAAAATAGTAACATCATTCAAGGATCATTCGATTGATAAGTGAGACGATGGCAAAAATCATACTTCACTTCAGTTGCGTGTTAAATTCTAAGTAGATCAATTATAATATATCTTAACCTTACTGACTTAACTATAATGATTTATTTTCTTAGATGCGAGTGTCCTTACTGAACTTGTTTTTCAATTCTTAACTGTAACGGTAATAGCCAAATCTGCCGCTGGCTATGTGTGCACCAAAAGTTTGACACTGAATTTCCTTACAAGCGGCAAGTGCACTCCGCAATCCGGGCGCCATGTGGAGACCGGGAGCAGATATACAGGTGAGTTAAAGGATAACGGCGCTCTATGCGCAATAATGTTAAATTAAATTGTTTTTCAATTATTTGATCGGTTTTGGTTATATTTATTTTAATTAAAAACAAATACGACCACCTCAGACCATGCCCAATTTTCACGGCAGGACTCAACAACAGCGCTTAATGCACTTTGCTATTAATGTTTTTTTTTTGCTGCTACATTGTTTTCTGGCAACTGCAATTTAAAACGAGAACATCCTTCTTTCGTAAGTCGAAGCTGAAATGACCTTTCGAATACGACCGTTTATAAGAACATTAAATTACTACAACTTGTTTCGAATATTTGGGAATACAAGAATATATCCCACTTCCGATTGCCATATGGATATTATAGTATACCCATCCGAAAATGGATAATATAATGTAATCCATACCGATATGGTATGGTTGACGCACATAGACATACTTGGCCCGTTGTGGTAAATAAATAAATGTACCTAACCAACTTCGGAAAAATGTACAAGCTTAACAGCATACCATATCGTATTTATGAAAAATATTTAAAATAATTATTTATTTATTTTATGCATTTTTTTATAGACGATGGCATGGTTAAATTATTGTATAACCGTCATTGTTCAATTCAAAAATTGCCGAGACATTTTTTAGCGGATGTCATACCCAATTAATTAAGGAAAATATACAAATAAAAAAGAAAAACTGTCATGTTTTAATACGAGTATGTGAAATTATATGACGTCGATAATATTAATGCCCTTTATACATTTTTAATTTACTTAAATTTTCAAATCTAATTGTTAGTTGTTAGGTTAGTACTTATTAATAAGATATTATGCTTATTATTTATATCAAAGTAATATTTTGTAAATAAATAAATAATAATATAATACATTGATTGGCGTATTTTTAAATTGAAAACAAATGAGAATGTTGCAGCCGAATGTGGGCGTGTCCGGTTTCTCTTTTCTTAAAGGGAGATTTGGTACATTTAGCACTAAAATTAGCTGGATGACTGGGGTAGGTGGGATTGTGTGTGACTATGAATTGTATTAGCTTATCTTCGAAGGAGTTTACCAGCAATCTTTCTTTGAAAGGTCGTGGCTTTTAAAGTTGTGCGAATACATAGGGATCTAAATACTAGCCAAGGTTCACCCTAATACCAGTGTTAATGGATGGGAAAAAATCAGGTGAACTCATTACAAAATTGTACTTCAAACTGTGAGCCGAACCAATAAATACTTTATTGCTTTATTTGTAGCCTTGTTAGTTTGACAGTGGCTATGTCGACTTGGCTATTAATGTTGATCAAGAAACTGTCTGCTGTTACATATCCCATGACAAAGTTGTAATACCTTTTGCATATACGAGAATTGGTAAATGGGTTTATTTCTGGCACAAAAGGCAACAAATAAATAAAGAAATTATGGCGGATAATATTTTGTATATTTTGTCGTTCGCAATGGAGCGCCCTGACATCTGGCTCTAGGCTGTTTCCGCTTGAGGATGGGGAAGGGTGTGGATATGATATGTCCGAAACTGTTGTTTTCTATTTGCAGCACATCAACAACGAGGACAGTATTGTATTGTGAACAAGTTTTTAATTGAGTTCCACAATTAAGTTCATTTGTGTTTGGAAAACCGAAAAAATGTGTTGACTTAACATTGAAATATGCGATATTGCGAATATGCAGTAAAAATCAGTAAATATTTAAATTTTGTTTTATGTTTAGTTTAATATATATTTTTTTATTTTACTGAAAATCTATCATTTACAATATAAACTTAAATCACAGGTGTGAAATGTTCTTTGCAGGTGATGTTAAATGAAAAGTTTATTTTTGAAAAATTGGAAATTATCCTTACTTAAATGCAATCTAATGGAAAATGTTCAGTTTGTGAAATAGGAAATGGTAAAGTGCATTTTTATATACATATATGCAGTGTTTTGAGCAACCTGATTTTCAAAGCAAAAAAAAAACAAAATCAATTTAAACATATATATTATTTTCAAAAGTTTATACAAAATTATTAACTAATTTTAGCACGTTTTTTTGGCATCAGCGCGTGTTGCGTGTTGTAAAAATGCAATGTTGTAGGAATATACTTCCACGGGTATTTGCAGAATGTCTGTTAACTAATGCAACTTCATTTGTTTCATTTAAAATTCTCGCACATCAATCGAGATAATTAAATTCCACCAAACTGTACTCAAAGTACAACCGAACTATGAATTTTTCTTGCATTTGCCTTGTTTTGCCACGGCCAGGATTACAAACATTTTATGCCGAAATAAACACTGAAAATATTCATATTCGTTGCCAAAAATGTGCGGTGCCTGCAGCCATTTACCACTGCATTGAGTTGTATTCAATGGATGGGGAAATGGAGGGAACTGTTTATATAACTGCCAGCAAAGGCTGCCTGGCAATATTGAAATTTCGAATACATTGTCAAAAGAGAGCTAAAGAGTTAACGTAGAGGTCTGCCAACAGGTTTACTCACACAAACACTCAAATTTTCATAATGAACATAATTTTGTGCTATTTAAGGGGAAGCGTGTGCGGAAATTTAAGCGAATTTGCACCACCAGCAACAACAACAACAACAACAACAACCACAACAAAGTGACTACATGCAACGTCAACGACTGCGTGCGTTTGCTGCATTAGAAAACTTGCAATTAAAACTCATTTCGTTGAAAACGCGATTTTGCAGCGTAAATTCCATTTAAAAAGTTTCATTTGCAACAAAACTCATCAGACAGCCATCCCAGCAGCAGAATAATCACCAACACCCGCAACTTTTGCACTCCCCCCTGAGACCCATCCCGCTTACCGGACCTTCAACTTGTTGATAAATGAAATGAATTTTAAACAGTATTCATTGGGGCATTATCAACATAGCCCAGAAACATTTGGACTCTGTTTGATGTCCTTCGTAAGGGTATCAACAAACTGGTTATACGTGTGTTAGCTGCAAAGTTGCATAATAGAGCCTAGATTAAAGACTTTAGACTGGAACTTATGTCTTTAAATTTATACACATGTAATAATATTCGCTAATATATAATTAAAATTATTCTCTGTCAACTCCTAGTGAGTCGGGTATGTTTTCAACTTTTCTGATTAACTGTACTCAAAAAACTCACTTTATTACTCAGAGTGTATTTATTTTAGCAAAAACTAGAGAAACTATATTTCATTTAGGGGAACGTCTTTCTAAAATTTTGTAAGTATATGTATGATTTTTAGGAAGTGGTTTTTTATATGTGGGCAAAGCGTGTTTTAAATTCATAATTGCTGAGCGTCTTCACACTGAGTGACGCGGTCGCTAAAGCAAATTAAAGAGCAAATTTCCTCACTATTTCCACACTTCTTGTATGATTTATTTTTCAAAAATTAATATTTGCATTTATGCTTTTTAGAAATATTTTGTATAATTCAGAAATATATTTCTGCAAAATAAAAAAAGAACTCCTTACGATTTTAAAATATTTGTTCGTTTATTTAGAAATTACTTCTAAAAGCAATAATTTTCAATTTAGTGCTAATTTCTAAAATTCAGTGCGATTTCTTTTTTTTCAAGTGTGGCAACTTCAGTTGCTTTGCCTGCCCGATGCAAAATTCAGTAAACAAAAATAGATATATTTCTTTTCATAGAATTTAATAATACTACAGCTTTTAGTAAGGAAGTGCATTCATACATCGGAATTATACGTTGAGCATTTGCTATCAATTTCCATGAATGACACATTATTTCGTGTCTTTGTCTGTTCGACTCGATTGTGATTTCATCAAACTCCAAGCTGTGCTTGTGAAATTCAATTATGAGTGAACTCTTCAGGGGTGGTCCACTGATTGACGATTGCATTTTCTGCATGGCATGAATTGTTTAGCTAGCTTTGTATTTATTTGACCATCACATCGCAACTCTGCTGGAATGACGGACATTTTGGCATGGTTCGATCAAAAATGTATTCCTAAACCACCCCTCAGCCCCTTTGCCAGTGTTTGAGGGCTCTGATGAGTTTTTAAGCTGGTTGCTAAACGTTTTGACTGATTTGAATTTAGATGAAAAATCTTTTCTATTTTATTTTCTATGTTCTTTACCCATTGTTATATATCAAATTCAGTTTTGCAAAATTAACAAATACTTGTAAATAACAACACGCTCTAACCCTATAAAATACTTGTACACATATCTATATACATTTCGATTAAATTCATTTAATTTTTTTATTCTCGTAAATTTCGGGAATGGAAAACACCAAATTATACCGATTATTAGTAATTTATTATCCGTTAGTAAGACTCTTTTTTTGGCCCTTATTCTTGGTTAAGGGCATCATATAGTCGATCAACATTTTTAATGGTATTTGATGTTTGCTGGTTGTGTTTGCCTGCACGTTGCGCCTTTGATTTGCTATTGAGTTTGTGTACATGAAAATGTTGTATGAAATTCTATAAATTTGGTATTTTGTTTGACGTTTCGTGGCATTGCGCATATCCGCAAATTGAGTTTAGTTTTTAGAATGAGTTGTGCAGTTCACGGAATGGTAAATAAAATAAGTTTATTTGAAGTGTCCTACGTTACAAAATGTTTAAGTGTCTTGAATTAAAAACGTGTTTTATTTATGGAAAGAATATGATGAAATAAGTAAAATGAAAAGTTTTCTTAGAGGCTAAGAAAATATTAGATACATTTTTTGATAAACTGGCAGAAAATATAAGAAGTTTTTGATAATTTAGTGTTTTGAATATTTTGGGATGCAAGGAGAAAAATGGCTCAAGGTTTACATAATAAGAAATAGTCTTGTATCGCAAAGATTGTACCCAGGCCACAAGTCTACTGCATTATATCCCGATGTGGATGATTTTTGGTATACAACACACAGTTATTAATACAAATTAATTGTAGTATTAGTTAAATTCATCAATTCATTGATGTTTCACGTAAGTAAAGCAAAGTCTTCAATATTTTAAATTCACATTTCTTTTTTTTAAATAATACTCGTATTATCATCCTATTCTTATTTTAAAAAGTTATCATTTCTAATAACCACTATGCAACACTCCGTTTCTTCTGCACAATATAGTTTTATTGAATACATTTCTAGCTCAGTTGCTTAAGCTCGCTCTTCAACTGCTTTTAGCTTTCTAGATACCATAACTACCACTTTATTACTGATTCTCAAAACCTGAAATGTGAAAAACCATGGACATGCTGCTGCGTTACTCTTAATTGACTTACCAACACTTTGATCTGCCAGAAAATTAATTGCACAGTTTCAGAAAAATCGGCCCTCTTCATTTTTTCTGTACTTTGACAAAATACCGCGGTTTCTTGAGTATTTCAAAATCAATAGAAAATCATTTATTATTATAATCACATCAAGCATGCAAGACCAGAACCCAAAAGAAGTATTTTTATATTGCTTACACATAAAAAAAAAATGAATATGAAAATAATGAAAAACCGACCGTGACAGATTATGCAAACTAATTACATAAAATTAGTTGAGATTTATGCGTTACGAGTTCATAATAAACGTAACCAAAAAGTTCTTCATTACCAAAAAAAAAAGAAGACAAGAAAAAACGCTGTAAGCCAGGGCACAATTATTAATTAATTCAAGTTTGGCTGCTCGGCATGAGAGCTTGACGATTTTGGTAAGGAACCCGTTTTTAAATTTTTCTGAGCAGCTTTAGCGCCCAGCGACAAGTGACAAATTGTATGACATAATAAAAAGAAAAAGGGTTGAGTCCAGTATTTTATTTACTTTTTTTGTGGCTACAAATTTGTATAATGTATCGCTTAATTGGTGATAAGCCACCTGTAGCTTGTGGCACAGCTTTAAACCTTTAACTCCATGGTCGATTGCATTCTCAAGTGTCTCGTTTTGTTAGGAAATATCGAGCCCGGAGAGACAAGCCTCGGTTTATTTTCCAGATCGTGTTCTCTTAAACGCTTTTAATAAAACGAAGTTGAGCTGCAAATGAAGACAAAGTCTTTGCCTGCCTCCAAAGCAAATGTCACTCGGCCTGGCCACAGTTCTAGTTCTGGAAAGTGGGGGAAAAATAAAAAAAAAAAAAAATCAAAAAGATTTATGGCTACATGCTCTTGTTGTTGTTGTTGTTATTGTTGTTCTCCTTGTTGTAGTCTCCCAGTCACTGTCAGCAATGTTTGGTGGGGGCATTTCCATGGAAATTGCAGCAAGGGGCCCGTTGGTTGGGAAAATAATTCATTTCGATTGCCATGCCATGAGATTTGTCAAAGCCAATCCATGGCAGCGAGGCCAGCGCTTAGATTATCTCTCTATTAATTATCGTTTATGGTTTGTTTGCTGGGGTGCAGCATATTGTCAGTTATTATGTTTATAATTTGTAGTCAACTTTGCTGCTTATCAGCAACTTTTCCACATCTTGGGGTCAGGCAAACAGTTACCAGTTCCCAGTTCCCAGTTCCCAGTTCCCAGTTACCAGTTCCCAGGAAAGTAACCTCAGATAACAAGTCAACTCCTACCTGAGGGGGTTCGTCCACTCAAAACAACATTTAAAAGCAAATTGCCTATTTCAATATTGAGGCATCAACTGAGCTAAACTCTCGCCACAGTTTCAATAGAGCTCCACACAGCTCTAACCACACACCCAAATATAGCAATTGCCACTATTAGCATGCTAATATAAACATGAAAACTAAAACTTATTACAAAACCCATTAGTTTTTCTTTTTCCGTGAGCTCACAAGCGTGTATAACGTGCTATACACTTACATTATACATCATCTGGAGTATAATGAAATCTTTGTAAAATCACTTATACAAAACAACAGAAGAATTGTGATATAAAATTTACTTTGAATATTTGTGGATTATTTTTGTAGCGTTTTTTTGTTGTAGAAATTCGCATTCAAAGTCTTCATGACCAATTGCGAAGTTTAAATTTAGTTATAATTTTATTAATAAATCTTAAAATTATAGTTATCAAATATTTATGACGTCTGCTCAGGTTCTTATTATAAATTTATATTTTTTTAAGAAAAGCAAAATCCATTTAATAAATACTACATTGCTATATAGATTAAAATGAAAATTTGTCAAATAAAACCTATATTTTCTATTACTAGTACAGCTTGAGAAAGGGTATAAGCGATTCGTTGCTTTGCACTGAATAATTTTCGATCAAATTTTTTTTCGGTTGCGGTTACATGTGCAGCCCAGCGGCGCTTTTGTGTGCTATCTGCGAGCAATCAATGCCAAACTGATGATGTTAATCTGAACCACTCTTTGGACTGCACTACTACGCCACCCATTTACCCTTAAGTTAAAATTCATTTGAATATACAACATCCTATTTCAATTTAAATTCAAATCCGCAAACATTTGCCACGAACGTTCGTTCGGCTAGGACTGACATGGGCCACGCCCACCCGACTATGTAAGGGACAGTGTGCTTGCCATATCAAGAGTCGAGCAGCACTGCCATTGCCATTGCCATTCTCCTCTCCCCTCCCTTTTCTACATTTCATTTCCCTTCTGCTGTTCCTGCTCCTGCCAGTGCTGATGGTGGACGCTGCAAAATGCCACTTACTCCAAAGTGCCGCAGCGATTAACATCTACGACCTGACGGACGACAGCAGAAGAAGGCAGGTGGGTAATGGGAGATGAGACGATGGCAACCAGCTACCAATTCACTTGGCTCCAACTACAACCTAGAGCAACCCAGCTACCCAGGTACCAACCGTTATTTGCTTCTCCCTGCTGGAAGCAATGTCTGTCTGTCTGTGTGTGTGTGTGTGTGTGTGTGTGTGAGTGTTGTATCTTTTGCATATCGAGTGCTGTGTATCTTTAAGTATGAGTATCTCGATGGCGCTGCCGTGACACCAATAACAACGAATGCTACCAAATTGCAAAACCAATTTAAAAAACGTTAAAATATATTTGTAGATAGTTATAGTTACGTTTCCTTCGGTTTGCTAAACCTAAATTGGAAATGGTTTGCCAAGCGAAACATTTTTTCAATATTCTCATATATATGTATACAATTTTTATATTTAATTATCAAAGCGGTTGTAGCACCTCATCTTTGATGCTTCCAGCACTGTTATCGACGGTTATGGCAAACAGGTAACAAACTTAGTATGCAAGGAATTTTTATTTGATTTGAGTTTGATCGGAATTGTAGGCGAACCATGCTGGTTGCCATTTAATTTGATTGAATTGTTTCCACAAATAGGTAAATGTGACAGAAATCAGATTTGCGATGTTGTTTGCTTCTAGTTAAAAATAAATTATTACAGATTTGCTTCAATGAATGCGAATTTAGCATGGTTAAAATAAGTATTAAATAGTTGATTTATTTAGAGAGAAATCAAAGGGGAATATACATGTATACTTATATATATACATATCCAGATACATTTTATAACTAGAGTCGCTAAATCTTAAAAGATTGGTGGTCTTTGAGACCAAAATGACAAATGTATTTAGCTATAATATTCTCTATTTTTGTCGGCTTTAGCTGAAATAAATAAAAAATTATTTTTAAATAAATGTTTTATGGGTTGTTTGTTTAACTATAAATTTGTAATATTTCTGGCTTCCACTGAAGATTTTGTTTTTATGCACTTTGTTTAAATATAATCGTGTTCAATGCCTATCTGACAAGATTTGCTACGACAATTTCTTAATATTTGCTGACACTAATGGCCAATAAGCGCAAAGAGTCTAACATAAATCTACAGTAAGCCTCAATAAATTAAATAAATTTGTTGTTTTTATTCGACCGTTTTGCCACAGAGACAATGCAAAAGACAGAGAGAGAAAATATAAAAACTGAGAAAACGGTCTCATCGAAGAGTCAAAGCTTATCACGATCGGGACAATGCACAGCGGTTTTTCTTATAAATTATTTAAATCGAAAATAAAGCATGGCCAGCACAGATCTGAGAGACTGGACGCGGTCTGTTTGCAAATAAGGTCGGGAGATGTCATGAAAAAAGTACGAGTAAATATCAAGAGCCGGATACTAAGTAGTAAGTAGTAAGTAGTAAGTAAAACAAATTCACAAAATCGAACATGAACCAAGCAGGAAAATGATAAGATCACGACTGTGCTTGCGACTGCTTGCAACGAAAGTTTGCCAGCCTCAGTAGCAGGTTGTATTGCAGCATGTACAACAGCAACATGCAACAAAAGCGGACACAACAGAATCAGCCCCAGAACAGCAGCATTTAATTGCAAGCCACGTTGCCCCAAACATAAACGGAACGTGAGATGCCAGCCAGGGGTGGCTGGGAGGGAATACACAAATCTGACCGCCTTCTTGTGCCAGTTATGTATGTCCACGTATGCAAACATTATCTGACAGATTCGTGTGATAAGCCCAGGTGAGCAGGCAGACAAACGGATAGCCGAGTTTATGTAGATCGATCTGCGACTCAAGTAAAATATTGCCCGAGTCTCAGCTTCAAGTGGAACAAACAATTCTTCGCCGCGGGCCAAATTGCCAGTCAGCCAAAGATGAGGTCCAACTGAAGTTGAAGACACGCAAAAGGGACATGAACTTGCAGCATGAAGTTGCAGCTGTAGTTGGCCTGTGCCTAACAATCGAATCACTGCTGAAATTGTTCTCCCGGCCTTTTAATGAGCAAATAACTTGCGTTTTGGCTAACGAAATTGGCCTTTGAAAGTACGTAATGTATGCAAGAGGAGCAAATACTGGGAAGATGCAGCTAGTTAGCATGACGATAGTTATGGGCTTAACTCTTGAGAGTGAGAGATAAAATTGCATGCATAGATACCAGCTTGAAGCAATTTGAAGGAATTTTAATGTGTATATCCATAATAATGTCTATAGTGATATCCCTTTGAGTCTAGATCAACGTTAACAGCTTAACAACTTTAGTGCCATAAAAATATTTAGCTTTTTGGATGTCTGCAACACGACATAACCCTCACAATTTTAAAAGGTCTTTGGTCTTTGATTTTTGTCTTACAAGCAACTTGCTACTTATCCCAATAGAACGGCCTTGCAGACTATGACTGGGTTAGCTTTTTATAAACGTATCGTTTTTATAAAAATTATTTTCCCATACAGCCTTGCCGCAGCCGCATTTATTCAATTTCCAGCTTTCTGTGATTTTTGACAATAAGCTTGAGGCCTATTAAGTAAAATAACAAAAACATGCAGTGCACAGTTGAGCACCAATCTCCAACTAATCTCTCTTGGAACCTTGTCTTAGTGATCATATGCCTTGTACTTTTGGTATTATCATAACTAACCCTTTTTAAGGGCTATCAATATGAAAGTCTAGAGCATAGGTGCTGGCTCTCTTTCGAAGCTGTCAGCTAAATCAATTTTAGTTATCGGGGGAATTTTACCTTTTTTTGGCCAGCCCCAATAGGAGAACCTTTTGGTAATTGCATTAAATATGCAGAAACAAATTTCGCATGCATTCAAAAGACGTGCTAGCGAACGCGTGAGTTCCCAAGTGCTTGACAAGGTTGCCGAACCAATTAAATAGCATAGTTTATGTGTCGAAAACCCTCAAATAAACACACACATACACCAGCTATAGCGAAAGGATACGCAGCCTTAACTCAAACAGGCATTAAATTATAAAAAACAAGAAGGTGGCCTATTTTGGATGCTGTCGATTGTTGCAGAGTCGGCATTAGGACTTGTGTATAACGGGGCAGTAGCCCGAAAATAGTGCGTGCCTTCGTTACAGATTTACAACAAATAAAAATAAAAATAGCTGGCTGGCAGCAGCTTAGTGGCTTTTGGGGTTGGCAGGACATTGCGTATACGCAGCGTGTGTAGTCCTGCGCTGATTGCCAGCATAGAAAATCAATTCGAGCGTATAAATGTGGGTCACAGCAAAGTGTGTATGGTTGTGTGTGTGTGTGTGTGTGTATGTGTGTGTGTGTGTGTGTGTGTGTGTGCATGTGTGACTCAGCAAATTGTTTCAAATGCTACAAATGAGTGAAGACCTGGGACCCAACTTGAACCAATATGTATAATTTAAGTGAATTTACGCCTGACTCTCTTTAACTACGCGCTGTTTCTCAGTGCAGCAAGTCGACAAGTTGACGGTGCACCGAAGCGTATGGCCAAAGAGGCAAAAGTTTATTTTCCAAGCCATAAAAGACAATCGACAAAGCATCATCGATGACTTTGGCTCAACACTCGCATAAAGACATTTCCAAATGCAATCAAATTCTACACTCGAGTAGACATTTACACATCTCGTCCCCCTTTGCACCCCTCTTTTCTTCTGTACTTTGTCACAATTTGCTGCTTTCTTTTCGTAGGTTAAGTTGCTTGCAATCTTCTCCACAAAACTCTGTCAACTTTTAGGTGAAAGTGTGTTTTGAGCTTTTCAGCAAATGTTGCAACTTTGTTTTTTTTATTGCCATTGCTCTTGGGCGTCAGCTTTAACATTAAGTAATGGAGCGTTATTAGAAATTGCTGAAAACTTTTTCACAGCACCAACGGTGTGCCTACGTTCGTATATATATGCATGTAATCTGAAGGGTTCGCCAATTGACTTTGGTATAAGAACAGTTTACCAAATTGTGGAGAAAGCAATAAAAACAAAACTATTAAGCTATTGATTTAAGATATGAAAGAAGTGATAAATCTTAATGTATATGAAAGTGCCTTTTGGATTGAGAATATTTTCAACAATAATTAAGAGGAAAGAGAGTTTTAAACAGATTTATTTAAAAGCAAGTACGAATAAATTCGAAATGCACCAATAAATATAAATAATAAATAATACCACAAGCCCATTAAAAATGGGAAAAGTATATCCTGAAGTTGTGCCAAAGTATTATTGAACATTATCATGTGATGATTATCGTTTTTGGGTTTGTGAATTAAAAAATGCCTTTTTTCTTCGATTTTTCTGAGCCTTCAGGCAATAGAAAATTGATAGAACTTGCATAACTCCCCAGAACCAGTGTTTAAAAGAATTAATTTATCTGACAGCGGGGCTCATTGTACGCATTCTTACTTGTTTAATTTAATGTTTGCAGTTTAAGTTTATATATAAAAAATAAAATGGAAACGGAATGCCATTGAAGAAATTTATATATTACAGAAATACAAAAATAACAAACATTTCGAAGTAAAACCCAAATACGCGTACTCTTTCCTTATTTATTGACAGACGCCTCTCTAATATACATATTCTATGCTGGTCTTTGAGTTAGAAACCTAACAAACTTGAACATTATCATAATTGCCTTCTTACCCAGCAATTCCATCTTATTGCTACTTGTTGTTGGTCTTCCCTTCATATCACAGCCGAAGCAGGCAATCAAGCGGTCCATCAGGCGCCACCAACTTTCAAGCAGCGCCACCCGCTCAAAGTTTCCTTTCCTTTCCGATGCAGAGCAGAGGAAGTCCATCCAGCGATTTGGCATAGATAAAAAGGCGGAGGCCAAATATTTGCTGGGAGAGTTTTCCTTGGCGCTTTCTGTGAAGTTCTCTGTGCGGGCTGCATATGTAAATAACTCTTGAGAACATCATTGAATCAACTTTTGTGCGCGTCTTCTGAATGTGTATGGGTTGTGTTTTCTTTGCATGTATGTGTGTGTGTGTGTTTATGTGTGTGTGTGTGTGTGTGTGTGTGTGTGTGTGTGCGCGGCAGCAGCGCCATCTTGCGGCCAGCGAGCGTATATTGACTTGAGCTGTCGGCTCGCGTTCGCGGCTTTTATAGTGTGTTTATTTAGCACTTGAAAAATATTACTTTTTCGCCAGCAATAATTTTAATTGCTTTGGCAGTCTGCGGGGCTGAAACTGGCCCTGGGATTGGGATTCAGATTGGGGCACCTTGCGTTGCGCTCCTCCTCTATCCCTTCGGCCGCCGTGCATTCAGAAAAGTTAAGTGGCAAAAGTTTTCGCACTAAAGTTGAAGTTGGCTTTCAGTTCTTCTCGTTGCCACTGCTTGTTGCCGTCCTTGATATTACTGTTGTTGTTGTTGTTGTTATGTATTTCTGTTGAGAAAACATCAACGCCCACGGAAGCCCGTAGCATCAACTGCTGTGGCATATTATTTGAGTTGGCCCTTTTTTGTTATTTTTTTGTTGCACACTCGCAATTTGATTGTTTTGAGATTTCGCGGCAACACATAAAGTTCCGCCTGGGAGCTGGGGAGCGTTGGGGAACAGTCGAGTGGCAAGTGCCGTTTTAGCTTTGTTTTTTATCATTGCGAAACAAAGCATCAAATTTAAATAAAATAAAAGTTGAAATTGAGATTAGCGCAAGTGCTGCGAAATTAGTTTCTCCATTATTTAACTTTTAAAGCATGTATTTTGGTTTCGCAGCTTGCCAACTTCTCAGTTGTTTAATGTGATGAAATCACGTCAAGGTGTGCTTCGTCTTAGTTTGGGAATGAAATGCCAACAATAATATGTTTGGCCAAATTATGCTCAGAAAGCTAACTACTTTTACTGCGCCTTTAAATTGTTTTGTTATTGCATAGAAAGTTAGTCTTATGAACCTGAATACTTTTATATTATTTGTAATTATTTGTTGCCAAGAAATTACACTTGTTAACATGTTTCCCTTGAATACTGAATATTTTTCTTGTTAAGTTGCCATATTGTGCAGTGATGTGTTTTAAGCACTTCTTCCCATTGTCTCAAATTCAGCAGAGTCCACTACTAAATATATATAGTTTATTTGGATGACTTCCTATAGCTTTAAACATAGAACCTTCAAATTTTGGAACACTTACAGGCCTGTGCTCGAGTCAGACTAAGTCTCCACTAGGATGCTTGGAAATCGATAATCGCGAATCGATAACACCACACAACTCCTACAATTTAATTGGCAGGTTGGCGATGTCCTTCAAAGATATCCAGTTCCGCAGCCCAAGGCATTCGGCCATTACAAATCGGAAATAGCTCTAACTCCCGCAGTTTTTGATATATATTAACACCAAAATTGTAAGGTGGCTTGCTGGTAACCATCTTGAAAGATCGGCAAATAAATTGTTAGACCACGCACACATCTGCTGCCTCCAGGAACTTCGGATCTTGAAATCCACAATTTGTGAGCGAGTTACCAAATTTTGAAAGTATGTTACTGCTAGCTCCCTTGAAAAATATAAAAATACCTCCTAAGATTCTCAGTACCTTAAATCTGCCGAAATTGGACAGCTATTGGGAATATAGATTACTGCTCCAAACATTTTTTTCGGGCAAGGCCACTCCTGCCCCCAAAATTCACAATAGCCAATATTCATTTGACTTGGCCTATAAATGGCCTGAAATTTATAAAATTTCTTATAATTGCAATCCTAATTAGAAAATTGAAATAAATATTTAATTTACAATTCCAACGTACACTTTATATTACATTTGCATAAGTTTTGTATTTATGATTGCACCATGCCGATAAATACAATCTTCTCTCCAGTCATAAATACTGTGATAGTACTTTCAATTTAAATGACTGTAGGAGAAGAAATGAAAATAGTTAAATATTTTAGAGATGATGCAGAGGGTCATTTGCCTACGTCATTCCACAGTATTCGAAATATGTATGTAAATTTCGGATTATTGCTATAAATCTTTAACTTGAACTTAGTCGGTATCCATCGCAAATTTTCGATATCTCGCAAACTCGAATTTCCCTTTAAGGCGTTCCATATGAATGTAAAGTTCATGAGGTTGGGTACTCGTCAAGCGATAGATCTTCTCCTGTCCATCAAGGATATGACATCTCAGAGTCATATAAAGCATCGATAGTGGATGATGGTAAGATGTATTAATATTATGAACACCCGGATCATTTCTACAGTAAGAGCAACAATAGATAAGCGTTTCTTATTGAAGTCCTTCAATTTCTGTTCACATTTTTTGACATCGTACTGTAAATTGGATATTTGTTGGTCCTTTTGCTCAATGGTTTTCTTATGTTCTTCCAACTTCTCGCGTAGTTCTCCAATTTTCCTATTCTTTATCTCTATCTATTATCATTTGTCACAACTTCAGCCCTCAATAGTTGTATATAGTTAATCAGTGGTTTCACAGCCTTCCTCGATGCTTTGCAGTTCTGATAAATATTGGAATTAGAATATCTCGCTTGTCTAATATATTTAATTTCTCTTCGCTTACCTCATTTTCGCTAGTTTCAGATACAAAGTAGGATTCACCATTGAACAGGATAAGATTCGTGTTTAAAATAAAGACAATCTAACTTAATTTCATCTTTTTCTATGGCTATGGCCAACTGGTTTCAATAGAAACAGATGTAGATTGACTGTTCATTTTATAGGATTGACCGAGGACACAGACACCGATCAGAAGCTGTTAAGAAGACACCGAACAATGCTGTTATCAAGTACCTCTGATAATAAAAGTCAATGGCCTTTTTTGAGCTTTTGCTCAAATGTATCAATTTTGATGTGGGACTACTTTTGAAAAAGTGCACATAGACAGACATGTCTCGTGTAAGTACAATATTTATTCACTCAAGGTAAATATATTTATTTCGAAGTACCATCAAAACAAATTAAAAAAAAACATAAAAAATATATTATTACTTTGAACTGAGCTAGTGCTGATTTTAGAAACTATTAAACTTATTAACTTATATGTAAGTATAAATGATGAGCACTAGTCGACGATCTGAGAGAGGGTAGAAAAATAAATGGGAATACTTTCAATTGTTTCTATTGTAGGCGAACATTTATAAATCATAGTTAGTTCAGGACGATTGTTGATCTTCATTTCAAATGTATGTTGTAATAGCGAAAAATTCAGGCATAAGGACGCAACTTTGATCTATAAATACATACCTATAGCATGATAAGCAAATAAATATATAGATGTGTGTTATTTGGAGCCCAGAGATCCGTGAATGCGAGAATAGATATAAATACACGATTCAGCCCTTAAATATGTTTTCTATCACACACTGCTCCCAAGGCAAGTATTTATTTATTTAATGTTAACTAAATTCAGTCGACACAAATAATACAAAAAGTAAGAAAAATTTTAATTAAATTAAATGTATGATAAAATTATAAAAATATATATATAAATTAAAAAATAATAAATATTTCTAACATTTCGGGGGTATTTAAATGCAAAATGATCCAACATTTGTTGCGTGAATTGGGGGAAAAACAGAAAAAACCCAATCAGACCAAAAATAATTAGTATGAACAAGTTAAGTTTCACCACCGGTAAATGCGAAAAAGTTATTCACGAGATTGGGCGTTTAAAATTGAGTTCGTAATTGTAGAAATTGATTACATGATAGAGTCTGTTGTAATCATTACAGTGTACTCGAACCGGTTCATGCAAGGAATATTTGGTAATGCAACGACTAAGAGAAAGTGGGAAAAGTAACATGACGATCTAGAGGGAACAGAAAAATTTATTTGGCTCATCAATGCAGCTGAATCGATTTAATTTAACTACAAACACCAAGCATAATACGACGATTAGCTAAGGAGCGAGGGTTAATAAGGAGCAGTCTATGGGTGAAAGGACGCACACACCCCAGTCAAAGCGACGAAGAGCAAAAAGTAAGAAACTCTTCTGCACAGATTGCACTTTTACTTTGATGAATATGATATTGCGGAGACCACACACAAGATCCATATTCCAGAATGGGACGTACAAGAGAATCACCAAATTCCTTTGACCAACGCTTAATAAAAGCAAGAACTTGAAATGCTATAAAATTTTAACCAATGATCAAGAAGTAAACCTAAATCCTTGACTTCATTCAGTGTATCGAGTGGCCTCCCATCGAGCGTGTAATTAAAAATATGAGGAGAGATACGATAAAATGACATGACCTTACACTTAGAGCAGTTTAAGTGGAGCAAATTCATTTTACACTATGACAAAAATGAAAGTAAGTCCACCTGCAATAAGCATTGAGAGGTCAGATCACAACTTGATGTCATCAGCATAAATTAGTAAGTTAGAATGCAATACTACAGAAGGAAGGCCATTAATAAAAAGATTATAAAGCACTGGACCTAGATGACTACCCTGGGTAACTAGAAATTAATTAATTCAGATACTCAGAAATCGATGCAAGAAAATCCTTTGATCACAAGGGAATTAAGTGTGGTAGTATACCTACATTTCAGAAAATCATGCTGAAAGATGAAATTATAGACTTATATAAGTGTTTCAGTTTAGTTGTTACTATCTTCTCAAATGACTTAGGTATTGCTGACAATTGGGAAATACCCTTGTAGTTTTTTACATCGTACTTTGAGCCATTTTTATGGAGAGGAGTAATAAAGGACTTCAAATAATAGAAGCGAACAAGTATCAACAGACAAAATAAATAATTTAAGTAAGGTTCACAAAGAGACTTATAGCAAAACTTGAGTACACATCCCGGAACTCCATCAGGACCTGGCGAATACCCAGGCTTGATTGAGTGTAAGTCGAATAGAAAAATGCTAGTATGCCAGAGTATTAGATTCTTTATGTATATTTAAATGTTTAACTTTAGAATCTTTTAAATATTAACAAAATATGATTATCCCAAACCAAGAAAATGCGAAACTGGAATAATCAGCAAAAAGCAACAATTTAGAAAACTCTAATATTTTTAACCAAGTTTGCCTTTTAAATTGTGGTAGATACAGGCTATTCTGCATTTTAGGGCTGTAGTTTGCGTGCCCGATAAATATGTTAGAGGAGTTTTCTAGTTTGGTAACCTTAACACTAAATTGCGAAAGATATAAGATATTGAGAATTTTAGGAGCGGAAGTGTGCGATTGCCGATCTTTGAAGGACATTCATATATATATATATATATGTGTGTGTGTTTATGATCTTAGGTTATCCCTGTCTAGCTCAAAGCGAAAAAAAAACAAGTGTAGTGTATATATTCTTGATCAGAAACAACAGCCGAGTCGATCTAGCCGACTGTTCGTCAATCCGTCTGTATGAACACTCTGACCTCAGAGACTATAAGAGGTAGAGACTGCAAATTTAGAATGTAAGTTTTCGTATACCAGAGGCAGAACAAGTTAGCTTCATTTTATCGATAACTGCCTCTGCTTCTCGAATATCGAAACATTCCGATTTCCTATATAAATAAAAGCCACGTTTTAAAAGACCATGGATTCTTATTAATACATCCAGTTAATGCATATGCTTATTAAGGATCAACGGGACAAATTTCATCACTATCGGATAAGAAACACCCAAGTTATAGTCGAAAACGTATTCTCATATTGATCTCATTACTATCTGTATGCATAAATATGCGAGATCAAGTGTGACAAAGGGAATATTGGTTATCGCCTGTATTACACTTTAACTAAATGTTTTATTGATTTTATTAAAAGACAAAAAGTATCCGATCAGCTGTTTTATTTAAGTCAAACAGTAATCTTGCCATTCACACATTAAAGACAATAGACATTCATAAATGAATCGCGTATTGTTAATAATGTGAATGTTAGAAATATCATACGAATCCGGCTGGTCGACCACAGTGTACTGTCAAGAGACCCGTAAGTATTTTAAGTAAATTCTTTCCCTTGGATATGACTTGCTTAACGCGTTTTTAAATTAAGCTGTTTAGGTTTGAGATCTCGTGCCTCTGCCCGGCACAATTGTAGCATTTGCCTTTCTTCGCTTGTTAGTTTCCCTCGGACTTTGTTTTTTATTTTGTATTCTTCTATTAGGGGCCTCTTTGCTTCCATTCTTCCTGTCTTCTCCACTCCTTCATTCCCTAATATATATTTAAGACCCGGGACGAATCTAATCCCAGTTGATCTAACCTCAACCCATAGACGCTATTACCGTCTTCATCCATATACATTTATTCAATTTGCAGCAATACATGAAACAATGAAAATATTATAATATATCTTAGACTGGTATACAATTTAGATGTCGATCTACAAGAGTATAAAATATTTGGCCTGCCGTTGTTTGTTAACTTTAGCTATATTCCATCAATTATTGAGATTTGATCTTTTGAGCAATTATTTGCTATATTTGATAATAAGTCCGTTATTAGTATTTGTCCTTTTCAACTCATCAACCTTAAATTGTCCTTTAGAATAAACGCAGACAGGCACACAGAGATTCACTTGTCATGTATACTTGTATGTGTATGCCTAAGTATAAATGATTTGTGTACATGTATCAATATGTATGTGAATAACTAAACCATTAAATTGCCGCACAAATTACATCAAATATTTAGTTACCAGGTGGACGCACAAGTTCTCAGGTGTGTGTATTTATGTGTGTGTGGGCGAACCTTGGCCAATACTGCCAATAAATAAACAACAAATATTTTATGCAAATTTGCAATTTAACACAACATTGCACACATTTAGGCAAATGATTTCTTATACATACAAACATCTAAATAAATATTGCATTTATATATACATATTATGTATTTTGTATATTTGATCAATAACAAAATATTTAGTGTAGATTCTAACAACACACTTGTGGCTTAAATGACCTCATCGTGTATTTTGCTGGTTCCTGCAGCCTATTCCGTATTCTGCAGCATTTTGTGGTCATTTTCATAATATTCGCACACACACTGCGGGAAATTACAAGCACACACACACTCACAGGGACAACAAGCACAATCACATTAGGTCTAACCAATATTGAGTTAGAAATCACTTTATAATATGTTTGCTCTGTCCTCTTCCCCCAGGTATGAGATGCACACAAGTGCTTGGTTGGGGTATTTTGAAATGCAATTATGTGGCAAACTGTCAAGCTGCTAACTCTACAAATCAATCATCAGCACTTTGTTGCGCTTGTCAGCTCAGAATCGTTTCGAAAAGTCAAGTACAGTCTACCATTATCTTTGACCGATAATGTCCGAGTGAGAAAGTCGTCATTATGATGTTGTTTAAGTCACTCCTGGCCTTACATGCCGCGTGCCACATCTCTCAAGAATGTTCGGAAACTTTATCTAAAAAGTTCATTACAAGAATGTCACAACAATCGCAGCAGCATTGACATATTTTGTACAAACTTTTGACAACATTTACGCTGGGTGACAGGTGCATGATTAATACGGGCCAGCCATAAGGTGGTTTCCTTGACATTAGCCAATCCAATTCTGCCCAACCATAGGCCATAAAATGAAACTTTGCCTACACTGTTTTCGAGTGACCGATGCCCTTTTCGTAGATTGGTGATTGTAATTTGACAAGCATCTTATAACTGATATGAGCAACTTTTGAATACCCTACAATTAAAGGGTTACTTTATTAAGGAGGTCTAAGACAGCATTAGTTCGCGTTTTGGTCAAGTAAATTCTAATTTTGTTTTTGAAAAACAGTGTTTGGGATTCTTAAAAAGAAATGTTAAAAGTTGTTACAACCACACTTGAATTTTAGACTTCTCTTTCGTACAATAGTGTAATAGGCACTAAAACAAATCTGTGCAGAAATTTCGATAAGCAATCACGAAATATGGTCTGTAAACTTTTGCCACAACGCCTCAACACCTTGCCTCCTGGAAAAAGGTCCTGGTCAAGTGACAGGCGACTAAGACTTGACACACATCCTTATCAGAGTCGAACGGAAATTTTGAAAATTTACCGCCTTAAACAAATACCCCAATTTAAACCACATGATTGATTGCTGCTGTATTGGGGCAAGTGGGCCATTTGGGCCATTTTGGGGGTAGCAATTTCGCCTGCCACTTAATATCAACAAAAAATTGAAAACTGGAGGGAGTGCTAGGGTTGTCGCCCAGTTCAGCATGAAGCCCTTCTTGCTGCCAAGTCAGCACGGACATTGCACTTTGGCTTTTACCATCGAGATTTGTGTGAGTTACTGTGTCCGGGTGTGGGTGTGGGCGTTGGTGCTGGTATCCTTTTGCCTTTATGGCATGGATTCCTCTTGAACGATTTGCTTCCTGCTTGCGGCGGCAGCTCATTTATAAAATCTTTTTTGTTCTAATATCCTGTACATATATGAATGGATTAAATGGGTGTAATAAGCTAAAGATTAAACTGAAACTGTGAGACTTTTAAGTGCACACATATACTTTATATATATACATGTATATATATATATATTTTAATATTTATGGTAGCTAATATTAAACCGTTTTTCCGGGGAAAGAAAGTCTGTATGCTAACTATTATTTTCGAATTTTCGCAGCTCCATTAAAATGAGCTTTAACAAAAAAGTCTTGTTCCTGTACTCTCATTTTTTCTGTAAGTTTTGTTGTAAATAATTTTAAGCCACTCAGTTTAGGAAAAGTTAAGGAAAGGTGGTGGCTCATTTAAATTCATTAGCCCAATGGAACTCACAGCACAAATTGTAGTGCGCAATGTTGCCCTTCAATGAATTTTCATTTTGAATTTCGTTGGGGATTTACATTCTATTACTCATTTTAATTGCGCATTGAGTTGTTCCTTTTTCTTTAAGGCAAGGGTGGCTTTAGTTTCATGTGCAGCACTGTAGTTGACAGCTCTGTTGCGTTGCTAATGGCATTGGGGATTTGATTCTGCATAGCTCTGGGTCTGAGTTTGATGTAGCATAATAATGCTTGTATAATTATATAAATAGTTAAATGCTTGAGTCACGCCCCTCAATGCTGACAGGGAAGTTTACTTGTTTTTAAATTTAGCAATGCCTCGATATTTACTTGAAGTACTAAAATTCGAGTCCGGAAGTAAATAACTTTTTACTCGACGTTTTTACAAAAATCTATGCTTTCTCAGCACTTGAATATTGCTGATCAGCTTATATTATTGCTCTTAAATCAAATATGATTAGAGTAACAAATATTACATATCCAAATTATTAATAATCTAATTGTGAGTAGTTATATTTTTAAGACATGTGTATACTTAGAGACAAAGCTTAAACAAGATCATTGTTTTATAATATTATGTTGTCAGAGTGTTTGTTTCAAACAAGAGAAAATAAAGCAATTTTCGCATACTAGAGACCATATTGGAGAACATATTCATGGTCACAATACGACTGGCCATATTTTAAAATACTGAATGAATGAATCATGTGTTTAATAAGGTATGAAAATCTTTTGATTGGTTTCCAACAGCAAAGATCATCCTGCCGCTTCTGCTGCACATCTCTCGTGAACTGTCTGAATTAACCCAAAGAGCCACGCAACTCAGCTGGGCTCAGTTTGAAGTCAAGTCAGCTTATGGAACATTAACACTTGCTGCACACTGCATTTTGCGGGTGGTGGGAACGACCTTTACCCTCTGGCCACCACACATCATAATGGGTCTCCTACTCCAACGTCTCCGTGGTTGATGTTGTCTTCATCACCATCATCATCATCAAAGCCCCGGTGACTTTGTGGCCTTTAACAACTCGTCTCTCACTCCTCGTCAGGTGGCTCCTCAACTTCTTGCTCTCTGTTTACATAACCATGGCTGCATGCCACTTAGGGGGCGTGGCCATCACCAGCAACAACAACAACCACGACAACCACAACCACAACAAAATAACGAAAGAAAACACTCTGCCAAAGTAAATGCACGACCTTATAAAGCGCTCTCATATGCAGCTTCGTCTGTTAACTGGCCTTTCATCAGGTTGGCGCTCATATATTTCGCGACTGGCGATGTGGATCATTCGAAGATGCCGCAACGATTTTTCGAACCCATAATTACGATCTTTGTGTGAAATATATATACAAGAAAAATCATTGCTCGAAGCACGTCAGCCACCAGAACTAAAAGAGCCGGGATCTAGGCTTTTGTTTTGTGGTCTCCTTTTCAATCTGAGCATTATTTAAAGGGCAGACGGTGTTTCTGCTTTGTTTTGGTTGTTGATTTTGGTGCTGAAAGTGATTGTACTTTATAGATTGTTCAATGTGGACTACACATTGCTTTTGTTGTTTATTTTTAATGCTGGGCAATGTCGTGTTGGAAGATGCAACTTTGGTGGCAATGCCTTGCAAGCCATGAGGAGTGGAATGGAAGTGTTGCTAAATTTAAGCTTTGTAGTTTGTAGAATGGAAATTGCATAAGTGTTGTGACGTGAATTCCATTAATAAGTGAGAAAGAATCGTGGAGAGTGGCTGTGAAGTATTGGATCTTATTTCTTAACATAGTAAGAAATATCCCATCAGTTTATTAAAAATGGGGAAAAGAGTGTGTTGAAATATTACAAATTATGTATCAGGCTGAAGAAGGCGAGTCAAACCCCGTAAAGCATATATCCTGACCAAACCTGCAGGCAAGTGAATGAAAATTAATTATCAATTATGGGATTGGAAACGTCTGAGAAGTCGGAGAAGTGGTTTATAGTTTTGTGTTTCGTTTTGTGGGAATGTAGAACTTATTCTGTGTAATTTTGACCTGGAACAACTGACTCAAATACTCGCTTAATCAAACGAAACTCTGGCGAGTAATCAACTGAAAATATATATGTTGCTACTAAAGTCAGCCACTTATAAAAAACGAAAAACCAATGCAACCCAGCAACATGTTGAGCTGCCCCTCAAAAGAGCCACACAAATGAGCGCCAACAATCCGCATTTCATAAAAAATGAATAAAGCTTTACCCTCCCTCACATGGTCATGATGATGGTGGTGATGATGATGATGCCAGTGATGATGGTGATGATGAGGGTGATGATGATGATTGTCCCTCCCATCGAATGTCCGAAAAGCTTAGTGCATAATGCGCCCCTTAAGGTCGACTGGCAAAACGGTAAATATATGAATTGGCTTTTGAGCTGGCCATGGGTTTGAGGATTAGATAGCGACATTCCCGCCAAATGGCTTTATGTGCTTCCGTAAATTTACACCTCGTAATCGAGATGAGTGTGCTGGACACAACACACTCACACTCACCCACACACACACACACCAAAGACTAGTGAATCCCGGCAGGCAGCAGCTGTTACATATCAGAAGCTTAGCGTGGGTCCAAGCGGTGGTTTTGTGTCTGTCGCACAAATTTTCATTTTTATGAGTGTGAAGGGCACATTAAAGCTAAGCATTTTGGCCATTTGAGTTATGGGTTATACAGAATGCGGCCAGGAAGCAATTCCAGTTGGCCAGGCCCAAGCCAATTATATATGCTGAAGTACATAACAACAACAGCAGCAGCAACTGATAGGGAGACAGGAAGGCAGGGAGTAATGCAAACACGTACATCAGCCCCAATGAATGGTGTTGGCCCTTGCCACAGTGCAAGAGCAAAAGCAACAGCATCAGGAACACCATTAACTGATTTGCATTTCAATCTTAGCCGGTCGACGCTGGCGGCATGTGTTTAGTTTTGGCAAACCTGTTTCTCGTTCCCCAAGAAGTCAACTAGCAGAAAGGCAGCTGCAATTGCAGCTAGAGATGAGAGCGTGACACGACTTTCATCTGATGTGATTTGACTTGGTTCAAAGTTCAGTCTGTGCAAGGAAATGCTGTTGGGAATCGCTCATCGCTAATAGCACAAACCATTGCTGCAACAACTCCAAAAACATCAGGCGGAGCAACATCACTTGGCAAGTGAGATCCCGACCCTCGACTTCTTATGTTTTGGTTTTGCTTGCACCGTGACTTAAAATGCAAATGAAAATGCAATCATTGTTTAATCTCGCACAGCGCCAGCAACAACAACAGCAGCAGCCAAGCAACGGCAGCAACAGTTGCTGTTGTTACGATCGCCAGTGAAGCATCCACGGCTAACAACAACTTTTGTACATGTTCGCCATGCCCGATATGAGATTCAGGAAGCTTCAGCTTCAGATACACCACTTTTGATAATATTCAGAGAGTCGGTGGTGGAGGTGGCTGTGGTTTAACACAGCATCCCACAGTTCATGTTAACCAACCCCCTCACTCTCTCTCCCCACCGTTCTCCGTGATGCAACTAAAAGTTGCGGCTGTGTGATAAATTCTTGGCATCACTGCACAGGCAAACAGCGCAACGACGGATGTCTACAAGAGTTTTCTATCAAATAACATGAAAATTAGATCGCATTTCAGGATTGCAATTGCTGTTACAGTTGCTGCTGCCATATTGCTGTCATAAGCAAACAAAAAAATGCCAGCAGATTCGTTGGACTTGTCTGCTGAGTTTCAATGGGGCAGATAGATTATTCTGTCAATAGATATAAATGAAAGAATGCACAAATAATGCGATTCCATGATGTTCAATACACAGAAAAGTGAACACAGTTAGCTATCATGGACTTAATAGGTAAAATATAAATAAAGAAGATGAGTACAATACGACAAGCAAGTTCAGGGTGTTTATAATACCCTCATAGGCACATATATATTTTGTTAATTTTGATTCGAAAGCTGAATTTCGATAGGTTACTTCAATAACCAGCCCCTTCCTATCATCATTTTTATCTTTTGGATTTTTTAAATTAAATTGTATTTACTTGGCATCTAATTAACGGTCATCAATTCATGCTGAACTGTTTCCCAAAACTCGAAAATTATTTATCCAACTCCAATTTGTACTGATTGCAAAGCAAACAATTTATTAAATCTATAAAACTGAGAGAAATACAGCCTTCTTCTTAAATTAACAATAATATGCTTCTGTATATTATGGGTTCCGGAATGCCACACAATTCGCGGAAAACTGAATTTAAGTATAATGATTGATAAAACACTAATTTCTGCTACAAAGCAGCCGATTTAATTAGCTTTTAGTATTGGCATTTAGAAAACAAAATTCCTAGAAGAACTCATTTATGCAACGAGACAAGTTGAGTTATTTAATACTGATCGTCAAATCACTATTTATTTAATATCTATTTAAGTTAAGGCTCGTCCACGAAAACAACAAATTGCTGCCCATGGCCATTCGACTGTCTACTTTGAGTTTCAGTTTCAGATTCTAGCCTTCGTAGAAATTTAATTGGGATTGCTTTTGCCACTGCAAGTGGCAGGAAACTTTTATGCTCAGCGCCGGCAAACTAATTAACCTGAAAAGCAAAAACAAAATGTGTTTATTTTTTTTCCAAGGAAATTATACAATTTCGCGCGCCCAACCATACACATACCTAGAGAGTGAGACCCTTAAAAAAACACATTTTTTTTAAAGGTTGGCCAAAAAACAAAAAACAAGAGCAACAACAACAATCAATGCCCAGCAGCCTAGAATACGAAAGTAAAAAATAAAGAAACCTAAACTAAAACCAACAGGCAACTACCGCTTTATCCGCATCCTCCAAGCGGAATCCTCGTCAAGGCCGTTGGAACCACACACACACACACACACACACACATAGCAGCAGCAAAGGCAACCACAAGATTGGCCTCGGACTCGGCCTCGGCCTGCCAAAGTCTTCGACAGCTTCACACTGCGGCTCTCTGCCCTTGATGCCCCCCTTGGGCCCCTTGGTGCGCGCCACATCAACAGCCTCGTTGTCATCGTAATCATCATCAACAGCATCATTATGATCGTCATTCGTAGTCGACGTTGTCGTTTATCTTGGCTTCATTATCGCTTCATTAATTGCTAATTAACCATGTTCTACATGCCCCGTTCGGAGAGCGTCCACAGTGCCCGAGTTTTGTGTAAAATGTGCAAGGCGTGGAAATATTACCAGGCCGTATTTTTCAACATTTACAAGACCCCCTCTCCCTTCCTCACTCCCTCAGTTCCCTAACAGCGCGGTTTCTCCCTATTTGGTTGGCCTTTTTGTAAGTGTAAATAAGTCGAAATCATGCCAAGTGAACGCGTCGTCCCCCGTTTTATCGCGCTTTAATCTAATGCAATTTGTAAATGGCATCTCAGGCGCAGACGGACTTCTCTAATGGCTGGTGAGCAGGTTGGGTTGGGTGCGTTGGGAGAGTAACTAGGCCAAAGGGTACCAGTTCCAATTCCAGTTCGCAGTCTCAGTCTCAGATTCAGTTTCAGTCGCAGTTAACAATTGGAGCGGGCATTCAGTGCTCTGTGCCACTTGCCACATAAATTAAAGCAAATATTTTTGCTTATTTATTTGCCTGTTGCCGTTGTTGACCAGCCGCAGGCCAATTAATTAATTTATGAAAGCAGACAGCTAAATATAAACAAAAGCACTAGAGAGAGAGAGAGAGGTACGAGGCAACCACAAAGACGTCTCTGAGAGGAAAAGAGGGCGCCTCGCAATCAAAGCACATATGAAATGAGATCTAAAATACAAAATCGGATACGCAAACAGACAAAAATAAAAAAAAAAAAAACACAAATAAAAGTGGAAGCCTTCGGGAAATGAGAGTTTTCAATGTATTTACTCGAATTTATTGTTTAGCAGCATGTATTAATGCAGTAATTTATGCATCACATTCAAATTATTCAATTAAATGATTAATTTATTTAATATTGTAAACAATTCATTTTATATTAATTAGATTCAACCAAATTCCAGTTATTCTATGTATTTATATAAATTCTAATTATATATTCACTTCCATTTGCATCTTCATTTTATTTAACTCTCTTGTGTCTAGCGGAATAATTTATAAGTTTTAACCATAATAAATAAAATATTCTTAGAATAAAAGTCGATAACTTTGCATTGATTGCATTAAAAATTAAATAACAAATTGTTAATGTTTATTTATATCTCAATTCCAATCTTTATAATCAATAGTTAAGTTATGATTTTAGAAGCACTTCTAATTCTTATGTGTATATAGTGTATACTGACACTGATACTATCTGAAACTTAAATACGTATTGAACAAGTTCAACTATATTGCTGAACTTTACAATTAGTATCAATATTATGTAACGTACCGCGATGTTATAAGAACATCTAATTATTTTTACTGTTAATGCTGTTTGTTAGAATACATTAAGACATAAGTACAGCGCCGGAAAAGCACAGTTAATACTGGCGTGTAATTTAACGTGATATAAAATTATGAAAGCTAATTGTTCGTTCCCTTTGTATATGGTGTATTGGTGTTGTCAGTTGTATACACCTTAAAATCTTAAATATATTTTATCGGTACAGGAATAGAATTATTTAAGTTTCTCGCTTTCGAAGAATCCTTCGCTTCCACAGAAGTAAAATGCTTGGCGTATCGAAAACCTCAAGCGAAGTACATTAAAGCTTAGTCAAAAGACAACGGAGTGAGACGCTGAAAATGTACAACGCCATCGGTGTTGACTTGCTAAGGCCACGAAAATAGGCAAAAGGATTTTCCACTTGAAAAGTGCCAAGAAAGAAAGCTAAAAATAAGAAAAAACAAAAAGGAATGAGCCATGGTGCAGGTTGCCTTGGAGAAGCTCAGTGTTAGCACAGTGTTCTGTTGCTATTCTTCCAGTTGGCTGCCCTTGCTGCCATCTGTGGCGCCAAACCGCAAAAGGCGCAATGCCCTTGCGACTGGTTAAGAGATTAAGAAGGAGCCGTCACAGGAGCAGGCACAGAAGCAACGAAAGGCGACTCGATTTGGGGGCGGCGAGTGGCGCCTTAAAAGTGACCCGGTCCGGGACTGTGGCCCCTGCACGTTTAATTAAATCAAAGTTAATTAATGCTAACGTATTCATAAACAGGGTCATCAAACACCAAAAACGCCAGTCACTTGGCTTCGGTCCTTGTCGGAGTCGCTGCTTGTTGTGTTTGGACTTACTTTGTATAATTATGTAATATTTTTGCTTGACGAAGCTCCTGAATATGCAACAGCAAACGCCACCATCCGAAGGCCTCAAGCCACCACAGCAGCCAGTTCGCCTTTCTACTTGCCTGCCTGCCCGCCTGTCTGTCTGTCTGTCTGTCAGGAACAGGAAGTCGCAACAGTGGCAGACAGTCGATGATGCAGCAACAACAACTCGCGTCAATGAGTTCAGCTTGTTTTGCTTATCGCAATTATGCCAGAAAGGCTTAAACCAAAACTTTTCGACTTTGTACAATTAAAAAGGCATTTTTCAAATATTTAAATACATATTTACGAGAGATACAATTAGAAGCAGATAAGCCTGGTAGCCAAACATTGTCATCACAAGGAGCTCTGTTATTCTTCCTGTTGCTGACCTTAACTTCAAAAGTCGGTATGGTTTTTGCTACGCGCTTTGTGGAATTTAATTAGCCGCGAGTTTTGTCTTCTTCAGCTCCAAAATGGGATGGCTGAATCTTGCTTAGAGTTGGTTAGGAAAAAAGTTTGATTTGCGTGTTGAGTAGGGGTTTAGATGAAATATGTGGTCAGGACAGCTTGTTTAACTCAGCAACTCAGTGATTTTTTTTTTCAATGCATATCAATATTCGCTACAAAAAGCGCTCTGCACCCAATAAAATCTCGAAAACCTTAATTAATGCCATCACTTGTAAATGCATCAATGGATTAAAAAGCATAGCCAGAAATCGACCCGTATTAAGCTAGCAGCTATTGGAAATGCCCCATTGAATAAATGCAATGAATTAATACCGGGCAAATATTTCTCTCGTTTTTTTTTTTTTATATTTAGCGTTGAAATTTTAATTTTCATATTTTGACACGTAGCAGCCATTTAAATGAACATGAGGGAGGCAATAATCTGCGCACTCATAAAAATGATGTAGATAAAGTAATTTAAGGGCTACAAAACAATCAAATCGTTTATTTTTATGCACTCACCGATGGCAAATGTATGCATTGAATAACTTACAATATTCACAAAATAACTCCATAGACAAGTACGAGTATATTTTTGGACCAATTATGGATAGTCCCATGAGCCGACAGAGTCATATGTGTACAAAACAGTTGGTCCCTTAGAAACATACGATAAGTTTACAAAATTACAGGGGATTAAAATAGAGATACATTTTAAAAATAGATCGGTGGCATTAAGAAGTCGTTGATAATAATTGATGGTGAATTCTTACTCGATATTGTAGGGAAGCTGTGATAATTTATTATTTAGCTAAATATTTATTTAAAATAAGTGTTGTTAAAAAAGAAAATCGCTTTTAGAAACGCCGTTTATTACGTATCTTTGCTGAACTAAATACATCTGCTCACTTCCAAATGTTAACAATGTATACAAATATCGACCTCTTTTTTATTTGTAGACTATAAATGCAGAATACAAACTTTAAACAAAATAATTAATTTGAATAATTGAAAATAATATTCAATAATGTATACATAATGCAGTTAGAATTAAAAGGAACAGTTAAGCTATAATTTAAAATGTCACAAGTTACATAAAATATTCCAATAGTTCCTGAGACAGCTATATAATGGCCCGATGTTAATAAAGCTTAAAATATATTCAAATACCAAATATATATTCATATCTATAAACTTTATCTTGCCATTTAACTTGTTTGCGGAACATTGGAAAATTGCTTCGTCCGATCAATTTTTATATTAATTATTTTAATGTCGGGTTTGAACAAACACAATCAAATTTTTATCAAGAAAGCATAAAAGCCAATTACAATTTTTAGCACACAAACGCCGAGATTGCACTCGAAGAATCAAAAGAGGAATATGAATTTGTATTGGATATTCTGGTATGTCATAATGTACGTTCCCTGTGGAGAACGTATTTGTAAAAATCAAGCAATAAAAAATTAAAAGCCCTCCAAACCCAAACAACATGACAATGAACAAGTTTTTAAACTCAATGCTGAAATTTGTTTTCCCTTTACAAATTTATTATTTAGAGATTTCAGCTCGCTGCTTGTTTTGGCTTCTTTTTAACAAATATTCTCATGCAAAACTATGCGCGTGGGTATTACGAGAGCCCGCATGCATTTCAAATAAACATTTATATGGCAGCACCCCCTCTTCAGCCATCTGGCGCTGTTGGCAATGATATCCCAGAACCCTGTGCAGCTGAGTAAACACTATCTAAGCAATAAAACATTCAAAGGATTAAATACTTTGCTAGAATCGCTTAAAACATTTCGAAAATAGTTTTGACTCATACACACACACACACACACACACACACACATTTTAACAAAAATTTGGGTTTTTTTAGTTAGAAGTTCAGAACAGTTTAAAGTTTAAAACGGTTCGATGTGTGCTGCGAACATTTATTTGCCGGTTTTTGAATAACAATGGGGATTAATTACGGTTTTGTATAAAAAATTTATTAATAGCTATTTAAATTTATTTGTTTAATGTTGACAAGATTTACAATATTTAATTTAAAATGTATAATAACACATTTATTGCAAGACGAATGCGATTTCGCAAGGTAATCTTTAAATTTAAATTATACACAATATAATGATTATTATAATATATTAACTTATTGAAGCTATTAAATATTATATTGCTGCTTTTAATTATAGCATTATCGAACTTGCAATATGTATAAACACTAAGCATACAATATTGTATTGTATTTTTTTAATATTTTTTTTTTGCTTAATACACTAATAAATAATTGTGTAAAATCGAAGCTGCTTCCAAAACTCTGATTTTTGTAATAAACATTCTCAACGCATTTTAGTTGGCGATTCTCCAAATTTGATTTGTTGCACTCATTACATATTTTTCAAACTAAGCCAGAAATACTTATGGCCAGGAACAGTACAAATAGTTAATAAGCACACGAACTCAACGGAACGGAATGCAGTAAATAAAGAAAATCACAATTATATATGTATATGTGATATATAATAGAAAGTAAGAGCAAACTGTCCAAAGAGCCGGACCATAAGACACCTAAACACATGTATTTAAAAATATAATTCAAGGGATAAAGCCACATTCAGATATACCATGCCAGATCGAGGAAACTTTTAATTCTAACATTGAAATTATGAAGCATAAAGTAAAAGTATCTGTCAGTATACCCTTTGTTCATATCCATTTCATGAGTACAGGGTAATGGAACCAAATGTTTGCTAGAGCTTTTGCGAATGCCAGCTGGCAACTGGCAACTGGCAACTGGCAACTCGCAACTCGCAACATCGCCGACTGCTGTGGCTCATTTTATGGACGCTCTGAAGCGTGGCTTCATATGCAATTACATTTTACAGCAGCAAGTTGATAACAAACGAAATGATCAAAAAATAGAGAAGAGAACAGAAGAGAAGAAGAGAAGGCAAGCAAAGGCAAGATGGATTTGGATGAGGTGCAAGGACGGCATTCAACAAATTTTGAGCGACAGTTTTCGAGGCTTCTCTATTTATTTCTTATCCAAATTTTTCTTTTGTTTTTTTGTTTTTTTTTATCTAAACTTTTCAAACTTTTCAACATAAATTAATGAAAATAGGCAAATTTCTTCCTCTTCGAAGTAGAGGAAGAGGTAGAATGCGGACCAGGTTGCTGGAATTAGTTCAAATAAAGTCAAAAGAGCTTTGAACACATTTTTCGCTCTCGATATTAAAAATTTGCACTGGGAACATGTCATTTGAGAATTTATCGATGAAATTAAAAGTTATTATGAAAAGCAATTAATGTATGAGTACATATGGATGGAGGGGTGTGGTCAGCTTGAGGCAAACACGCATACTACGACTGACTGAGATGGAAGCACCTTGATAAGCCCATGACTAATGGATGTGAATCGAGTCGAGGGTGAAAATACATAACAACAAAGCGACCAACTTAATGCAGACAACTACAAAATTCGCTAAGGGTTGGCTGTTTTGTTCTGGTTGGGAATGAGTCGAATGCATTGAAACAAAAGGACCCAGGATAGTTTTATTAAAGCCCGCCTCACACAATGTAGGCCAGCAAGAAAAACAAGAGCCAAAAACATGTGGAACACGCATATTACGAGTTGGCTCACATGTGCAGCCATAATTCATTAACGATTATGCACGACTCCCAAAAACATTAGACGGAATCGGTGCCCCAGCCACAAGGCGACAACGAGGACTTTGTCACGTGCGATTAGTGTGAAAATTTGCCTCAGCATTTGCTGTTAATTTTGTTACGGTGACCCAAGTAATATACATATGTATGTACATACATATTTATGTATGCATGCATGCTAGACAAATGCTTGAAGTAGAGCTACTTTTGGCGGCCCTTTCTTTTTGGGTCGGAATGGGGAGGGTGATGGATGGATGGATATGTGGAGAGAGGGGTGGGGCGGTTACTTGACAAGATTTATAGATTTTTGCAACGAGTCATCGCTCATACGTAGATATTGCATGTACTTTATATATACATATACATTCAGGCGAGAACTAGCTGAGCAGTTGACTGAACCTTTACCACCCAGTCTGTCGTAAGTCTGTGGTGTTTTAAGCCAAGTTATTGCTCTCGTTTCTGGGGCAAGAACAGCAACAACAAGAAAAGCAACTATTTTTGGCTGGCATGTCTAATGCTCGGGTTCAAAAGGGTAAGAGGCGGCTTAAAAGCCAAAGCTTTAAGTGCCATCAAGAAGTTAGGGAAAGGAAGCCATGACGAAATATTGTTTCCAAAAGTCAAGAGGAATAATCAAAACTGACTGCCTTTAAGGCAGACATTGAGGGCACATTTGTTGAGCATTAAAACGGACCAACACAAACCATGTTCTTTGCCATTAATCGAGCACTTGTGTTGGCTGAAAGTTAGCATCTTGGATAGCCATTAAACAGGGCTTGAACTAATTAAGAATTACAAACGCTTTTCATCATATCTGTTAATGGGTAATCAATTTCTCCTTAAAATTCAATAGCAAAATCCAACGGCTCTCTGCAAATTCACAATTTATATATTAGAGTATTTTTCAATACTGAAATATTCCAAATTTAAAGATCATGCTATTGTCCCGCTATTGTTCATTAATTATGCAAATATTTATGACAATTCACATGAATATTTTATAGGCCATAAGGCATAAATAAAGGCAGCATAACTATGCTATGCCAGACAGGTACTTGCCGCACTCTGTCTACAGTCCGTCCATAAGAACCCTTCAAATATTGTATATATAGAGAAAGAGAGAGAGAGAGAGCACTGCAAGACATGAACATAATAGACTGGCACTGAAAGAAGAACTCCCTGAAGTACTAGTCTAAAAAGTGTGCCGTCCATTACAATAATAAACTTACCACAGCAAATGCGAAGCAACCCCCAAGTTAGTTCCATTTCACCCACTCTGCATGTCTCAGTTGGCATCTTGTAAAATGTAAAATCAACATTATTTCCTTCCACACAATCAACGATGATTTCTTAATAAAAAGCCGCTTCCCATCGCGTGGTTGGGGCACTAAACATACGCAGGAAGCAGCCAACCAACCTACAACTTACTACAGCTTGTGCATAATACAATTTTTGACTGACTGAGACTGAGACTGAGACAGAGAATAAAGTAGTAATGGTTCGTTGACTGGTCGTGGCATTGTGGATGGGTTGCCATCCCTATAGTGGGTGGGTGGTTCGCCAGCTCAGTACTTTGGCATTTTTTAATACCCAAGTGTCCCCGTCTCGCAATAAGTGCGCTGCGCAACACTGCACGCATACAAATGAGCAAGGATGAGGGTGAGGATGGGGATGGGGATTGGTGTTTTTTTGGCAGGAGGTTAGGTGAGGGGGAGCTGCGCGCAAATACGCGGACATAAATCGGAAATACATAAATTATTAAGCATCTCATAATAAGGAACGCTGTGGTGCACGTCTGTCTCAGTGGGTCGCGTCTTGTTGCTAATGAGGCCTCCTGATTAGTTTATGGCCAGCAAGTTACGACAAATTTCGGAACACTGCGAAATATGATATGGCAGTAAACTTGGACAAGTTGATGGAACTGCAAATATCAAATATCATCAAATATATCAAAACTTGTTAAAGATGAAGTTTCCAAGCAAGTTGACGAGCTCAACAACAGGCAGGGTATTCGTTTGGGGTACATCAATGTTGATGAGAATTCCATAATGCTGCTTTGGCAAATCAAGATTCGCGAATTCATGAAATCGCTACCGCCATAAACCTGTCAGCTGTCAAATAATAATTGTCAGTTTTCTTCTCGCTCTAATGCCGAAGTTTTGCCTTCCCTTTGCCAAACATTTCCTGCACTGACTGACATTTTGCTTGGGCCACACGATTTGCTTCACAATTCGGTTTTGTTTTTCTTGTTGCTGTTGCTGTTGGTGTTGTTGTGTTTGTTTTTTTTGACAACTCTACTTGGATTGGTGTGAGGCGACCCTCTCTGATTGTGTGTGTGACTGTGTGTGCATGTCAAGTAGCAATTGAGACGAACGGCATTTGGGTGTGCGTATTACACACACACACACACACACACACACACACACACATGCATATATGACATCTGACTTCCACTTGTCAGAAAATATTTGCTTTCAAAACACAAAGAGTGGTCGTTCGACCCTCCAACCCCTCTCCTACATTCCTTACTGGGCCCGACTTTACGCACGAGTTGCAATCTGCTTTTCCATTTGCTATCGTACTCTCTCTTTCTCTCTCTCTCTCTCTCTCTCTCTCTCTCTCTCTCTCTCTCTCTTCCGCTCTCTTCCCCTCTTACCTATACTTGTGTATGTCTTTTATGCTGTCAGCCATAGATTTACACAGTGTGTGTGTGTGTGTGCTTCGTTAAATTGATAGAATAAATGAGCATAAATTGAAAAAAGAAATATCGACGAAACAACAAAAGGCGGGGGTAGTGCAACCCTCTGGGGTGTTGAAAAGGGTGGTTCGTTCATGTTACAGTCCTTGCTCCTGGGCCACATATGGGCAATTATTTAGTGCTTTGGCACAACTGAGACTGGGAATTCGCTTCACACACACACACACACACACACACACTCTCTTGTCGTCCCCAAACCGCCATTACTATCGATTTGAGGGTGCATTACCAACTGGACCAGACGAGGTGTAGGAGGAGGGGGTGCGGTGGTGTAGGCAAACTCGTCTTGGCAAAACTTTTCATTGAATTGCATGCAATCAGCACTGGCTCGCCTCCAAAGTGGCAAACAGGCGAAAGAACTATGGACGCAGAGCAAAAGAGCATAAAGTAATTTAAGTAACCCATAATTCTATTCCCAAGGAGTGTAGCAAATAGAGTCCGTTTATTATTCCTGGACGCCATTGAATGCTTCTCTATCCCCCTCCCTTCCCCTCATATTTCTCATCGCATCACATCGCATCGCGTGTGTTGCCAATTTGTTCGACATTCATTGACGACGCCCATGGACGTGTGCGTTCTTTGTATGCCCTGTGCTCTGCTCCTGTTTCTGTTCCAGTTCCAGTTCCAGTTGCTGTTCCTGTTTTCTACCCGATCCTGGGCTGACTGCACTCGCGGCTGTCGTCGCTGTTTGTTCTCAAAACCAAATTTAGACGTAATTAAATGTGAATTGTTTATTTAAGGCGCACGTTCTGCTCCCCTACCCCTCCCCCTCCCACTGTGTTTTGCTCCCCACCCCTACCCCCAGCCAGCCATTTAGCCATGCAGCCATCCAACACAAACAGCTTGCAGGCGTTCAATCAAGCGCAGACATGACGTAGACCTGGGGGGATGAGGAGGAGAAGGTGGAGGAGGAGGCCTAACTCCACATCCATGCAGCATTTCTGATGGCTTTCTTTGGCACAACTTTTGCACAATGCCGGGCCGCAGACTGCAATGTTGCCACTCATTTTCATTTGTTTATTATTGTTGTTGTCGTTGCTGTTGCTTTTGTTGCGGGTGTCGGCCAAACTGCGACGGCAGCATGGCGCGGCTCGTCGTTGCAATTATTGCCCGGTGGCAAGTTTCAAATGAAAGCAGGTGTGTCAAATGTAAACTTGCCTGGCACTTCAAAAAGGGGCAAGGAGCTGCTTGAGTAAACAACGGCATAACCTGATTGGCTCCAAAATGCATACAAACATGCGGATGACAGCCGCAGGCCGAGGGCTACGGGGCTGTGCGGGGCGAGGGGGGATTGTTCTACGTTGCCGTTAATAGAATTTTTCATGAGCTCCGGCGACGCATTGGCATTGTTCAGGTCGCAGTCAAAGTTCCTTCAGATTACTTTCTAAGTAGTTAATTTGATTGGCTGGGCAGGTGGCAAAGATTGTCAACTGGTTGGGGGTTGGATTGGGGCATAGCTGTGATATGAGCCAACAAGTTATGTGAGGTAAGGAAAACTTTGTAGTCGCCTCAATCGCTGGGGAGGTAACTTTATAATGATGTTTATGAATAGATGCCACTATAAGGAAAATAGTGTTTGGCTTAACTTTTCACCTTCTTTGCCTTCAGGTAATTTCTGAGGCTCATAAAAGGTGACCACTGAGCTAAGAATCTTAACACATTGTTGAAAGGAACGCAAGTGAGAAAACTTAAGCCAGGGCACAAAGCGGGACAGATTAATATAGAAATTATCGATTTTTAAAGCTGCTAAAATATTGATGATACTTACACAAACTTTATTATCCGTGTAATTGCAATAAGAAGTTTTCAATATCTTTGTATATATATATATAAATTAAAATTTTAACAATGCGTTTTTAATATTTTCAAGTCATTTATTGCACATTGTTCTATGAAAATAGGTGTGAATCATTGATAAGCCTGTCACAGTTTGTGCACTCGATCAAGCATTCTTTATTTAAATCAAACTCGTGCAATGCAAATATATATATATACCTTATAAGTCCAACAAATTTAAACCACCCTTAAGCCTTTCCCCATCAACCCACTCATTCAGTAACTGTGTATCGAATAACTAATCACATTTTAGACATTCAATACCAGGCCAATAGCTTCACCTGCACCATGCCCCATTAAGTAAGTGAGCTACAACTGAACTAAAAAGGGTCCCCAGACTGGTTAGCGTGGCCAGTTCAGCCCTGACAAGTCTTTTCTCAATGACTTACAACGAATTATTTACCATAACAACAGCAACATAAACATCAACTACATAAGTATAGGTATAAACAAGTACACCCATATATCAAACAATTAGCGACATCAGAGTAAACATGTTAGGGGCGGGTAAAGGACACCACTGCACTGCAAAGAAACCACTGCACCACCGCCCAAAGCCCGAATCATTGTCCGCTTCTGCACCGACGATTGCACTTTTCGCTATGCTTCATAAATTCACGTAGCCGAACTGAATTGCTTAACCACCCTCGAAAATAGAGCGCTGGCAGGAAGCAAAGCGGGCTTAAGGACATTGTCGCAGCAAATGCAATTGCATTTCAGGGTGGCAATTGCATGCTGGACTGCTCTTTTTGTGCCGCAAACAGAAAAACATACTTTGTTTATTGAAGTGAGAACATTAGCAACGCTGTACAAACAACAACCAGTAATAAGGACAACTAGGCTGGAAAGCGTTAAGAACCCGGCAACGAGCGCACTTGGTGCAATGAAACAGGTTTACTTGGTAACAAGTTGGCTAACTAAGGTGCAATTATTACAAAAACTGAGCCGAGTTACAAATTCAGTTTCCTTCTACATTTTTGAATGTATTATAGTATATTATTTTTGTGCAATATCTGTCATGCTGTCTGTCCGCCTGTCCGTGTGCCTGTACGCATCTTTTATAGACTTCATAAAGAGACAGAGAGAGAGAGAGAGAGAGAGAGAGAGAGAGAGAGAGAGACATGGAACTTGGATCATGCATTGGTCTGTGCCCGCGTGAGATAAAGATTAGTAAATCGATAATCGTGAATCGATAAAGCGGCACAATTTTAATGCCACCACCCTCCGGCCCCAGAAACTTCGGCACTTAAAATTGGAAATGCGCATATCTTCCACAATTTGCATAAAGCACAAAGCATACTACTGATAGCTCTTCTAAGCGTTCGTTAAGAAATGGGACGGCCACGCCCACTTAGCCTCCCTAAACCGAAACTCCTGTTAGTGTAAGTCGATAAGACCATTTGAAAGTTAGAGTCACCAAATGAGAGGCATAAACAATTTTGGACAACATCCACTCCCGCCTCCAAAAACGATCAATGGTTATATCCCGCAATATGATAACTATAGTTAGGAAACTTCGAAGGTGGATTACTAAGATCGTCTTCCAACATTTTTTTATGGCATGGCCCACTGCTGCCTCCAAAATTCTCAAAAGCCCGCAATTTAAGAGCTACAGTTACCAAACTTGGAAGGAAGATTGCTAAGAGCCCTTTCTATTCATTATTTTAGCTACGCCTACTTCCGTCCCTAAAATTTTAAATACATTCTATCTTGAATAATGTTACAGCTAAGGCTTAAAAAATTGGAGAGAAAGTTATTACGAAACTCCCTTAAAAAAATAAATAGATATCAGATAAAAAAATACCACTTTCTAAAATTTAAATTAAAAAATTATAAATTTTAAATTGTCTTTTTTTTATTTGCTCTATATGCTGATTTTAGTCGATATTAAATAAATAAATAGGGCTAATCGGAATTTATCCGATTTGATTTATTTGAGTCATTGATATTATTCGACGTGAAGATACAAAATGGAGAAAACATAGAAAACACATAGCATTTTCATCACCTTAAATTTTAATATACATCATTTGACTTCTCCTGAACATGGAGTAGCTTTGTTTGTCGAAAGTTGGCAGCACTGGTCGTGACTCTCAGTTCTGTGAATGGCCCTGCCAACTTGTCAGACAGCACTGTCAGTTGCGCTGGAGATTTGAGGTTAGATTGTTACTCTGCTAAAACCAATGCGCATGGCTGCATCGCCACGTGCCACTTGCAGGATATTACTTTTAGTGCCACATGCCTTATAACGACGCAACGCCGCCTGATAATGCCCAGTGCGATAGCGATGTGGATGCCAGCAAATGTCTGATATCAGGCCGATTCATCAGAACGTTCACTGTGTTTGAAATTAATTTCAGCAAATTCATTAAAACCCAAAATCACATTAACTCGATAAGTAATTTCACACAGAACGGTGTCAAGTGAACCAAAAATGTCAGGAAATTGAAATATTTATTGCATGCAACGCAGATCTGATCCGGTTCCGCTGGGACTTATTAGCTGTTTCAGATCTATAGCTTTATAAACACAAGCAATCTGGAGTCGTATACAATTGCGAAAGTCCAAATTTGATTGATTTAGAAGAAGATTTTGCTGTAGCTTTACATTGTGTTTCAGAATTCAAAAGAAACCTAATTTGTGTACGCATCATTATTATTACTTAAAATCTGGCTATATGCTTAGCGGATATTTAATAAAACTCGCTTAAAACCGTTCAACACCTCCCTAAAAGGATATTCGTTGTGTTTGCTGAAAGCAGTCGAGTCTGGGTTGTGGTACAGACATCATTTATCAATTTAAGCAAACAAATCAAAACGGAGCTGAGACCTAGTGGAAGCGCTGCTAGATCTACGACCCAGGAAATACAAAAGTGAAAAATGATTTGAAATGGATTACAAGCTGCTTTCATCGTGAAGGCAGAATGTGCAGTACCAGAACAAAAATCTATTTACCAAAACTTTGGGTGATAAATGCAAAAACTCTACAGCCCCCCACCGTAGTTCGGCTTTCGTCTGTCCTTTCGTTTCGTGTCGTTTCGTTTTGGTTTTGGTTTTGGTTTGGTTTCAAATCGTTTTGGTTTCATTTTCGTTTTCTGCACACTCACTTAACATCATTAAAATGACGCGTAAATGAAAATTGCGCTTGGCGGCAGCCTCAAAATATTCTGTGCGGTGTTTGTTGGGTGGCATGCTGCTAATGTCGTTGCCGTTTTTCGAATTTTCTCTTGCAAATATGAAAACGCAGCAGCCGGGACTCAGGGTACAGGGGCGAGGTGGCCAGGCTAGGACGTAGACACAGACACAGAGCAAGCAGGCAACATCATTCATCAAGGATTTAGTTAAACGACGGCGAGCGTCTGTGTGGGTTGGTGTGTGTTGGAGACCATTCATCATCATTCGTCTGGGATTATGCTTTTTAAACATACGATTGCTGTCAACATTGTCAGTTGTAGTCGTCCTCCTAGCCGATGTCCTATACACGCTGCCGGCCAGTGCAGTCAGTCGGGCATACTATGCTCGATCCGAGAGCTGCGTTTTGCATGCATTCAGGAGCCGGAGGATTCGAAATCGCATTCAACCACAGCTCTTACATGACTCGACTGCTTTCACTATTTTGGACTAAAATCTGGATTGGAATTGGTTTTGGGGAGTGGCAGCCCAGCCATGAATCAATCATGTTTAGGAAGTGTCCCCACACCCCCCACACCAAGTCAGCATTGACAACACATCCATGGCAAGCTCCAGCCCGAAAGAACTCGCGCTTAATTCTGCCAAGATTTTTGACAAATATTTATCAATAATTTCAGGGCTACACCATAACAAACAATATGCTGACTGACACCCGAACAAGGGGCTAAGGGGCTAAAAGGGGGGTATCCACTGTGTTGTGTCCGAGGATTAGCAACAGCAAACATCTCCAACAATCAACAAAATGTCTGTCGTTGGCCCGTTTGTCATGCTGACAATTGGCTTTGGCTGCCCATTGAGTGAATGGCCAACAAGAGGGACAGAGTGACAATCAGAATCAGAACTAGGACCAGAACCAGAACCAGAACCAGACATGGGAGCTCTACAAATAACAACAAAAACAAGCAAACACATGTGGGTGGTGTGCGTGTGTGCTTTGTTGTGGGGCGACAAACAGAGGCTTGTCAAAATCACAACCAAGTCGCAGACGACAAGGATAAGAGCCAGAATGGGCACAGATGGGATAGACCAAAGCTGGACCTACTGCTGGACAGATGCGTATAAATTGCTACACTGGAGATGTAACTTCCATCCATTAGATTGAAAGTCACTCAATTTAATTGGAGAACAGAATTAAACGTTGTTTGTTGGATTCAAGTTGACTTCAATCTTAAACTGTATTTTGTGTTGCTTTTGGGATAACTCTAATAAATTAGCAAATATTTGTTTGAATAGCCAGTAAATGATATTCTAAAAACACAAGAATTGGTACTTATATATGTTAATAATTTGTTGAATCAGTTGTGAGTCAGAGACTCTATGTATGGCTTAATCGAAAGGCATTTCCGCTGTAGAAAATATTAAATAAATAAACAAACTTAATGTGTTTATTAAATTAACAGCAACCCACAGAGCCGAACTGAGTCGAGTCCATAGTTTAAAACATCCAATTATCATAACAATAATTCAAGATCTGTGAAAGAAATTACGAGGCAACGCTTTTAATGGCTTGCTCACAAGTCGACGACAATTTTCAGGCGAAACACTAACATCATTTTGAATTTACAACATAAATTTGAAGAGCTGCACGCTAATTATCGATTGAGTAAAGTATAACAAAGAGCTGTCCGTGGAGATTCCAAAAAGGGAGAGTTCATGAATCGTTTTAACTTGAGTTGAGTTGAGTTGAGTTCATGCTTATCGGGGCTGTCCGAGTGCCTGAATGTGTTGAAAGTGGCACCACAATTGTGCACAATATAGCGGATCTTTTTGGCAGAGTTATTGACAGCAGCTTCGACTGATGAAAGCGCAGTGAGTCATTCATTTTTATTTTTTCTTTTTTTGCTGGGTCTGTGGTTTCACACACAGCAGAAGCAGAAGCAGAAGCAGCAGCAGAGGGGAAGCTGGAAGCTGCTAATTGATGGATTGCAGCGCTTTATGAGTAATATAAGAAGCAAACTCGAAGTCGAAATGTCGCATAGCATTTTTAATTAGGCTTGCCACACTGGACTCTACGGGAGAAGATGAGGTAGCCACTTGGCTCTTAAATAATTCAAAGCAATTTATGCGACAGTTTGCCGCAAAAAATGTAAACGCCACTCACAGCAAAGCAATGCAAAGCAAAGCAAAGCACTTAACCCTTTTTTACTCCCTCAGTTTTCATTTTTTCAGTTTGTTTCCTGCGGCCAACCCAAAATGTCTATAATTATTTGTGCTGCTTAAGTCAAAGTTTGTGGGCCCACTGGCAACCTGAGCCACCTAAAATGCCGACTTACAAAATAAATAAAACGAAAGCATTGCGAAAGAAATGTCAATATTATATTTAAGACGTCTTTCATCGTTGTCGTTCTCGTCGTCTGGCAACCCGTTACGACAAATTCACGGAGTAAAACACACAAATCACAAAAAAAGGTAAACGTAAACGCATTTTTTTCTCATTTCCAATTTTTTTTCCTGCATCTCTTTGTACCAGCGAGATTTTATGAGGTTGGTCGGGAGAGCTGTTCACAAAATATTATAATTGCCCAGCCAAATGGAAATAAGTTCTGGCATTTTAAGTGCCATTGAAGCGACAACGATCACGTCAAGATGTTACTTCATCGAGGAAAGCAGCTGGCTGCTTACCACTAGCAGAGCTCAAGTTGCAGCTTCAAACGGTAACCGATGGTGACTCAGTGTCTTTGGCTATATCCAATGAGAATAAATCTATTCAGTATTCTACGCAACTAATTGCCATTTAGTTTTACAATTATGCATTCAAGCTGGCGGAGTAATTCCCAGTTGCATCAAAAATATACAGAATTATTTAAATATCACATTTTTGGAATCCTTACAAAAGTACTAACCACAAGTACATTTGTAAAATGCTGCATACGAGAGATGTAATATTAAATAGAATTTTTGATTCAATCATACTAGTTCTTATATCTATATAAGCCACAAAATACACGATTGATTATATTAGTTAAAGTTAAAGTAAATAAGTAATTCATACACATTTTTTGTTTTTGGATACTACTTGTGATTAGTAGTTACGAATTGTGATTAGTATGAGACTTGAGTAGAGGGTATCTCTTAGTCAAGCTCTTTTGACTAGAACACCTTTACTTAGTTTTAAATACACTTGAATTCAACTTGATAGAAGCGTTCAACTTTCATCTCGTTTTTTACACTGGGTCTATAAGTCTAATGAATTTTAGACCGATTTTCCTTTTAAGCGAATATACGTAGCAATTTTTAGCAGTTCTCTGCTCTCTCACTGCTCAATGCAATTTGTAATCAATCTCAGCCAAGATGACTCAGCCGGAATTCAAACGCCATCAAAACTTGGCCAAACTTTTAGACACAGAATCTGGCACAATGTAAGCTTAATGCTTTCACAAAAAAAAAGATAACAAAAAAATTGTCTTGCCAGCCAATTAAATTGTCCTTGCCATAAAAATGTGCAGCAGGAAGGAGCGATAAAAATAAAACTAAAGCCCGATACTACTATACGCAGCACGATCCGAGCATTGTGATAAAAGGCCTGGCCAGTCAGCCGTCAAGTGAACGAAATTTTATCACACACCACAGTCGCAGCTAGTATCGTTGGGGTTTTGCCAGACACCAGGACACCAGGACACGGGACACCACACAGACCACACAGACCACGCAGCCCAACCATCCCGTACCGATGAGCCTGCCGCATGACATTGCACGTTTTGCGCGTTCGTCTCGATTGCAGTTTAGTGCAATCAAAGAGGATTCATCAGCCCAGGACCAGCAATGTCCAGCGAAGCGTTTATAATACCACCAGACAACAGCAGCAGGAACCGGCTATCGGATGCCCAGGACCAAGGACTGTGGACCGCCGAGCGAGCGAGTCTTAAACCAAAGAAATTAGTGTAAATCTAAAATCCGATTTGGGAAAACAATGTGATCAGAGTCGGGGGGTGCTAGTTTTGGTGGTTGGCTGCATTGTTGCCTTGATATTTTGCTACTAGTGCCAGTGCGGTCCTGTGGGAAACACCAAAACTCTCATTTAGGGGTAAGTTCAGCATAGTCAAGACTGCTCCCCTCGCAAGTCGGCTAATCTGCCTCTCATGGGTTTTTACTGATTCGACGCTTTTTATCAATTCAGAAATATCTGATAGCCGCAACATTTGTATGACTTTCCACTGATGGGAGAGGAGAGAGTGCAATTCTATTAAATTAGATGGCTGGCTGACTGGCTGAATGGGTGGCTGGTAACTGAAAGTGCGCATATGCATGAGTATCGCGGAGTTTGAGGCGCCTCAAATTAGTTTCTTACGCTTGAGTTTGTCTTAATGCACAAAAAGTGCTCAGGGGATTTGCCGTAATTCGATTAGAAAGGGATTACCGGGCGAAAAACTTCAACGCAAAGGGCTCCTCTCCAAACTATGTATGGCTCTAATGGGATGGCTTTTGTCCTCGCCACGCGTTTTGATGAATGATGTATCGAATTTTTGAGCAGCAGCAGCAGTTGTTCTATCAAGCGTCTGCGGAAGTTCCGGCATCTGGAGACATGTGAGCAGCAGTGCTCGGGAAGTGCCAAAACAACAGCGTAAAGCTTTTAAATGGGCCATGGCCCATGAAGATTAAACCCAAAGTGCACTGGGGGCTGAAAACAAATGTGACAAGGGCAGATGTCTAAGGGCTTCAGATATGATGGAAGGCAAAGTATGAATGAATAGGTTTTCCTTAGAAACATAATATTTACATATATACATTTCAACAAGTATTCAAATCAATTAGTTCTTCTTTCGAGCCAAATACGACCTATGTGTGACGGCTTTATGGTCAGACAGACGTCTAAGCTTCGAGTTAAACTATTAAATGTATAATTACATAATAATAAAATAACAACTAGTTCGGCGAGTTGTCCAGAACTTATTGCCTTCTTTTTTGTAATATTTACCTTCCAAATATTTTATCTCTGTTTTTTATTTATTATCAACTAATATCAGTCGAAATTGAGAAATACAAATAGTTAAAAATAATTAAAATCGAACAAAATTAAAATCAAAATTAATAGCTTGTTTGTGTTTTTTTAATTTTATGTATTTTAACTTTAAATTAAAAAATATCAGTCGACAGAAAAAATTAAAATAGTTATGAATAATTTAAATTGAAAAAAATTAAAAGCATAACATAGTATTTATAATTTTTAAAGTTAAATTAAAAAATAAATAAAATAATTTGCAATTTCTTGTGGTAATTAATTACTAAATTTATCCAACATCCATGCACACAAAGTTGGGGAAAACCCTAGTAGCCCAATAAGATCAAAATAAAGAAGAGTTAGTTTAAATGCCTAGTGCAAATTCATGCGAAAATAATATTTACTAGACAAGAAGTTTCAAACTGATCAAATCTATAGAAATCCCTAAAGAGGAGTAGTATAATTTGGTGTACAATGTTTAAGAAAAATGAATAGAAGTAAAGACACAGTCTCAAGGGAACCAAAAAAAAAATTAATTTGGCTCTGTATTAAAATGGGACTATTTTATATTTCTTTCAAAAGTGGTGAATTTTGATTTATGAAAAAACCACACAATTTGCAGTAGCTGGGTTAAGAATGTCAGAAGGAGAATATTGGAAATTTAAGAATATCTGTTTAGTGCTAAATTTGTTCAATTGAGCATATGTATCGAAGGCAGGAGCATTTCCGAGTACAAAAAGTGTATGGATATTCAAAAATTGTAGACTAGCGCAATGCTATTTGCCTCACTCATATGGCATTGCATTGTATATGTACAAGTACTTTCATTTCTTACCTCTTACCTTTTTATCTAAGCGAACTCCAAAACAGTCCCCAAAAGTCAGCCCTAAATGTGCCGAAACGAAAGTATGTAATTCATGGCTTCTTTGCTATTACTGCTGTCAACAATAAAGCTAAATGAAAGGCATAGAAGTCACCTTTCGCCAAAAGTAGCAATCCCAGAAATAAGGTGGAACAAGCTTACCCTAAACTGTCAATTGAAAACCAGAGAGAAACGGCCAGAGGCACGGGACAATGGGCAATGGGCGGACAAGCAAGTGTGCAAAATTGATTTAACCACGAATTGCTAAACGATAAGTAAGAAACCGGAGCAAAGAAGTGGTCTAGGAAATTGAAAAAAGGGGTTTGGCCTTGGGTTCGGTTTCTGTTTCGGTTACGGTTACGCTCACGGCTTCGGACAACGGGAACGAGTATAAATTTCCGCGTGTATAATTAATCTGTCAGATTATTGTGACATGTCGCACCAAAAAAATGTGTGCGATACATTTGCGGAAAAGGCAAGGAAAAAGGAGTAAATGCTCGGAGCACTCGGAGTAAATTATATTGTCGCATTGCTAAAAAAAAAAAAAACGCAAGTCGACGGGGCGTTGCGCGTACGTGTAACAAACGGTAAAGTATTTGGCACCCCATACATTAATAACTGTAATTTTCTACCGGGTGCGTGTTTTGCCCTCCGCCCCATTTCCGCTTTTATTTCGCAAACTCTGCTGCACAAAGGGTTGCAATTTATAGCCGAATATAATGCTCGCTGCTGGCATCTCTCTCCCTCCCTTCCCTTGACTCTTTTTCTGCTGCCCTATCTCTGTATATTTAACCATGACAAAGAACCCCAAACAGAACCCAAGTGGGATTGAACCCAAAACCCATGCAGCACTGTGCAAATGTATCGCGTTTTGATTTCGCGCTCGTTCGACGCCCCCCAGGTCGTCAAAGCGCTTCTCGTAAATTGTCAAAATGAAAAAATTGCATACGCTCTGAGCTCCATTCAGTTCACACCCTCCACTCATTCACTCATTCATTTACTCGCTCAGTCAGTCATTCAGTCAGAAGTTAGAACACTTTTTTTCTGGTGCGCTTGATTGCGAAAAGATTCGCCTTGCTTTCTGGATTTTTTGCGTGTCGCGTTTTAGAAATTGTTCACTTGCCCCTAAGCGCTAAGCTGACGAGAATTACGAGTGCGAGCCACAGAATCATACCCCCCACAGTGCGTTAAATCGAAATACTCTCTTTATGTCTAATAGTGTGGCTGCGGAGCGTTAGCGCAAAAAGTTCACTTAAGCAAAACATCGGCGGGGGGCACGGAGTCAAATGAAAATGGCGACCAACTTTGACCAAGTTCCTTTCTGTGACGGGGAGGATAATTCGAGTACTTAAACCCAAAATATTAATAAGCGTTGACAAAAGCATGTCACAAGTGACAAGTGGAACTGCAACAGATATAGGACTGTATGAAACTATTGGGTGGAGTTTGAAGCAGTGAATTTAGTTTCAGCACGTGTGAAATTAAAATCTAAATCAAGTAAGAATGCTATCGTAAAGTGAGCTCTACTACGAGATGCTCTGAACCCAGCAGCTATATATATTTTGTTATACGTAAAGAAAAGGCTTACTGATAATAATGGGATCAATATGAGAATACGTTTCTAATCTTGATATTTGTGAAGTTGATCAACAATATGCCAGAAAACATTATGTACCATTTGGAAGATGTTAACTTTAAAAGTGCGTCCTTTACCGCTATCGGAAATCGATTTACGTCGCGGAGTCTTCGATAAAACAAAATAAACTTGATTTGCGCGTGGTATTCAAGATTTTACATTCAAAACTTGGACTTGTCTGTTGATCCTGAACAAAAATATATATACACTACTTGGGTCAGAGATGATTCTTTCTCCCTGTTCCTTACCAAAACAAACAAAACCAAAAACAATCGAAGACTATCTATCTATCTTCGTATAATCTATCTTTTATTATTGTTTTAGACATTCATCTTTCTGAACAGGAACAACCATTTTGACTAAAGGTTTCAATATATGTGTAAGAATATGCATATATTTCAGTCTTTTTGACATATAAATTGGCAGTCTCAATCTCTGCACTGTCATCTCCGCATCTTGAGGGTCCTGATAACATTATATTACTCTCTGCAAGAAAAGAAAAAAATTCAAACGTTTTTAGCTTGTGGTGATTTAGTTATTCTAATTTACTAAAAATATATATGTAATTAAATTTGCTTCCCCCAAAAGTGCGTCTGACAAGTTGAAAATAACTTTTTAATTGAATACAAACAAAGGTATATTTATAGATTAGATTTATTTAATTTAATTGGAAAATACATGTAATAATGAAGTCTTTTACATATATCAAAGAATTTTGTGCAAATTAAGTTAATCCAAAGTATAATGAAAAAGTAGCTATAGTAATCTCGCTTCTTTGAAAAAAACAAGTCCCATTCTATGCGACTCATTCGAGTTCAACAAACTGCAAACAAAGGGCTACCAAAGATTGCAAACACATTTCCCAACCCACAAGCGGCAAATAAAAAGAGAGTTGGCCCCTCTCCCCGTTCTCCGCACAGCAACATCGTGCAATTTGTATAGGGCTCCCAAAAACCGACGCCTATTTGCATAGAGCCCACTTCAGGGCGGTCCAGTTGCGGCTCAGAGTAGCGAAAAGTGCCAACTCACACACAGAGAACAACCATTTTTCTTGAGCTGACGCCCAGCGAAGCCAAAAAAAAAAAAAAAAAAAAAAACATGAAATAGAATAAAGAAACGAAAAGCAAATTCCGCTGCGTTTTAATTTTCTATTGAAATTGTTAAAAGCAGGACAGAGTACTATGGCGCAGGATATGCAACGTCGATTTGTTTGCTTCGGTTGGGGTCTGGGGTCTCTCTGTATATATATGTGTGTGTGTGTGTGTGTGCGTGTGTGTGTGTGCGTGTGTGTGTGCGTGTGGGAGTATGGTTTGCCTTTTTTCACAGCTGCCCCTCCATTAGAAAGCGCCAGGCCCATGAACAAAAGAAATTAAATGCCTTAAAGGCATTTTTAACGATACAAAAAAGGCGACCATAGAAAAGAAGCGGAGAAAGCAACCGTAAAGCAGAAGGAAAAAAAAAGAACTGGCTGAGGGACCGGGAGATAGCTAAGGGAGCGAGAAAAGCATTTAAGAAAAACATCGTCAGAGTATTTGCCTGAAACCACAAATTACTTACAGCACAGCGGGCTGTCGAGTGGGCGTGGCTCTTTGCAAAACATATGACTCCCACACAGCCCAGAGCCCAGTCAGTGCCTATCGCCCTAGCATCGTATGTAAAGAAGGGAAACCAGCGGGTCGGCAGTTACCGTGTCCAGCAAAGCCATTTGCCATATGCACTGGTAAAGGAGAGACTCCAGCAGCTGTTCCTCCGGCAGGCAAATAAGAATATGCCCAACTCCGGCTGCTCTCGCTGTGTGCTCTGTGTTGGCTGTCCGGAACCTGGCAAAATATAAAGAAAATAAAAATTTTTTGCAAACAAGCCAGGCAAATGTGTAGCTTACCAACTCTGGCCAAAATGAGAAACGCCGAATTGAAATACTTGCAATAAACATGAAAAAGGCAAGCAAACAACAAACAGCAGTGGACTGGGCTAGGATGCTTTTGGCTGCTGCTGCTGCTCTTGCTGCTGCTGCTGCTGCTGCTGCTCCTTTGGCTGTTGCGTTTATTGCATTGACAGGCCAGTTGCCAGTTGGCAGTTACCTCCCGGTGTGGCCCTGGACCTGGAGCCCAACAAAAGACGGCAACAAGCGAATGGAGCTGTGCCGCAAGCTGAAAGATGTTTTATTCACGGCGGGTGCGAGTTTAATGTTGAAAGGAAGTTTCGACGTTTTTGATGCTTACTCCTCAAAAAGAAGACTAAGAAAAGTGTAATGGATAGGATGGCTAAGAACATTTCTATAAAGCTGCTTTTCAAGGAATTATATGAATGTGAAAAGGTGCCCAGATGCATATCCGAATGTAACATTAATTAAGGCAATGTGTAAGGGAGACTTGCACTTCTACCCGCATAGAAATAAATAATAAAACAAATTCCTATACTCATTTAAAAACCTGATCCAGGCATACATATCCAAATAAAAAGTGCCAAGTGATGCCGAAAGCAATCACAATGTGACAGGCTCAACTCATCAAACTCATTCTCATTAGTCACATCACAGAAGAAATAAGAAAAACAGAATGAGAAGAGGCACCAACACGTTGCCAATTTGCGACACACTAAACATGCAACAATACAAGCCGGGCAATGGCAATTCCGTTATAATTAAGAAAACGCATAATAAGTTCATTACGAACTTGGACGCAATGCACACATTTGTCCACAGGCAAGCAATGAGTCAAAGAGAGATTCAATTTGAAGTTTTGCCAAAGAAACTCAAAAGTGCAACGAGAGCTAAAAATGTTGGGAATTTGTTTGTGGACAGGTCGCATCTAACTACGATCAGTGAGAAATTCGGAAAAAAGCCTATACCGAAAGTGTGAAAATAAGTTTCTAGCAGAACTGAAGGATGTAGATAATGCCCCAAGCAGAGTCTTCTTTTTTTCTGGATCTTTCCGTGTCTTTGTGCGAGACAAACTTTGTCAGCATTGCCACAGAATTTGCAAGTGTCATTAAAGTGTTAATTGCTTTCGTTTGAGGCAGAGTCTACATTGAGAGCACAGTATCTCTGTGTATGTGCAATACACATGTGTGCGAGGCGACACCAGCAGTAAAAAGGATGCGACAATGACAACGACGCCGCTGCTTCAGCTGCTTCTGCTGCTGCTGCTGCTGCTGCTGCTGCGAAGACTCTGCAAATAAGTCTGGGAGCGATGCGGCGCAGCAGCCTTGTTGTCGTCTTTGTCCCAGGGTGGCGCTGCTCCGTGGCGGAACTTGCCAAAGAAAAGTAGCGCAAACGGAAGTTTGCAATTAAAGTGTTAATTGTGTTAATTTCTTGTGAATTTCATTCGCAAAGACAACAAAATGCAGCAGCACCAGCAACTGTGACTGTGGCAAAAAACTCTGAAACAAAACATATCAACTCGAAGAGCAGTCAGTACCATCAGCTGACCATGGGAAAGAGTCCTAAGTGCAGGGGATACATGTGGTTTTTCTATTTGTGATGTTACACTGACCGACAGCCAACTGAGTTAAGGTCACAAGAGAGATCGTGGAGGAGATAGATTTTATAAAAACCAAGCAATATAATAGTATATAAGTAACTATGACCTAATATATTAATTTATATCTCTCTTTTTTGAACTACCCTTTGTTACCCAATGAAATTGAAGTATGTAGCTTAAGTTCCATAAGTCATAAGCTCTACTACTTAATTAAAAGAGGGAAGTATTTCAGTCCACCATACTCAACATCTAACAAAATAAACATGATAGTATAAGTTTATAGCCCAAATAAATTATAAAATTGAAATTTACAAATATTTGAGATTTTAAAATATATGTGGTCTATATTTCAAACTATAATTTTTTATGATTCCCCTTCTTAGCTTTGTTGCTTGTTGTTACGCTAATTAACTTAAAATTGCTCAAAATTATCTACTGAAACTGTCTTGAATCATGGAATCATGGAGTCATTGACCTTCATGGATGACCAAATATTGATATTAAAGTGCTCTAGATGAAAATCAAACAGTTTTGTAAATTATCACTTTTAAAATGTAAAAATTTATTAATTAGTTGGGTTTGAAAAAGATTTAACCACACCACAAATAATCCACTTGGATGTATAACAACAGCCACCTATATTCCTAATTAAGTTCATAAGGTCACACAAGCCCGAGTTATTAACTGAGTATTATATATATTATATGATCATAAGAAATATAAATTATACAGAATTATTATAAAAGTTTAACCTCATTTTAATAAAAGATAAATATGCAAAAATGCGAGGCGACTACTACTATTTAATAATAATAAAGATGTTTTAAAAGCGGAAAAGTTTTCAACAAAGCAAATTTAAACAAAAGTTTCTGCTTCGAGTTCGTTGCATTCGATTTCGTTCGAACATGTTTAGTACATTAAAGACTTTTTCTAATTAAGTAGATTACAAAACTGTACATATAGATTTCGTGGCTATGAAAAAGCTGTTGTGAAAGACTAATTAAATTATACTGCTTAGTTTGTTTTGCAATTTCTCAACTATGGAAAGCATTTTGGCATAGCTTAAAGCATTTGTGCAGTCAATTTAACGCACCAGCTTTTCAATATTGCCAATTGCCCAAAGAAATCAACATTTCGCCCGCTTCTGCTCAAGTGGCACTAAACATGCAATTAACAGCACTTCAAAGTTTGTCTAGACATTGGTCTGCACCAGCTGTAAAAGTGGGCCAGAAGCAACAGCAACAACAACAAATGTTTATATGTATAAATTGAAGTGAGTGCTGCTCATAAAGACTGAGTCTTTTAGACATTTATAGTTTTAATTGCCGACCAATGAGGCGCAGCAGAAAAGGGCAGCCAGTTAAAATTGCATTTTATGGCTGGCAATAAACTCTTTAAGCCGTCGAAAGTATCTAATTGGACAGGTGAAATATCAACAAACAAACGATTAAAGTGTAAACCCAAGGCAAAAATATGAGTTGCAAGATGTTGAGTTAAAACCAAAAGAAATACTATATAAAGGATTGTATAAGTATGTGTTGAGTTTAAGTTTATATCCAGCGGGTGAACTGATGATGGAATGTCTGCTTGGTATGTCGCGCATGAATGCTTCGGATAACAAAGAGCCTGGGCCAAGTCAAGCCCAGCCAAGCCGAGTCTTTGTGTCGGCAACCTTTCGAACTGAACTGATTAAGCCGCTAGTGGAGCGCAAGCTTTGCCCCAAAGTATTTGGGTCTGGGACTGTAGCAGGCTATGGGTCTGAATCTGGATCTGGTCTCAGCAAGTTGTTGGCTGACTGACTGCTGACAGCTTACAGAGTGTGGCACATGGAAATCATAAAAAGCGCAACCAAGCAGCAAGCACAAAGTAATAAAAGCCAAGTCCCAGACGCCGCAGTGGACCCCAGCACAACCCATTCCGCTGCTGCATGCCCCAAACTCTGCTTTGCACTTGCCCTTTGGGCTAGTGTTGGGTACTTTACGACACATCGTCACGCTTTTGTGACATTTTGTCCTTTTCCACTCAAGACACACCTCGCACACACGCACACACGCACACACACACACACACACACGCACACACATTTCGGGCACTTTCAACACTACACACAATGGACTTAAAAATTCTTTTTCATCAGTTGCCTAAACAGCCGCCGTTCTCGCTTATAAGAGAGAAGAGAAAATAAAATCCAGAGTAAACAGTCCATAACAAAAAAAAAAAAAAAAAAAAAAACAACAACAACAACAACAACAATACAATGCATCTGCAGCTCTCAGTCTTGACTACATATGAGCAATCCTTTTATGGTTTTAATGCGATTGATGGTCCATCGTCGTCTGTCGTCTGTCGATTGTCGCATTTGGAGTCGTTGTCGTCGTCGTCGTCGTCGTCGTTGTTGGTGTTGGTGTTTGACAGTCGCGCATATGGACACAGATTGATGGTTCCACATTAACCGAATGATGTTGGAGGGAATGATAATTTTTTGTTATTATATTCTGGCGAAATTTTTGTTGAATGCGGCCGCCAAGAGATGTATAGCAAGTGGATGGAGATTTAAACTGAAGCGCATAATTTGGCTGAAGGTAGCAAAAGTTAACTTCCAGGAATTTCCGGCTCCAAGCTGCAGCAAGCTGGGTTTCATTTCAAATTTCTTGCTCGCCAAAAGAGGTATCCGAAATACGCGTGTTTCATCTTCATCAAATTGGATTTTTGTCTTTTTAAAAAGGTTTATTGTTGATCTTATAATTTGATTTGTCATCAAAGCAAATGGCGCGCATCGTAAGTTTGCGAATGTCTTGAACTTCAAAGTAAAGCGAAAACTAATGAGACTTGTCAAATCTCTAATGGGAGAGCAATCAAATCTGACTTTGTGCTGGAAAACTAAACGATTGAAATAAAAATAATTTAAATATGAGTTTAAGATTTCAAAGCTTCCAAACATTTCATATCTTCATTTGCTAATCCACACAATTGTCGAACATCCCTCGTAGAGTATAACTTTAGCTGCAAGACTGTTTCTGTTTGATCGTTTCTTCCAACAGAATGGGAATTTTCAGCCAACATCAATTTAATTTGCAATCATTATATTGAGCGGCTTTGGCGACTACAAAGGGATTTTGAGACCCTTTGTGATCTGGCCAGTGTGCAGCTTATGCAATAATAGCTCGGGTAGGATATTCCACCGATGAATATAACACTCTGAATATATACATATATTATCCAAAATGAGTTGAGACCCAATTAGGCTTTGTTAAGCCCCTAATGATTGTTATTAAAACTAATTTTGCCTGTTGACCCATGCAATAAGTATGCATGTGTATAAAATGAAGGCCTATGGATTCCACGTGGGAACCACAGCCAGCTGAGAGCCGATTGTCGTGCCTATTAATTGCGCCCCAACTCCAGTGGTCATGCCCAGTTCTCGAACCGGTCGCATAACAAAAGCGTAGCCAAAAGGCTTGAGAAAAGAATGCCAGGCATTTGTCTTCTTTACGCCACAATCTCAATAAGAGGAGCCAGCAGCGCTCGCTAATTTAGCAAAACTAAAGCAGAAATCAAGCAGGCAGAGCCGGCGGCCCATTCCTATTGCGATTCCAAGTCCGTGGGCAGCCAGGCAAATCGGAGCCAGATATCTTCAGGCAGCACACAATTATATGTATTTGCACAATTTACAATTAACGTATCAAAATCTGTGCGCTAAACTAAATCTAATTACCAACTAGCGCAACAGCAAAGCAAAGCGTCGAAAACAGAAAACAGATATTGAAACAAGTGGGAACGTTGCGGTCGGGTACCGGCTACCGACTGCGAAACACTCTGATACCATAGGTAATGCCATCTGATAACAGGTGCCATAGAACTGGGTGGGTGTAGCCAAGAAATTCCAATCTTTGAAGGAGATTCCTTGAAATGTTCTGTTCTGCAATGTGCTTTTGTGAATTTTGGTAACGAGAGAGAAGCAGACGGACGGACGGACGGACAGACTGGCTAAAAGCATGACGGATATTGAACAAATCCAATATGCCATGATACCTTCTGTCACAGAGTATAAAAAGAAAAAAAAAAAAAACAACAAATACAATAATAATGACGAAGCTGAAATGCTCTAACAAGTGTAATTGCTTATAAGTCCAAGTCTGCGATTCACAGTTGATTGTTGAACCGAAACTACTTTACTTCTATTTCCACTATTTAATAACATAACAATATTTATTAAGTAGAGTAGACAAACCTGATTTTCAATTTGCAAAATCATTTTGGTATTTACGACTAAGACATTAATAATAACTTAAATATAACAATTTAAAATATTAAATTTCACTTGTCAGCAAGGTGCTAAGAACAATATAAATATAACATAATAAACTCAATGAAAGCTTTATGTTCAATTTCAATTTACACTCTCTCGAGATAGTTCAGATAATAAATATTAGCAATAATTGATGTTATTCAAATTAGCGAGACTCTTAAGCAATCAGGTAAATGACTACTGCAAACTGCATGCCAAAGCTAAGTTGTCCAAAGCGGACAGCGGCTGACTCTGCCGGAGCCCAGTATTGTTGGCTCCCTGGACTTTGGCTAAATGCTCCGACAAGTGGCGACGATGGCGTTGCTGCCATTTGTCAGGCAGCGGACCGATAAAATAGTTCCTCAGCGTCGCTTCTGGCAGCGTTTTAGTTTTTGTTGCTGCTGGAGCTTGACGCGATAATAAGAGCGATGAGGAGACTTATTGCGGCAAAGCAAAACAAGGCAAGGCAAGGCAAGGCAAGGCAAGGCAGGAGCAGGCCACAACCGGCAAGAAAATCACAGTGTGAGAACCGCTACCACTCTTCTATTTTTTCTGCATTATGTTTGGTTTTTTCAGTTTTCGCGTGGAAAATAAATACCAATCTACATAAAAGTGGAAACCAAATAGAAAAAAAAAAAAAACAGTCGACAGTCGGAGCTGGCCATTGAAAAGAAAGAAACCTGCTGGCTTCTCCTATTGAGAGCAATCCAAACACAACAGGAACAACAACAAAAAAGCAAAGGCCAAAAAAAAGAGTGGAAAATCAAACGAAGCTAGAAAAAGCAGTGGTTGCATGTGCTTGGACGGTAACAGAAACAGAAACTGGGACTGGTACTGGTACTGGTAGTGGTAGTGGTAGTGGTACTGGCACTAAGGCACTGGCTGTGGCACTGGGTAGTTTGTTGCGGTTACAATTTGGAGCAGAGGCCGGGCCCCCATCTAGTTTTGATGAAATTGCTCGAAATAATAGGGTGCAAATGCTTCAGCTGCCTTCCACTGAAGCTGTTGCTGGACGGGCGTTTTTCTGTGTGTGTTGTGCCTTTTAACTCTTTCGCGCTTTGCTTTTTGGTTTCTGTGAAAGACCAAAGGCGTCACCAGCTCAGCTACCAGCTACCAACAACCATCCACCATCCACCATCCACAAGCTCGACAGCTCGCGTGCTGGCTCCGATGAGAGTCAAAAGCAGTTGGCACAAAACTTTGAGTTTAACCAGCGCAGCACACGCATAGAGACCGTTGCTCTGTCGGAGTTTCGGTTTGGGGTTTTATGTAAAAACAAGAAAAGAAACCCAAGAAAATGCTATGAAGAGTGGAAGACTAAATACCCTTCTACAAAATAGTATTAAGTTTGCCGATGATGAAATACATATCATAATTCAATTACGAAAATCATAAAAAGCATCGTTAGAACTGTGAGATCATTTTTATAATACAAATAATTAATATTAAAGAAACATTGTAATTGTAAATATTTATATATTTATTATAATGTAACTTATAATTGAAATTATTTATATTAAAAATATTTAGACTTATAATATACGTAAATGTTTACAACTGTTACAAGCAGGAAGCAGTCAAAATTACAATTAACCCGCAGTAATATGCACATCAATTGAAGTTTACACCTATCGTTTATTTCATCTGTATAAGAGTATTAATACATGTGTATATCGTCTAAACTAGGTTGCAACAGCAAAAAAAAAAAAAGAAATAAAATTGGTGCGGCTGCAGTGAAAGATTTGTGGTGCAGCGGCATTTGGGTCCGTTTGAAATTGGATCTATGCTGTTGCTGCCGTTTTCCGGTTGCCGGTGCAGTTTGACTTGAAATTGCGGAAACAAGGCTGAGATTTCTATGTGGTTTGAATATGATTTGAATATAAAGAAATATTTGACTTCAAAGCCATCCAGCTTGCTTTTGTGGAATGTGAGCAAAAGAAATTTGGCCAGCGGTTCGGCATACGGATTGAACAAAGGGGTCGGCTTGAGAACCAGTTTTTTGGTATCCTTGAACTCAGCTTTTGGTTAGAGCCTTAGTTCATCAGGATTTACTTACCAATTTTAAATAAAACCCATTTTATATACAAATTTTCATAACAATGAATAAAAACACAAATATCTAAATATTTGGGATTTCATATAAGTGTGCAATATGTATTTATATTTCTAAGGCTGAATTAACTATTTGACTATAAAACATTGTGTGTTCTACAATATGTATCTTTGAACATTATCACATCTAAGTTTGTTTTTTTTTTTAATTATTTAGTCAGTATAAATAGTCAGCATGTATTTTTTATCTTAAACGCAAATATTTTACAATCGGTTCAGGTCATGTTCACTTATCAGATCATTCTAATAATCCACACTTTATGTTAGGAAACTTTAAAAATTTTCGACGGGGCCATTTTAGTAAGAGGTGTACAATTTATTATATGATTTAAGGTTGTTATATGTATGTATACATATATGTATTATGCTTAATATACAAATACACAGAATCTCACAGTTTGAAGTTCTCTCCCTTTTTACTGTACACACTTATTTTCCAATTAGAAAAAAAAAAAAAAAAAATAGTGCACAGCACTTAACAAATGCGCTACCCTTTTAATAATAATTAAGTCATGCCCCTTACTTTGCATGTTGACCGAAACAATTTTAAAAATAAACTCGAATTAAATATGTATGCAAACCTCTCACGAGACGCCAACATTCCCCGCTAACAAACTGGCCAAACTGATTATTTCTCTCTATGCACAAGGAACATTAATCTGTTGAGAATTTGCCTTGCCCCTTACCGTCCCGTCCCCCAAACCGCCTTGCCTCCTTCTCCTTCTCCGTCTCCGTCTCCGTCTCCGCTCCTCGACTGGTTGACCAGCTCTTACAAATCAATTACTTTAATCAATTTTTAACACGTTCGCGTCTTTGCACCCAAGAGGGCGCCTTCTTTGGTTTGTTCATCCGGCGGTTTTTTCACATCATATTTTTTGCCTGGTAATTTTTTGCTAAAATTTTAATTATAAAGATTAAATACGAGCTGGCAGAAGCGGTGAGCTGAAGAAATAGCAATGTGCGACTAACTAACCTGCCGTAACAAACTTGAAATAATATTCAAGAATTTTTATTGAAATAATAGCAGCGATGCAGGTAGAGACACAGACCCCGGCACAGTCACAACAGACAACAGGCACCCAGACAGAGTTACCCAGAACGAGTCGCAGTTCGTCAGAGCACATCAAAGGCGGAACATTCGTCTGGGACTGAACGAGATGGCTATGGTAGTTGTGATGGGGGCGACGACAGGCTGTCATCATTTCGAAGTTCTTTTTCTGACTTTTTTTCTAATTGAAATGTTTTGCACCACATTTCTGCGCATTACCACCTGCTGCTTTGGCTTCAGAGAAGCCGTCACTTTGCCAGTTTCCCATCTCTCAGGGCCCTTGTTACATAGCCATATTCTACGCTGTTGCATGCAACAGCAGCTTTGCTAAATATGTAGTTCACTGCCTGGTCTCGGAGCCTGCAAGCCAAACCGCAAGAACAATGCGCTGCACTGACCATCATCAATTTGCGAACTGCGCAACCGACCAACCACAACCATCATCATCATCATCATCGTCATCATCATTATCAACGCCAAGTTGAGCGCATGATAAGTTGCAGTTGAGAGACTCGATGCGATTATTTTTTCAACACTTTGGCATATTTCTATTCGTGTCAAAGTAAAAATATTTCACCTCCTTTTTTCTGTTAATGCCTCTTTTGTTGCTCTGTAATCACGAAACATTTTATAGATTTTTTTCACGGAAGAGAAGCATGAAATAATGTTTAATATTTAAATAATATGAATAAGTTTTGTTAGTATTTATAGTACCAGAATGTGTTGTATAAGCTTCTAATTGGCTTAGGTTTAATTTGAGAAGTACAAAGTACTTGAAAGTACGAATAAGTGCAACAATCATTAAGAATTAAGTTACCCAATTAAAAATGTCTAATTCCAAGAGAGAGTATTTCATATTCTACTAAAGCCTGGTTGCCTTTTGTGGTCCTCGTTCGTCTAACCAGCTGCTCGGCTGGCGCATTTCTACGAAATAATTTTCTTTTTTTGCTTTAGATTTTTCATCGTCGTCTCGTCTAGTTTACATCTTCATAGTCGCCCTGTTGCACCACAAAACTGGGCAGGCAGCCTCACCCTCCCCTCGCCGAACTGTCGGTGCACTGTCACACCTGTCACTATTGTGGCTGATCACAACAACCGCCAACAATGGAGACGGTGCTAAGAGACGAGAGACAAGAGACAAGAGACGACCTCGCCCAGTCCCAATGACTGTCCAAGTCCTATGAACTGGCGGACAAGGTGTGAACGTCAAATAATCACCGTCGCACACGGCATGCCCACAAAAAAAATATAATAAAATAAGCAGAAACTGAAGACTGGAGCAGGAAAAGAAGGGAGCTGGCTGCTTGCCTTGGATTTTCACGAGTCTCGACGTTGTCGCTTAGGTATTTGCTTTTCGTAAGAAAATTCGCGCATATTTTTTGGTTTTTTCTCTCTCTAGATATATATATATATCTTTTTTTATTTATATTTTTTTTAGGTTTGAGGCGTTGGCGAAATGTGTGAAATTTCAATGGAAGACGCGGCAACAGAAAACGCAGACGCAGATGTCTGTGGCTGCGGTCTCGCCTCCAACTGGGAGCTATGCCGGTGTATGCGACTCTTTCACTGCTGCTTTTGTTTGCATAATTATTTTATTGTAAGCACAAGGTGGCCACGCCCACAAAACTACATGCACGAGTGCGGCCCGCATGAATATTAAAACAAAGACGATTTCGTCTGGCCCCTTCGCTGTTGTTGTTGCTGTTGCTGTTGCCGCAAGTTGCAACTGTTTTAGCAAGTGCCCCAAAGCATCTCAGACACTCTCCACCTACACAGCAAAGTGTACACAATTTTGCTGGGCTCCCAAAAAAACTTTTCCCCCCATTATACACCACTGTGCGAAAGCCGTTGCTGACTCTTCCAGCTGTAGGCATTTCTTCAATTAGCGTTTTTATTATTTTTAATTAACAATTTTGCAACTTAATCCGGCTGCATGGCGTAGTGTTGAAATTTCTGCAGAGATAATCGAATCAGGAGGGGTTCTGCTTAATGCCTGGCTAAAGTTTGTCTAAGGATAAGGCGAACAACAACTTTTGCCGAACCCGAGACATGTGCATAATTATATTAGGCACAGAGCTCCAGCACAAGCCAGCAGCAGACAAAAAGGTTCGCCCCCAATTCCTTAACGGATGTCTGACGAACTGTTGCCAAACGGCAGACAAAATAGCAGACAGGGCTGCAGGCCAATTTCAAGACACTCGAATCGAGAGCGGACTGGACTGAGCGAACTTAAAAACTACTGGGAATTAAGTGCTGCAGACTGGAAAATGGACAATTACTGCACAGATCCTATTACAAGTGGAAAGATTGAAACAAGTTGTAAATGCAGGGAATACACACAAAACAAAATAATACGTTTGAATAACGCAAAACATACAAGGGCCAAGATTACCTTCACTTGAACTTGAACTTAATTATTTATAATAATGTGTAATAATAATATCACTAAAATATGACAGTAGTTAAATGCATTATTTGGAGAGAAATACACTTGAAGTTGCACTTAATTATTTATTGCGAAAAACCCTCAAGATGAATAAACAAGAGTCGGTGTTAGACCAACAGCTGCTATGACAGCTAGAAGGCTCAGTGGTCCAATCAGACCGACTTGTAGATGCTAATGTCATTTATAATGTTTATTATAATAGAGGAGTATTCTCAAGTTTATAAGAGTAACGCTACTTTTCCTTTCGATAGGTATACACATCCACACTGGTATCATCGCTTGTGATAGATTTGTCAGTTGTCGCATCAATGGGCAGCAGCTCCTCGCAGTTGACGCACATCCTCTTCATGTCCCGACTGCACTCCCAGCAGAACGGAAAGCCGCATCTTGGACAGTAGACAAATTTGCTATCTTCCAGTGCATTGCAGGTGAGACATTTCCGCTTTGCAACATTGTAATTTCGCAGCCAGCCAAATTTATTGGGATAGGACATACGCAGCACAAACAATATGTTGACCTCACCCTGGACGTGGCGCAAGGCCATATTCTCCTCGGCCCGAATATGCATCTCGTCGACAATGGAATTCCGTTTGCGCAGTATGCTGCTGTATAGAAAGAGGATGCGTTGCTTCTCCCGCTTATAGTAGAAGTAGCTGCAAATGACGCGACGCAATCCCACGAAGGCGGCACTCTGGAAGATCAGCAAAACGATGGCCAGATACAGTAGAATCAGCTTAAAGTAAAAGCTGGTTGGCAATACATGCGCCACTGGCAGACAAGCTTCGTTGCTCAACGAGGTGGAGACACGTTCGTGTATATTGAAGTTTTTCATTGTGGTGCGCAGCAGACGAGCCATCAGGCCAGTGCCATTTATCTGAGAGGTTAATTGGAAATGATATTGTACAATCATAAAAACGTTAAGTTTTAGAAAATCGACTTACTTTTGGTGCCAATGGTTAGTAACCCTAATATTCAGAAAGTAAATTTCCAAATTTGAAGTTGTGACATTCTAAAAATGATGTTCTGCATTTCGAAAATATAGAAAGTTAAGTTCTAGATTCTAACATTAGCTTTTTTGCTATCTGTATTATTAAAAAGATTTCACATACATTCACAAACTTAATGTGAAATAACTAACGAGATCTAATATTTTTGTGATTGTCGATTTAGGGAATGTCTTTCTAAGTTTTAGAAATTTTTTTCCTAATTTTTCGAAACAAATCTAAGAACTTTATTTATTTTGAGGGCTACTTACTAAGTGTCGATTTTTTTCTGAGTGTATGATGCTTGAATTTAGGAGCTGCCTGTTTGTTTTTATACTCACGCGAAAGCGAACCTCGTGCTCGCCCTCCTGATGGTAGGTGATCAATGATCGTCGGTGTATGATGGTCAGTAGAGTCACAACCATGTGGTCCAGCAACAGAAACAAGCCGGCGGTAACAACCTCTAGCGAGAACTGTAACATGTACAGGCAAATATAGTTGGCCTGCTCCTGTTTGTGGCTGCATATTCGATTGACATTCACAAGTCGGGATTTCTCGTGGTTGTGCAGTGGTAAAAGTGAACGCAGTTTGGCGCCCTTGCGGCGAGCGTCTACATGCTCGAAATAGTCCGTAATGTAGAAGTTATCGAATTCAATATTGACACGATATCGATAATGGTATTCGAAGGATGCATACAACACGCCCAAGATCATTAGGCATAAAATCTTCTCAATAATCAGCATGACCTGCTTAAATGTGCGCTGTTTGCGCTCAAACTCCGCGACAACCTCCTTGGCCGTTGCCTGTGCACTTTGCAATTGAGCTGAGGTTGATATGTTTTGTACCTGATAGGTTATCTCGATATTCGTGCTATTCTCGAAGAGTTCATGCTCTGCTTGCAGCATCTTAACATATGTTCTGCCAAAATTAGCGGGCACCACCTAAGTAAGAAATGACAGATCGAGACTAAATTTGCCTATCTTATATCATTTGAAGTCTCAATTTACCTTGGAGGCGTCACAGATTTTATCGGGACTGCCAAACATATTGACTTTGCATATAAAATCGACCCGATAGGGCCAGCATATGGCGCTTGCCAGCCAGTCCGGAAAATTGGTGCTACACTTGCGATAGCCTTGTAGGAATACCTCCTGGCAAACCTTATGTCCACTGCGCAACTGATGCTTGCAGCGATTACGCAAATTGCGCAGAAACTGGCTCTGCACATCGGCCGCTTTGGGCAGCTGCGCATTGGAGCTGGTACTATTGGAATCTTCAACAGAAGTATTCGCAGCTCGTCGGGGCTTATTTTTACCAAATCTATCATCCTCAATGTCCGAGTGCTTCACGGCGTACTTGAGATCGTTCAGAATGTCCTGTAGCTGCTTGAAATTGCCTTGTATTTCGGTTAAGTCATCGGCCATATACTGCAGCGTGTTCGTAAAGGGCCTGGCCATCAGATCGAAGCGTGTCTTCGTCAGATTGTAGGTTAGCTCCGTGGTACAGGCAAACACTCGAGCCACCTCACCCGCATTCCGCACCAGGTTATCAATGGGGCCGGCAATGATCAACGCAAAGGCAGCCGCTCGGAAATAGCGACGACCCGCTCGGCCCAGCAGCCCCACAAATATCAGCAGGGTCACCGCACGAGCAGTGGGGCTGATCACATATAGGACTCCGTTGAGCAGCAGGAATACCACTGTCACCTTGCCCTCTCCCACAATATGGCCGTAAAGTTTGCTTACATTAATATTGACCGAAATGAGCAGCCACATCAAATATGCCAGCAAAACACCAAGCACGAAGCTGGCCGCGATTCGCAACCGCCGTATCCAAGGAGTAGTCTCTTTTTCGTGTCCATAGAGAGCACAGTATACCGGTTTGCTTCCCTTACCGATCGCTTTTCGAATTTGCCTTGTGATGGACAGCAGCATTGTAGTAAATGTTAAGACAAGCGGATCAAAGCTACTTTTCTACTAGAAGCTAGCTCAAAACAACCAGACTGTCATAGACTAGAGTTGCTGCAGTCAGTTGCTGATTAAAAGTATTCGAATTTGCTGAGTTTGGTTGGAAATGGAAAAGTATGTTGACTTTTTTAGGGAGACAGACACTCAGAACATATTTATGTACCTAATGCGGTCGGAGATTCCTTGTCGAATATATTGCACAATCGAAACCAATTCTGCAAAGATTTAACTCTCAATGGCTGATAACTGCATATCAATAATAATAACTTGGCAATAGACATTATGAAACACGTGCTGGACTTAAATTAAAAAGTAAAAACTAGCAAAATGAAATATTTGTATTGAGTTTACTGTAACCCAAACAATCTTACTATGCATTTATAAGCACTAACCAATTATTTTACTATCAAAAGATAGTTAAAAAAATTTAATTAAATTACAAAAAATTGAATTAGAGTGTGATACATAAAAATGGAGCAGACCACTGATTGGGTGCAGTATCCACTTTGCTTTACTATTTGAATGTGTTTGCTCCAAGGATACCAAATAGTCTTTAAGAAATGTATAACAAAAAATTGAAATTAGGTTGATTACATACGTGAGAATTCCATAATCTCACATTATCTTTACTATACACAAGATGATACACTGGCAGCTGGAGTTCAAGGTTAAGCGGAGGATTAACACAATGAGCTAAAAATGCCCAGAGGAAGCGGCATTAAGCTGCCTCAATTGAGGCAGCTGCACTTAAAGCTCAAGAACTGCGTCGCTTTTAACCGTTTTATGGCGCACTCAAAACTGCCTCAACTGTCTCAACTGCCACACGCAGTATGCCCCATGCAACAACAGCACCAGCACCAGCACCAACAATTCCCCAGTCTTCCTCTTTTTGGGGCTCCGGGCCCCGTTGTCATTTAAAAGCAGCCGCCCCAACAGAGACTGTAAATGACTGCAGCTCAGACGATGCGATGCGCTCGTTAAAAACGCCACACCAGCAGCCCAGACAAGTCCACACATTCCCAGACCCAGTCCCAGACTCAGTCCCAGACCCAGTCCCATACCCAGTCCCAAGCCTAGACCGGACCAGACACAACAACCTGAATAAGATGCGGCCAGTACTCACCAGTTTAATGTACGCAGTGTGCGAGGTCCTTGGCGTAAAGAACTCAGCCCCGAGAACAGAACAGAACAGAACCGAACTGAACTGAACTGAAACTGTTTGTAATCCAATTATAATAGAGCAAAGGAACTTTTGCACCTGCCTTGGCTGGCAGCCACCAACTCGTGCGGTGAGGCTAATTCTAAAATAAAAATTGATTACATGCGTGTGTCTTCGTTGCAATGAATAAATTACCGAGCTGGAGCTGGCAGCTTGTTTGTTTTGCAGGCGAACGTTTAAAAATTTATGAACTGCACCGCTGCGCGATGAAATGCATCAGAGCAGCCAGAGCAGAGTCAGCCAAATACTATAACCTACCAGCTCGTAGCCACTTCCAATGGCCAGCTCCAAATTGGTGCAGTTTGCTCGACGAGCTTGGCGATGCTACTCGCTGCATATTAAACAGGCAACTCGCAGTTTGCAGCTCACAGCGGCGGCACTTCATCAGCAGGAGTCGTGCTAAAAAATTGATTGATCCTTGAAGTGCAACTGAAATTCGCTGGATACTCGTATATGCGACCCGGGACCTAAAGCTCTAGGCTGGCACTTTGACGACATCATCTCATGGGTGTGGTGTTTCTGTCAGATGCGCAGTGCACGCATTAAAACAATTTAAGATTCCAAAAGACTAACACTAGGCGTTGCACAGTGGTGCAAAACAATCAATTACTAACTTTAATTCAATTTCTCCATGTTTAACTTCAAATACGTACAAAATCCTTATAGATAATTTATTATCTGTTTTCGTATTCCAAGTAAACTATAAGTTTAGAAGTTTACCCACTGTGGCCCAGGTTTAGGCCAGCACGAGTAACCTTTAAATGCATGAAATTGTCAAAGCAATGGCAATGCTTTAAGTTGCCGGCCATAAAATTGCTTTTGGCTCAGACAAAAAAGGAATCATTGCCAGCCAACAGGGAACAGGGAACTCCGCCCCCTCGACAGACTGACCGACGAGTCCGGCAAGGCAAGCTAGCAGGCAGGCAGTCAGTCAACTCGAAAACCGAATGAATGATGAATTGCCTGTCACTTGCAATTTTTGTAGCAGACAACACACAGCTACAGCATGTCGGGCTTCGTATTCGCCTTGTTTAAATTTTTCATGTTTTTCTAAGCCGACTATAGAGCAAAGGGCCAGGATCTGAACGGCAACTATAATGCTCCACGGTGACAATACTCACTACTGACTGCTGACTGCTTTTATGGAATTTGCGTTAAAGAGGCGGCAACATCATTGTCAACCTACGCGTCATCAGCTTTTTGATGCTGGCCAAATATTTTTGTTTGGTCACAACCGCAAAATTTAATTGGGCGGCAACGGGTCAAAATATGAAATATTTTTGTAGGAAATATCGAAGAACAATGTCTGGAATTTTGAAGAAAGGTTTGGCGAAAAACAAACTTAATTAATTGGCAAAGAAGAAGGAGAATTGTCGTCATAAATTACATATACAAAACTTAGAATTTAATAATAAGGGTGCTCTAACCGAGAATTTCCAATATATTTGTATTTTGTGTGGACAGAAGTCGTAAAACAGACTCAAGTCTCGTATGGAATACGAGAATCAGCACATCATCTATAATATCTGTAACTCAAATATTACCCAAGCTCTAAATATCTAGATAACTATCTTTAATATTTCTTTGTTCAATCCTAATACTTAATATTGTTTTAGAATATAAACAAATATATATTCAACTTAGTTTTATCCACTGACAAACATTTATATTCTTTTTCAAATTTTTTATTTATGTTCAGAAATATAATTTGATTACATCTATGCATAGTCTTTTTATCTAAGATCTTTTCGAAGCAACGAAAGAGACTTGCCACCTGCTCTGAACTAAACTAACGTTTTCAGCTGACAACTTAAAGCCAATTAGCGCCACTAATAAAACGCAATAAATCAGCCCAAATTAACCAAAACACCACAATAGCAATGGTAACAGAAATGTGTACAAATAAAATTGTACGCAGTGCACTCTGCACATTTGTCAAAGAATTAACCCTTTGCAAAGAGGTTAGAAAAATAGCGGCCAATATGAAAATGACATTAGCCAAGCGTCGCCAGACTGTGGCTAGACCGAAAGCAGACAGGGAAGGTAGATAGAGAGGGAGACAAGGAGAGGGGCAGAGACAACAGGCTGGCAGCCGGGGAGGCTCGGGGTTCGAGCCTGTGTCTATGTCCGTGTTAGCTGTCTACACGCAAAACCACTTTTAACTCGTTTACTTTATTTATGGCCATAATTTGTTAAGCAAAAGGTCGAAAACTAAACTGGCGACAAGAGGGCGCAGCTCTCGGACGGACTCGGACTCGGAATCGGTCGCGAACGTGGACGTGAACGTGGACGTGGCAAGGTGCGATGCATAATTAAGATAATAAAATATTAATTAAAATTAAGTTCATGCGTATGCAAACACAGCAGCAAACCAGCAAAGCAGCAAAGCCCAACGAGAACACAAACCAAGTACAAATATTTGCGTTTTGCTCCGTCCGATCATCATCACGTTGATTTGAACGGGGAATGAAACGCCGACGTTGATAGCCTCGTTATTGGCACTAGCGACACAAATGAGACTCACCTTAATTAATTAATTAAAAATGCACAGAGAGTTTTTCATTTCCTTTGGTAGGCTTTATGCAAATCCCAAATGCCTCCACATTAGCCAAACAAATACTCTGTGCACCTGTCCGAAATAGCCGTCCTCCCCCATCAGGGGAATCCAACAAATGAGTGTGGGACGAAATGTGTTTCTCGAATGTATTGCGAAACCGAATCCGCGGGGGACAACAGACGTTTAAAAATGTCAATCAGAGATGAGAATTTTAGATACCCAAATAAACTCAAAGCATATTGGTATTCATTCTCATCACATAAAAACATTGAGAGTAAAAAATTTGGGAAAAATAAAAAAAAAGTTGTGAGACAGTAAAATTTGAGAAAAGCAATTCATTGGAAATTAAATATATGATCATCAAGTAATATAATAATATTCAGCGCGTCTTGGGAAGAGCATATAGATATCGGCATAGCACAATTCAATTTTATTTCTCACATTTGTTTGGAATACTTTGTCGACTAATGGAAGTTTGCTGTTTGCCTTCGGCTTAGCAGTATATTCTCAATCAAAATATAAAAATAAATAGATAAAATAAATTGAAAAAAACCTCAAAGCGCGAAATGTGATACATTGTGGTTTTTGAAGTTGGCATCTTTCACTGCCCACAATTTACTTCACCGTTGGCATTTATAGAGAATATTTTGTTGTAGCCAGGCGCTTAATCACTTTACCTGTCACATATGTGGGTATATAATTGCTGAATATTTCTTCCCCTTGGGCAATTTTGAACGTCAATAGGGCCGTGTCTGAAAGCGAAAGCAGCGTTCGTTTCCCGTAGCAACCCTCAAATTATTTTTAATCCAAAACTTTTGACACACAACAATTGAGCCGCCACAGTAGACTGAAGATCGAGGTTCGCCCATGATTGATGACGACCCGCGTCCAGTTCTGCTCAGATTTTCTGTTTGTGCTGCATTAATTAACTAATTTAGTTTTTTTTTTTTTATTATTTTTTTGTTCGTGCTGGCCAGTGTTTTGATTCGAAATTTATGCAGACACACTTTTTTATTTTTGTTGCTTTTGCAGAAATTATGGACATGTAGAGCCCATGTCATGGCCTTATCGCTAGCTTTCACTCTTTCCCCTCCAATTTGATGTTTATTTTTGGAAAACACATTGTCATAATTCACGCTTGACGCACGCCTCTGGCGGTCTGGGTGTGAGTTGCGCAATTGTGGGTGGATTTGGATGGGCTTTGATGGATTCGGACATCTAATGCCACTAAATTGTGTGAACCTCACTTGACTTCGAGTTTGGTTTTCGTTTCGCCATAAATTTTGTCTATTTTCGCATTAGTGTTTCAGAAATTCATAATTTTTGCATTATGCATTTGCAATTCTAATGTTGCAGCTGCCCCAAAACTGAGCAACAATCAGTTTTAATCAATTCTTGCAATATGAACATGTTTGTTATGAACAGCATATGGATTATGTTTGCTTTAGTAATTATAAATTGAAATGTTTTGACTTTGCAAGTGACAGTGATAGCCACCAAAATAACTATATATTTGGCATATCTTTATAGCTTTGAAGTGCACCAGTTATAAATCAAAGGATGTTTTTGTCTAATTTTGCATTCGTTTTGATTACATGTAACTGATCAATTTTATTTTTGGAAATGTATTTTGTTGTTTAATACCGATAGTATTAGTAGGTACATTTCAAATACTTTAAATAAATTAACATAATACGTTTTATTGGAGTTAATTAACTGATTAGCTTTCTATTCATCATTACTAATGATTCTAAGCCCATGGCCATGGAAAGCGGCTTACTCATATGATACTACTTGGACTAACCACAAGAGCAGAGCAAATGGTAAATTGAACCAGCTACTGTGCTCGACACCTTAACTGCCCGTAATATTTATAGCCAAATCGTATATCATATTGCTGAAAGCTTTCCCATATTGGATCGAGCGATGCTATTGGCAGTGACAATCAATATTTGAGCTGGGGGGCCAAGAGGGAATTCGAATTCGAATTCGATGTGCTCGTATTTCAATAATAACTCTCAACTCTTGACACACATTTCATAATTCATTTTCGATAGACTCTCACTTTTATTTTTTCGTTTAGCACATTAACATTGAAAAATCATCAAGCGATGCTCCGCCCGTTTCGAATAGGCTGAAGCCCATCCAAATAGAGAGGTTGAGCACTTGATGCTGCCCTACAGGCATAAATATTGGTAACCACAGTTGAAAGTTGTAATTTATTACGAATTAAAATAAATCAAATGAAAAATCAACCGCAAGAGCAAAAAAAAAATTCAAATTGAAAAAGTAAATAAAACTGTGGCGGTATTCACATATGTCTTCAATATATTTACATATATAGATTTACTCGTATATGTATATGAGAAACAGCTCTAATGAAAGGGGTCAAGTAATGTCTCTATGATGCAGACGGGCATGCTCCAACTTTGAAGACAAATAACATTTGAATTTTTAAAGCAACGTAGACCGTAATAAAAATGATAAACGTTAATTTTTGTATCTGCTGCTCGAGAGGAAACTGTAACTGGAAATGATTTGTCAAAGTTGAAAGCTGATACAAAAGTATTCACATAAATATGCACATGCGCCGGAAGAGAAAACACAACACAATTAAATGATTTCAATTTGAATTTAAAATGCAAAGCAAGAGCATTTCAAAGTTTCACGCCGATGTGTCATCGAGATGAAAATTTCATTTAGAGTGTTTTCGGCATACAAATTGTGAATACAAATTGAAAATCAATTTACTAAAGAAATATTTTTGAACCACTTTCAATCGACAGGTTTCGTGGTGCGAGTTTGTGGATTAGGAACAGCACTTTTTGGATTATCATAAGGGGGAAATTAGTTAGTATATAAATTAACTATTTTGGGTTATCTCTAAGATATTTGTTACTTCATGAATATTTTAAAAGCCTGTTATACACATTAATTATAAAAATAGTTATTTTGTCTACATAAGTACTGAATTTTATTTGCATAATTGAATTGTGTATAAAATATTTAAAGTATTAATTATCACACACAAAATCGTAATTCCCAACATTTAATGTCTATATATTGGTATTACAATATATATTTAAATATTTAAAAAATGGGACTAGTGCCTTAAAGAAAAATACCAATAAGTATCAGACGCAATCTGTATGTATAACAACACAATAAATTGTAATATAAAGAAATTATTTTATAACAGCGTGGAACGAGCACCTTAAAATTTAACTGTAGATTTTCTTATTCAAATTTTTATTGATTTTCTATATCAATTTCAAAGACGTGGAAACTGCACTCCCAGGCCAATAACAAATTGAAATTCAATATCAAACAAAAGCAAACAGAGTGCAGAGCCATTGGACAACAAGAAATGCCAGCTGCTCGCTGACCCCGGGAATCAATGGACTTGTTTACATTTTTAAATAAAAAATACAATCGAAGCTTGAATGGCGATGTAATAAAAATCTCAGCAAGAATACGATTTCGGATACTTTAAAGCTTCAACTAAAAACCGAAAAATTGTAAACCATAAATGCCATAAAACAGAGTGAAGTGCTTTCATGGAGCATGGGGCAGCATTAATTATGTACGTGCGATGAAGATGATGTCGGGTAGGCAATGATCCCAGCACGTCTCGTGTTGGGACTGCATTTCCAACTGTCAAATGTCACTCGCTGTTTAATATTGTTTATCAAACGTTTATCACTGATTTTCATAAACCCTGTCCAGCGAGCAACGGGGTACACGCATTAATCATTGGCGGCGGTCAGTTTGGGCATCGCGGTTCGTCATGCTGTGCACTCGATTTGCTCCCTGCAGCTCCCAACGCCACCCCTCCTTTCTCCCCCTTTATCGATGTGGGGCGCATTAAAACTTTTGGAGTCAGCAGTCGCCAAAATAAAAGAATATCAATCAGAACGAACTGGGTACCCGGGCAGCTGGGAATCGTGCGCCGGCTGCTAAATGTACAACAACCGCAGACTAATTAAATTAATTGAGGTGATTTTGTCGCAGATACTAAATCCTTCCATTCCTTTCTACCAGCACCTACCACACAGTCACCATCTGTAAAGGAGATCACCTTTAAAATTCACAGTATTCAACTGTAGGGTGTAGAAACTTTTGCACTCATATTAAGAACAAGCGATATTAAAATACTGATACGATTGGACATATAAAATTAGATAATGAAATTCTCATTTCCATATTGTTTTGTAATCTTGGTGTTACTGCAAAGAATAATATTTCGGTATACTTTAAAAACTGTTGTGTTCTTAAAGCAAGTTTCTTACCAACTTGACTGTTTACAGTTTTAAGGTTATAGTTTAACAGGGATTGAAGCTACATTTAATATAATTTGCGCTTAACAAAGCTATTTATAACTTAAATGGAAACAGATTACAATTCAAAGAGTATCTAATATTCGTTAGTCTGATTGTGTTGCATCTGCCTGCGATTTGTTTTCCTTTTTTTTTAAGGCACAACGGACATATCCGTAAATACTCGACGCATATAATCCATCGATATTAATGACCGGACATATTTTTACCAGATATGGTTCTTGTTTTTGCTGCTTGATTGAATGGATATTCATATTTTTGCCGATGGGGCTACCGAATTTGGAATGTGTTCAACGTCGGTACGGGGCAGGCGGTGAAGCCTCTTTTTATGACCCATTCGAATTCATTGCAATAAAAACCTCTTTGTTGGTTTTGGCTTTAAGCGGTCGTGTCGCGGCATGCTTTATTGCATACGTTATAAAATATTTAACGAATGCAATCAGAATATTTGCTTGCATTATCAATCGTTGTATGAGATTACTGTATTCACAGAGAGAAAATAAGGAATAAAGATATATTTGGTACTCTCAGCTACTCACATCACAAAAAACAAAAAAAACCTCATAGCTTTGATATATGACATTTATTCCAAATATATAATTTAAGTATTAAAATATGTTTAAGTCTCTTAAAAACCAATCATCATTAATATAATAATTTTTCGAAATATCAATGCTTAAATATGATTTAATATTGTTATCTACAAATTCTGTATTTGAAATCTACCCGCATATAAATTAGTCTAATAAATCTGTTAAAACTGAGCTGAGCATTTCATTAATAGAAAATGTTTTTTAATGATAAGATTTATATAGTTTGCAATAAATAAATAAAATAAAATTTTAATATATTTGTCACTTGCTTCCGGTTAAGCAGTTTACTATTTTTCATATACGCTAATCTCGGTCTTTAATCTCTAAAAGAAAGTGAAATAAAAACTTACCAACTAATGGAAATTAGCTGTTCGAAGCTGCCACCCAAAAAGGTCTTCTGTTGTACCCATACAGTTGAAACATAATATTTGAAGGAAAAGCTTGCAGGTATTTGATAATCTCGATTGTGTACTAGCCGCTGTTAAAATCAACGTATGCTGCGCTAAATGTTTTGTATGTTTTGAGTGTTTTGGCAAGTGGTGCAGTGTCAACAGCATTCGATTAATAAATAATGCAATTGAATGGCTGGCTGGGAATTGCTGAGTTGCATGTCGCAGTCAACATGGTGGAACATATTTTACAGACGACACTAACAGAAAAAGCAACTGCAACAGCAACAACATCAGCAACAACAATGTGAATGCTGAAAATGTTTAGTTTTAGCACCGCAGGTGGTCAACATACGGCTGGCAAAAGGCACACACCACACGGCAATTCTTTCTGTTACGGTGTGCTCCAGGATAATGACAGGCCAACAACACCAGCAAGAATATTAACAGCAGCAGCAGCAGCAATAACAACAACAGTGCAAACAGGAGCAAAAGCAAAACCATCGAGGCATTGCCATTGGAGGCGATTGTCAATTGTTGTTGTCAATTACGTGAGCAAAACATGCACCCGACCAATGTATGAATGAAACCCACGGCACATCAGTTTCAACCCCTCCTCCCTACTCCCTGCTGCTGCTGCTGCTCCTCCAACTGCTGACAACATCGAACTGAAAATTTGTACCCGAAATCATCATGTCAATTGCCAGGCAACGGGCCGGAACCAGCCAAACAAATGCAAAGTGACCGTAACACAAAGACCAGTCCCTCGCAGCAGTTGGCTGCATTTTGGAGTACTTAGAGATGAGAGCCCGTATAACGATTAAAACACAGCTGCGAAGATATATGCCTTAAGACTTCGATTATTCGATTATTATCTTTATTAGACAAGATGTTGCTAAGTAATGCTAATTAAATAAAATGGTCTCACATTACTAAGTTTACTTTTGTTTCGCCTCAAATAATTTTAACCTTAAAATATAGCAAATGTAATTTCTGATTTATTTTAGAGGATGAGTTCTACATTGGACTTGAGCTCATCTCTTGTGTGTAGTTGCCTGCTTAATTGGCCAGCCAATTGTTGTGGGCCTTGTGTATTGAGATTAACGATTTGTGGCGGGCAACAGCATTTGTCAAAGTGTCAGAACAGGGAACTGTCAACTTCCAACTGGAGCTGCACTTAGAGTGGGTAAGTATCGGACAACTCTATGGGGCTGCTGCTGCTGTTGCTATTGCTGTTGCTGAGGCAGCTAAAACGTCTTTCTCTCAATTGCAAATAAGCTGCTAGTCGCTGCTAGTTCGTTGCAACATCAGCATAAATTGAACCCGCTCTGACCTTTTAATTAAAAACGGGCAACGTTCGTCTAATTCGGACTGCAGCTGGACTTGGCATTCGTGCTGCATTCGCATGCTAAAAATTGCAAAATTGACGTTAGTCCGTCCGTCCGTCCGTCACCCGACTCCCCGCCCCCAACTACTTTTAGGCCGACGCGACAAGGATTTGGCTGCATTTAAGCGGAAGAGAATTGTTATCTAATGTCTGAAGGCGACGGGTCAACTGCAGGCACAGCGAAGCAGTCACGCAGTCAACGTCACCGACCGGGAATTGAAACACGAGCGAGAAAAGTGTTAATAAATTGAAGCCAGCCAAGGACAGGACTGGCTCTCTGCAGGCTGGCGATGTTGTAGAAGGGAACCGAGTCACCGTCTCGTCTTATTGTCCAAAATGAAGTTACGCTGTTGCCGGGTCGCTGCTCGATGTGCCAAATAAATTTGTTTAATTCCCCACTCGATGTGAACGCTACACCGAGAAAATATTTTATAATGCCGACAACACTCGGAGTGCCACAGCGGGGTGTGCAGCCTTGTAGCACTGGACAACCGACTAGGCGACTGGGCGACTGGGCGACTGAAACGTGCCTGGGATTTTCGTTGTCCGTCGGGGCGCAACTCAACCTGACTAATTAGACGCGTCATTGTAGCCCGATTGGATTTGCATTTGGATTTGGATTTGGATTTGGATTTGAATTGGGCAAGACTTTTCCAATTGGCATTGTTAATGAGCATGGACCATGGGGCTGCTCGCCTTTGCGCCTTTTCGCCTTTTCGCCTGCAACTGAGTGCCAAGTTTCCTAAATGGCAACTAATTGGCATTTAACGTGGCCAAAGTGGCGGAGTTACAGTAAATGCACTTTTAAGGTTGCTCCACTGCTAACCTTACAATGCCAGTCAGACAGTGGAGTATGCAAATTACGTGGACTCTACCTTAACAGCCCTGGCAAGACATGATATTTTAGAGTCTTGTTGAATAACCAACAAATGATGAATCATTTCTTTTACTAATTTATTTTTTCCACAGTCCACGTCCACAGTTTTTTAAAAGTAAAAATGCAATTTAAAGTTACAAATTGTATGATATTAAATTCAATATCAATGATTAAACTAAAATTTCAAATTGAGCAAAGTATATTCACTTTAATGGAAAATGGTCAGCCCAATGAATTTTTCTTTAGATATTTGAAAATGATTTTAGACCTGATTGGATGGAAAACGGAAAAACTTTACAAATCAATTTATTATAATTTTCAGATTATTTATCACAAAGCATTACTATTGGCTTCATCCCTACAACGATCAACCGTCAGTCTCTTGTTTATGAGGAATGCCATTTATTTCAATGTTTGTATATATGTACGATATTTATATTTACGATGTGTAAGGCAAATTCCCATTTATATCTTTATAATGCTCTTTTCCCTCACTGCTTTATGGCGAATCCATTGGCTCTTATACAAAATTCTTTTTCATTATTTTGATTACACATATGTAATGGCAATTGGTTTTTGCTGTCATTGTTTTCATCATCGCATCTGCATCCCATTTGTATTTAACATATTATTCATATAATATCAATTAGTTGCATATGTGCGCCAATCTCCCGTATGTCCAACAGCTGCGAATTATTGGACGCTGTCGAACGGGCAGATATCCGGGCAGTGTCCACTCTTTTGGCCTTGTCAATGGCAAACGAATAAAAGAGCTCACTCGATTGACTGTTAATGATGACTACGAGGATGATGATGATGCTGCCGGAGCATGACGAAGATATCGACGACGATGACGACGACCACGATGGCGACTGTGACAACGGCAACATCAATGTCAGGACAGGAAACGTGGTCATATGTGCTAACTTTTTTCTTTTTTGGCTTTTCTCTGCCACACAAAAAGCTCATTTTATGCCAATTTTTGTGTGCCCTCGTAGCAAAGTGAATGAAATTTAACGAGCTGTCCGAGCACAGCCACACACACACATATACTCGTATATCCATACAGACATGTATGCTTTAACCAATAAACAACAGGGGAGTAAAAATGTGTCCATGAAAAGGATTCCCATTAACGGCTAATTTGAACTGAATACTGAAAAGCCGTGGCAATCAAAGAAGCTACTTAATTGGGTTTTACCGGATAAAATAAAGCGAACAACACCTGGTAAGAGATAACTAAATAAGCCTTTGGTATCATTAGCACAACCCAAACTGCTATTCATTCGTAGCTTATTGGAAAGGTAATTTAATTACCCTTAATATCATAACAAAATGTGCAAGGGTTTAAATACATAATAAAATCTAATAAGTCAATTATATCAAAAACACTTCATTGGCTCACGAAATATTTTTGAGGATTATTAACTCGTACAGCAACAATATTGCTTCATTGGAGTGGATTATAATCTTCCCTCATTTCTATTAAAATTGTATTTCGTATTATTAATATTAACAAAATAAGGACAGTTTTCCGGTTTTACAAATGAAGTACTCTGTGGGTAATTTCTTTTCATGATCGCCAATAAATTTTCTATCGAAATTTAATATTTGTTTAACCAAATTAATGAACTGTCAGACAGACTTGATGTATGTGTTCCGAGAGGATTTTGTATGATACATTTTTCTCTGCATTTACTGTTCCACGTCTACCTTAATTGTATTATAAAATTTAATAGCAGACCGATTGTTCGTATATAATAAAGTGGTTTCATATTGAAAATCTTGTGCCCAAATATTCGAAGCAATTAAACCCGGGTAAATATTGACTTCTGTGCAGTTATTTTGTAAATTAAAAGAGTTGTTTGTATAAGGACTGATCCATTAATTGATTTTCCCAATTGGAGCTATTAGATGTTGCAGATTTATTTTATTAAAATCTTAGTAACGTTATAAGACTCGTAGCTAGTGTGGTTGGACAGAATATCTTGCTACCGATTGTTAATTGATATCGACCAATTGTTCTTCTGTTCTTCCTCCATAATATCTTTAAAACTAAGACGTCTTCCTCAATGCGTTCAATTCAAATCTTCTGGGGTATAATAATAATATATTTAAACCTTTTCTTGCATGAACACATTTACATTAAAATGTATATTTCTAGTTTATTCAAACTCAAATTTTTGTAAAATTTAGGATCTATTTTCTTTAACTTTTTTCTTCTCAGACCTGCTTAATGTTATTCGTGTGCCAACCGTTGTTATAATATTATAAGTACTCATCAAATCAATGCATTCCACAATGTATAGACAATATTCGAGGACCGGCAAATATAGCATATCGCTTAATTATGTATGCAACTAGCGTAGCAGCCTCGAAAACTAAGGCATACTCCGCCCACTCGCCCACTCCCCCTTCATCAGATTGTATGCTTTACTATGCACCTCACCCGCCTGGTTGTTAGTTTTTGGCTTAACCTCTTGCCAATTTAAAATTGGTTTGCCTGGTTTGGCAAGTTCAAATATGCACAAACATTTGTTCAAAGGCTAAAGATTTATCTCGCCTGTTGTACGGTAGACACCCTGTGGTTCCTTTCGGGTTTCACGTCTGCTTCCGTTTCTCGATTTCTCGTTTCTCGCTTGTGCTGGGATTGGCTCTGCCTGCCACGCTGCCACGCTGCCAGCTGAGGCTGGGGCTCTGAAGCCGTGCCGTGGAGTTCGCTACCGGGTCTGGAACTCTTTGGGTATTCATATGAGCGCACCGATACAAATCTGTGAATTTCAAGTGCAAAACTTGAATATGCAATTGAATTCTTTCAGAATGTTTTTTTTTTTTTTTTGGTTTTTATTCACTGCTCTCGCTGCTGGAAATTGTTTGATAGCGGGCTGTACTTTTTTTGACTTGAGACAGCATGTGGAATATGCTAAAAGCCGAAGTGTCTTTTCTGGCTAGCACAGTGATACAGCAAAAAGCAACGACAGACAAGGCATATCTTGTTAACAAATTCCATGGAAAAATAGTGTATTGTCGAAATTATGAGTAGCTATAGTTTCTGCCCAAATTATAAATGAAAAGAAAATGCCTCATATCAACATTTTGTTATTTGTGTATATATATTATTTATTGAATCCATATCGTAATATCATAATTTATCCATTCTTTAATTCAGCATAATTCAAAATTTCCATTTAGATTAAAAAGCCGAATTCGCGTTGCTTTTAAGCTAAGCTTTTTTTTTTGAGCACATTGCTGTGGGGCACATAATGCCTTTGCCTATGCCTAGGCCGATGCTAAAAATCATGTTGTTCGCTCCATTGTCAGACTGTGAGTTTGATTGGCTCCCATTGGCCGAAAAACATTTGGCCAAAAAGGTTTTAGAGTATCGAGCTGAGAATTCAGCTAACAATTGGAGCTTGTAGAAGGTCGCTCGCCTTGTTGCTGGCTGTCGCCGTTGGTTCCATTGCCAATTTGCATATTCACGCTGTGGATAAAAATCAAAACAGTGGGTGCCGTTCCTGCCACAGAGGCAAGAGGCATGCTACAGCCAAACGGCAGCGAACGAGATGCAATGACAACAACGACAACAGCGACAACAACGAGAACTACGCCAACGACAAAGAGAGGAGGACAAACGCCAAGGCAATCGATGAATGGCACCGAGAAATGCAAAATGTGCCTGCTGGGCAGTCATGAAACCATAAACCCCAAACCCGAGGCACAAGCTGAAATCGCGGCCAAAGTGTAGCCAGCCAAACAAATTCAAAAATGTTTGGTGAATTTCAATTGCTGACAAATTGCGAAAGCGCCAGCGATGCCAGGAAGCGAGAGCAAATGCGCCGCAGGACAGGTTCAAAAGCGAGCATTGATGATGCCACATCGATGAATCCAACAACAACAACAACAACAATAACAGCAACAACAAATATAACAAAGATGATGACGACGACGGTGCTGTTGATATTATTATTAGCACCGGTGAATGCCAAATTGTCCTTAAGGATATAAATGGAATTTGAAATTATTTTATCAACATTTTTGATTGCTTCCAGCCGAACAATTGCCGCAGACAGGACAGCATAGGACACCGATGGACTCATTCACACCGTCCAGACCTACATATTTTAATAATATGCACAAAAGTTATGAATTCGTCTGCCAACAAAGCAACCCGACAATGATGATTTTCATTTTGATGATGATGATGATGATGATGACGATGATGGTGCTGATAAGTGCCAGCAATACGTTCTCCGGTTTAGCAAATTGTGGAAATGATAAATTTTAGAGTGCCTCCACATCCACTCAAACATAAAGTTGGCCATGAGTTTTGAGCGGTTCATTGTCCCTATGCTAATTATTATTGCATGGCGGCATCTCTAGCGGCCAGGATTTGATTTAAGCTGATAAGGAAATTGCTTAGAATTCTTAATAGGGCCAATGGTAAATGGAGCAGAAGTTATAACTTGGTTAGCTAACAGCTCCAGCAGCCGATTCTAAGGGTTCCGAGGTGTTAAGCTGCTGATGGATATTTGAGTTGCCCCAAAGGCTGGGGTCAGGTGCTCATTGAAATAAGTTGACAATTTGGCTCTGAGAAACTCGGCACGTGTTAGCTTTCCTGCATATTTCAATTGATTAGTCATTGATTTCGTGCTGCTGAGTGTATTAATGGCCACTGAGTTTTTATGTGAGTTGAATAATGTTGATAGAAATCTTCGGTAACTTTTTTTTGCTTTAGTTGTCAATTTCAATAGAAATAACTTCGGTTTTGTAGCTTGTGAATATTATGAAATTATCTTCTTTTAAGTGGGTCTTTTATGAATGAATTCATCAAAGTGGCCTTCACTTTAAGATATATCTCGCAACACATGAAGCCTATGGAATGTATACAAAATTGTGTTATTTAACTGTGTTCCTTTTAAATTACCTTTTGCCAACATTTTTAAGAGTATTATTGAATTAGACTCAACTGCTGCTCGCTTGTATTTATAGGCAGATACATTTGTCTGTACTTTTGTCTATACTGTACACATTCATTGATTTGCTATTTTATAGACTTTCATAGGTGTATATTAGAAATAGTTTATCTATAAAAGTCTTATAGATTGCATTAATTGAAATACTTTGAGATAGTTTAGAGCAATTTGTTGCAGCGTAATTTTTAGTCCAATATTTGTGTTGTGCTTTTCATACACGACAGAGTTCATACGCAATTTTAGGTTGTGTGTCATCAGTTTTTGGTCAATTCGGCAATTGGAAATAACAAGAACGTATATGTGTACTATGGACCTTGGATACACAAACAGAGACTCATCAAATTTGTCTGGTCCTAACGCAATACAAACAAAGCACTAATTTAAATGGATATCTCATCAGTGTTATGACAGTTTAAGTTTTGATACGCCACCAGCTAGAAGTTGGGTTTGAGTGTGTGTATATTGGGCATGTGTGTGTGTGAGTGTGTGTATGTGTGTCTATATTTTAGAAATTTATTGGCAAATACACATATGCAAATAGGCAGCGCACTCAAAACTAATGTACTATGCAGAGCAATCGCTTCACCTCCCCTGCTCCCCTCACAGCTCGTCACAATGCCTGCAGTTGGTTGTAAATGAAGTGGATTCATTCTCATCCCTTGTACACACACTAAACACACACAAATACACACTCAAACACGCTCACACTTAAGCAAGCACAGCATAAATATTCAATTTAAATTATTACCAGATTGGCTTTCACGAATTTCCATTATGCACTTATTCTATTTTCGAAATTTTGACTACGAGGATGATAACGCCTAAGAGCAGTCGACGTATGCAAATTCCATTTAATACATAGAGAATTCCACTCATCAATAAGCAATTTAATTTGTCAATCGTCTCTCTGCCTACAATCAACAGAATCCATCAGCTAAAATCATTGTCCTTGGAATGCGTTCATGCTACAATTCAAATGGTTCGTTACAATAGAAGGACCAATTCTAGCCAGGAGCTGGCTCAGGAGCAACAGGAGCATTCCAATGCTGGGCTTGTAATTAAAATAAACACAGTTACACACAGAAACACACACGCCACATACTTGAAGAGTCGCATTTACATATGCATATGTGTACTGTCAAAATGCACATATAAATTGCATTTGTATTTATGCAGAGCACATTAATAACGCTCATACGTCCTGTCGTACATGTAGGCTTAAGCTACAAGCATGCAAACCAGAACATGGCAGAACAGAACAGAGCTAAATGTATTTGAAATTCACCCAAGGGGCATTATGCATAAGTATAAATTGGTATTTGAATGTTCCAGTTAGTGTGGCCAGCTTGGGGTTATATTGAAATACCAATACTGAAATCTAATCAAACCGCAACTTAATCATCTGCAATTAATAATTAATTAATTAGTGTACATGATATAAAATAGAGCTTAGAATGAAGAAGAGCAAAGTTGAGGGAAATTGTGTTACAAATAAATTACCTCAAATCTACCCTTCACTTCGGTTGTGTCCTATACTTCTCTTCTAGTCTCAAATATAGAATTTAATTATACCTTATTTGTAAGTAGCTTCTCTTCCGATATTTTGAAAATTATATTTTGTTCAGAGAAGTGAAGGGATTTATTACATTCATATTCTCTAAATAAGTTAAGTCTATTTTGTTAAGTCTATTTATAAATATTAAATTTTAATGATTCCAAAAATGCATTATTATATTATAAATACAACTTGATATCGAATAAAATGTTTGCAATTTGATATCATCTCATACCCTTATCCTATCTACACTTAAAAAGTACGATCAAGTTTATGTAAAATAGTAAGGAATCGAAAATGATTATCTTTCAGCTAAGTTGTGGTTATCGGAATGAATTCAAGATACAAATTCCTTCGCAATAACTGAGTTGGACCAAAGTTCAGAGTGTTTTGCAAACTTTCAGTGAACGTCACAATACCTGCTCTCAAACACTCGGATTGAATGGCACTGCTTGTAAGCACCTGTAAACTTAAGCAGCCAACTAACTCACTTCCACAGAGAGAGAACAACAACAACAACAGCAACCACAACAATCATAAAAATGACACCAACAACAATAGATTGGCCAGCCAGGCAAACCCAGATGAGGACCTGGCCCAAGCTTCAATGCACTTGCTGAGCATTTGATTTGTCACCCAAGGCGTGCAAATGATAATCGAAAAATCACTCATCTGTGCCTCTGTCCTTTCGTCCAGTTCATATGTGTGTATGTGTGTGTGTGCATGTGTGTATGAATGTGTGTATGTATGTAAAAGCAAAGCTGATTTGTCTGCCCGCTTGACTGACCAGCTCTGATGTCCAAACTGCTGTCTGTCTGCCGTGTCTGTCGCCCCTTTCATCTCTGGCTGCCTGCATTTCCGCATCCGGATTTGCATTTGACACCAGTGCCTGGAACAGTAACTACTGCCGCACACACACACACACACACACACACACACGCACACAAATCACATATCCACACACAGCCACACGCACGCACATCCTTTTTAGGGCAAAAACTTAACTGCTCGACACTTGTTTTGTGGTGTGTTGTCATTGTG